>JAUBOD010000557.1:416859-520663 GCA_032353885.1 Nothura maculosa
AATAAAATAAAATAAAATAAAATAAAATAAAATAAAATAAAATAAAATAAAATAAAATAAAATAAAATAAAATGGTATTTAGGATATCTCAATACGCTGCAGTATAAATTAAATGTATCAAAAATACGTAGATTGAGGATATATTTAAGTAGTTAGTACCAAAGACATGAACACACCATTATGACTTAGAGCAGAAAGCAGTGTAAGAGTGAAAGAATTCTAAACAATGAGATTTCATAGAAAATTCTTGTGCCTGCACACCCCACATCATGACTTTCATTTCCCACTAATTCATCCACACATTTGGTTAAGTAACTAAAAATGTATTCTGAATATTTTTATAACAATATTTTCCTGTTTAAAAGAAAAGACACTGCCAGACACCACCATCTGTTGTGCAGACCTACAGAATATGCATCTGATGTCTGTGAGTTGCTGTCTTTTATATCCTCTTATATAATTAGAGATTTCAGCCCTTAGTGATGCCTCCTTCTCCACCTAAAGAAGACGAAGTGTAAGTTTACCCAAAGTGTATTAATCATTTTCCTGCTACTCACTGATAAGAGCAGTGCTCTGTACGGTTAAAAGCCATTAAACATGTCTATTCAGGGGATGTTAAAAATCCTCTGCTGAGCACTTGGCTAAAATCCAAAATTATTACCATAATACCTTCTGAAATGAGACAGAAAACATAATGTATTACAATTGATAAGTGCATCATTTGTACTGTAGATTTATTTTATTTTGAAAATATATTTAATGTTTTATTTGTCTTAAACATACCACAGATACACTTTTGGCCAACAATATTATATATATCGAAATATGTGTAATGCAGAAATATTTTATATTTAGATCAACACAGCAATTACATTTTAAAAGGTTTAGTAGCTGCTCTATTGACTCAGTTTAATTATAGCCCTGTGACTGTGCTACTTTAATTGGACACAATCTAATGGGAAAATATTTTTGTATTTTTGTAAGTGACTATGAATTCTAGGGATTCCAGCTCTCGTTTTTCCTGGCATTACTTCTGCCCCCTGCCCATGTTGTGGGGTTTCTTGAGTCATAATTATAACTGCCTGTGGGAGCATTTGTTTTTACACTGGCTAATCCAAAATGTATGTTGCCTTAAAAGTATCTTAAAATTATTCCTTCATTTTTGACAAAATCTATTCTTTTAAAGAAAAAGTCAGATTGTTTGAACTGTGGGTAAACACAGGATAATATTCCAAGACACATTATGCCAGGAGTATTGTGGGATGTAGTTCTTTCGCTTCTGAAGGTGTATCCTGATCACTAGGTTGAACTCTCTGCATGCTGTGAAGTGCTGGTAAATCCTCTCCAAAAATTTGGTGCTTCCATACTACACTTGTAGCTGTGCAACTACTAAGCATCTGGATGTCTACTGTGCTATAGACTATAGTTTTAGATGCCTACATCTCACATAAGATGTACCTGTTGGCTCATAAATACAGATAAATACAGAAATACAGATTCTGATCCTTTTGGTTCAGAATGGAAATCCAAAGTCTTTGTAGGTAACACTTTGGTTACTTTTATTTTGAAAGGTGGTGTTTGAAATGCCTTCACTGAGAGTTCAGTTCCTAACTTCAGCTAAATTGGGAACTTGAAGAACATTGGTGATCTGAATTTCCCCTAAACTTATTTCAAATGACTACTCCTTCCTAGAAGGCAGCAAAAATGACCTATGTTTAAATCATATTTCTTGGTTTTTACATACTTACCATTGTAATTGTTATCACTGTTGATTCTCTTGTGCTTGGAATGCAAACATTTCGGGACAATATATATTTGTTGTTAAAATAATACTCAAAGTATTCTGAATGTGTTAATGGTTTAATATTTTGTTAAGGCTCATTTTGTTAAAATCATATTTTTGGGACAACTGTGATCTGACAATATGCTTTAAAATAATCTTAAATCTTATAAGTGTACAACTCAGGGAAATTTCTGGAATCAAACTGAAATAATCTGCTTGGATAAGATAGATCTGTTCAGCACTTAATTGCCCTTGAGATTATACTTGCTGAACTTCAAAGGTTTGCACTAATGGTGTTCATTTACTTAAAGGATTCTTTCTTTCGCTCAGTTCTACAATTCCTACTCGTATTTGGATTGAAAGGCCTAATTGTAGTTGGAATAGGAAGATATTTGTAAAATATACCATCAGTATTGATTCTAGCTAAAAAATGTCATATTTTATTTCCCTATTGGTTACATTTAGACCTTTGTTAAACTGGCATATAAATTACATTTGTCTTTATCATACTATCACTAACCAAAATGCAGATTTTGTGGTTGGATAATTGTGTTATATATTGGTCTACCTCTAAATTAACTCTCACCTTGGGACACGTAAACCTTGTAATATCCAAGTTTGGTTAAATTCCTATTCTTCATTTCAAAGTTCTGATTATATAAAACCAAATCAGAAGTTTCTAAATGAACATAGCACTTCTGATTGGTATTTTAAATAGCTTTCTTACGTCTGCCTTCAGTCCTATCGGTAATAGGTGTTTTGATTAAGATTGACATCTAGTGTAAAAAAAACTACTTGGGTTGGAAGCTTGAACGGTGGTTATTGCTAGCTTAGCTTCTAGGAAGATCCTCTCCTACTCAAGGGTTACAGAAATACGGAGTTGCACAATGGCCAGATGTCACATTAGCATATGCAAATTCATCCTACTCATGTAAAGCTCTTCACCGTAAGTGTGACTAGCTGCAGCAGACTTGCTAAGATTGTCAAAAACAACCACTGTGGATGGTGTTGGAACAAGAGTAAACGGTTGAAAGGAAAACAGACTCAAGAAATCCTTGGTCTTTAACAGTGAAGTACATCTCTCTCAGAAAGATTTTAAACCATACCTTTTTACTGCTTGCAACTGTAACTCGATGGTTGCAAGGACCAGCACAGTAGGTGATATAAACTGGAATGTGGCAGTTCTTTTGGTTGTTATGACATGGCATTAATTGGCAACTCGTTAGAGCTATTATAACATTGCTTCTGTGTAACAGTTCTTCCCAAGTCATTCTCTATGAAGGAAGAACTTTCCTTGTGTAATCTGAATGGGCTTCCTGGTAATAGCCCTAACCTTAATCTCACAACCATGTCTAATGCCTCTGAGTGTTTTCAGTTTCCTATATGAGGGAATGGAAATGCAATTCAGTACTTTCTACTATCAGACTCTCTGCTTGATGTTTTTTTTTTTTTTTGAATAGTCAGCTCTACAAGCTCAGTTTAACCAACTGTGATTTTTTTTTCTTCAGAAAGGAGGAACCTCTCTGCATTTTTTTGCCTATTATTTGCCAAACTCTTCTATGAGAAGGATGGCAGTCAATCACTGCAATCTGTATTTTGGATGTTTACAATTAGATGGGGAAATTAAAATTTCCCAGCCAAATAATTAAATACTATGTTAATGAATTCTGTTACTCATATTACACTGAATCATATTAAAGTACTTAACCATGTGCTTGAAGGAAAGAAATATTTAAAGTGGGCTCTTAAAATATTCTGAATAATAATTAAGCTGTTTAGGAATTCTACTTCAGTGATAGTTTGAAGATGTTAAAAATTAATGCTAATGTTAAATCCTATCCTATTTGTCGATTAGGAGGAAATCTCCGAGGTGGGAAATCCATATATTTATTCCACAAGTCTCTACTGAATTTAGGGTGCTTTGGCTTGGAACTACATATGCATGTAGCAGTCTTCAGGGTATGCAATGCCAAATTCCTCCTTTTAAATAATCAAGAGTTATTTAACCTACCTTTTTCTTTGTCGCAGGTGATCAGGTTTGGCCAAATGTGTGCAGATGGCCTCTCTGACACTGGACATTCCTTGAATTGGGGAAACCTGGCTTCCATCATGGCATCTGCACTTGAAGTGACTAGAGAATCATACTTTTACCTTGGTGTTTTGTTTTGTTTGTATTCGTTTAATTTCAAAATAGCTCTTTTGTTTTTCCACTCATTTTCGATGTTGGTGACACAGTAATAATGGCACAATAAAATACAATGTAAGTAAAAATAGACTGAAGACTTTTCTTTCTCTTTTCTGTCTGGCCTTTCCTCAATATTGACCTCACAAACAGGACAGGGAAATTATGTACATCTGTCCTCATCTTTTGAAAAGATCCATATGGCAAATGTATAGGAGCACTTCTACAGACAGTATGGAAGCCATAAGACATTTAAATTTGGTATTGGTACATGTGTATCAAGATGTTTTATGTAAAAAATACATTCTATACTGGTTAAAGGTAATGCTATTTAAACAGAAGCTGAAACAAAGGTAATGCATAGTCACTACGGTCAGACTATTATATTTGATCTTTTAAAAATGTCAGTAGTGATATTTCCTTGTGATAAAGTGCTGTACTGACCTGAGGATTCTTTGGCTTCTTGCCTCTTATACCTTAGGGTAACTTTTCACACATCAGAAGGTTCTAACAAGATAAAAACGCAGAAAAATTGCTCAAGGGTTTCATCTGAGTTGTCCAACATAAAGGGCATTTTCATGTGCTCTGTTTTGTTTTGTAGGGATCAAAATTTTTCCAAGATAGATAGTTTATTTTTTTAATGCAATTTTACAGTTACATGCATAGACATGATACAACTCTTTACCTTCAAGACTCTCAGGCAGATAAAAGATACAAAGATTCTCCTTCAAGACTCTCAGGCAGATAAAAGATACAAAGATTCTCATAAATGATCCAATCTACCTAAATAAATAAATAAATAAACAAACTTAAAAATCTACCCCAGAAAATGAAAGATTATAATGGAATCAGTCTGCGAACCAAATCTCCTCAGCTCCATCAAGTTGTTTTTTAGTATGGACTGACTACTGTTGCCTCCAATCTCAGCAATTTATTATTTCGATTTAATAGTATTTTGCATAAATATTATTTATATTATTATATATCATGCATATTAAATATCATTAAATAAATATTATTAGTTATGGAATTTTCTCTGATGGCCAACCAGATACTGCAATAAGGTTTTTAGTTTCAAGAGTGATCATATAGATGTGAAATAGGAATCTATTAATTTGTGTTATTTGACTGCTATTGAAGAGAGTCTCTCAGATGGGTGATAGTCTGTATGAAGCATGGCTTTTAGAGCTTAGCTCTCATAATTACATGTCATTGGAATTCAGATAGTTATAAAGACAGGCATTTTCAACAACAAAAAAACTCCAAGTTTTCTGGGAGGAATCTGTTTTCAATGAGCTCTAGTTGGGAGTTGTAGGGGATTTTTTCTACTAAGTGTTCTACTGAGTCTTCTCTGACATAACCACAAACACAGGATGAAAATATTTGACTTTTATTAAAGTGGTTGCTACAGTGCTTAGCAATAGGTAAGTTACTTTTCTCTCTTAAAGAAAGGGAAAGGAAAATCCATACTTCTCAATTTTCTGTCTGACAACACTAGAAATTATATTTCATTGCAACGCAAGTATTAATTTGAAGATTTCATTCACTAATAAAGTCAATAATTTAATAATAGAGTCAATTTCTTTAAGAAAATATGTCTGTATTGGTCAAATCGTCTCCTTTCTCTCCTCCTTCTGTAAGGATACCAGTAAGGATATGCCTAGTGGATGTGCAGCTGTGTGCTACCTTTTTTTAAAAATATTGTTTATTTAAATATATAAATAAAAAATATTATAAATAAAAAAATTATGTATTTAAAAATTTTATTTAGCAGTAGCCATCATCTCTCTGAATGTGCTTGTTGTCATGTAAATATCAAATCCTTTTTACACTCATGTTGTGTACATACTAATGTAACTGAATCATGCATTAATGGTTTTATTGTACATCTAGTACAGGGATTCCTCATCAGTTCCTCTACTGTTGTGGAAGTTGCACACAGAGATGATGTATATTTGGTCAGTAGAGGAAAAACTTCATTTGCTCAGCTGCCACCTAACCCTGGTGCAACCCTGCAGCTAGCAGTAGAGGTCTGTACCAGGAAATTCCCGGAGGGACTAAGGAGGCTCTTCTGCATGCATGCCTTAGCTGCTTTCTTATTCATATAGGGATGAGCTTTACTCACATAATTTTCAGGGACTAAATTTGAGAGGTGGTTGCAGAATTTGCTTTTTGGATTAGTCTTCATACAAAAATTGAGGAGAAAGTAACCTCACTTTTGACATTTTTACCCAATGGCTTCATGATGTTCCTGCTGAAGTAAGGTTATGAGATCAGGGAGCAAGAAGAAGGTAATTCTTCCCACAGAAGGGTCTCAAGCACAAGCTCGAGGATACTGGACCAAAGAATAGGTCAGCACAAAACAGCACAGTGTCAATGGAAGGGATTAGTATTCAAAGAGTCCTTCCCTAGGCTCTGCAGCTGATGATTCAGTAGATCCTCTGAAAGGAGGAGGTTTAACTTGCATTTATGGCATAGAGCTACCCATACTTTTTTGTCTCAATGGATCCTAAGGAATCCTCTCCCATATGAGGAAAGAAGAGAGAAAAGATTGGAAGAAATCATGGTTAACAAACCACTGGACTTGATTTTTTTTTTTGTGAAACTAAATCTTCACAGCCTTGTTTTTAATATAAATTCTATCCATCTACATGTAACAACATGCTGAGGTAACCCTGCCTCAGACGTGCAGGTAGGTTCAATGCTTGCTGAAGCTGCTGTTTGCCCATGTCAGCACAGAAGAAGAGAAAACAATGTCTCGAATTCCCAAATGAAAGTTTAGGAGCTGTGGCTGTGCACCCAGAAAAAAGAGGTGAGTATTTGCATGCTCACAGTTACAAGAAGGGTAGGTTTCCAAACTGGCAGAATGGTGTTATCTTGGCTTCTTGGAAGGAACTTGAATTGAAAAACAGCTTTAAAAGATAATTTCTCAATTCTTTAAAGTTGAAAGTGTTAAGAGCAGAGGGTTCAGTTTCATAGAAACATTTATGGGTGGGAGAGTTAAATGGATTTTCCTTCAAGTTATTGACTGGATTTGGCTTTCTTAGTGAGGCTGTTTTCCAGGTAAAAATAGAATGATTTTTTTTCCATTTTTCTTCTAAGCATTAAAAGCAAAAAAACATAGATGTCTGAGCAGTGCCAGTAGTTCCTGCCAGTAAGTGTCATCAACAGCTTCTGTGGTGAATTAAGGTAAATGGTAGCTCAAAGCAGGTTATAGTGTTTCACAGCACTGATTAAACTAAACTCACTTTTTTTCAGTGGGAGTTGCATCTGCTTAAAACAGATGTATAATAGCTATAGCAAATCTGTGTTGGGCATATTTTTTCTTCCCTACCTTCCCTTTCGTTTCCTCTCTCCAGTTCTGTAAAATACCAGTTCTACTGTACACAATTATTCTGCGTTGCTTTATACACCAATATAAAGGCTTCTCATAAATGATACAGTTGCTCTTCTTTTTTAAAAAAATGTCCCTTTCTGTGTCTGCCTGGTTGGCTAGTTAGGGTAGGTCAGGTGCTTGCTATGTTGAAGCACTGTGACTGTCTAAGGTCAAAATTCCATTTTGTGAAATTTTATTGCTTGCTGTGGAAACATCATACTTCCTCTGAACCAGGAAGTGACTATAATATCTATATGATATATAGATATTATCAACATGTATAAGTTCATGAAGGGGGAATGTAGGGAGGAAGGGGCCAAGCTCTTCTTAGTGGTGGCCAGTGACAGGGTAATGGGTGCAAACTGCAACACAGGCAGTTCCATTTCCATGTGAGGGGGAATTTCTTTACAGTGAGGGTGACAGAGCAGTGGAACAGGCTGCCCAGGGAGGTTGTGGAGTCTCCTTCTCTGGAGGGCTTCAAAACCTGCCTGGATGCCACCCTGTGCCACCTGCTCTAGGTGCCTGCTGGAGAAGGGGGTAGGACTAGATGAGCTCTACAAGTCTCTTCCAACCTTAACCTTTCTGTGATTCTGTAGTTCTGTGATAATGTCACTTCCCCAATATATAAGTTTATTTCCTAACAGTCACGTGAATCTTACAAACTGTGTTTCCATTATGCTACAGAAAATAAATATGTCTGCAGTCGTATTCCTTACTACGTTCCTATAGTGAGGAATTATACTAGCAGTGCAAACTCTTATTGCTACATTTTAATTAAGAAGAAGTTTGTTGCAAAGAACAGAACTGTGAGTAGATTTGAGGTAAGATCTTTTCAAATGCGAACTATTTCCAGTTTCATTGGCAATAATAAAAATAATTGTGGCTTCATCCTACTTAAAGTGAAATTAAGCTGGATGCTTCATTTGTGCTTTATATTTACTTTGATAAAGTCTGAAAGGCTTAAAAGGAAAGCACTTCATGATGTTTTTGCATAACATTCAGCAGAATACACAAGTTTCCAGTTAACATATCCAGTAAAGCAGGAGGAGCAAGAGCGGTTTCCATTAAAAGGCTGCTTTTTATGGTTTATTTTTGCAGCATGCAGGTATCTATAGTGCTTTGGAAAGGTGTATAAAAACGCATTCAGTACTCAAAAAAACCCCATTACTACAACATTAACTCTGATATTCGTAACCTCTCATAGAAATCTCCCTGGTCTTTGTGTATTGATTTAGTTGTACATTAGAGGAGACTTTGTTCTAATGAACAAAGGTGTTTTGCTGCTTGAAAAAAAGTGATTAAGGAACATTCTTTAATCAGCTAAGAAGCACAGAAATATTATCCTAAACAATAAGGAGAATATTATGTTACACATTTATGATAAGCTTTCTGATGCCCAATTGCAAAATACTATCTTACAACTGAGATCTGTGCCATTGTTATAGTGGTATTTAGTAAACTGTTCTTTTGCAAAGTAAGCAAGTTTTTAATTCACTGCATATATCATTTAAGAATATCTTTCTTACAAGCAGTAAAAATACTTAAAATGAATCAAATTGGTAGAATCTGCTTAGATTCAGCAACATTCTTAGGTAAGTAAATAAGTGAAATTGGTTTTGCAGAGATAAAACAAGTAAATATATTTTTTTTCCTCTACACTATTCAAGTAAGGCAGTAAGATGGGAGTAACATGTAAATTATTGATGTGCAATTTCTATTTACCTACATTGCTACATAGTAGTAGCACTTCTTTTTGACTTCAGAAGCTTTTAAAGATTATATGTTTTAAAACACACTAGATGTGGAAATTGAGGAATGTCCAATGAACAAATGCATTGTAAGCCTAAATATCTCTTCCAAATGCTGCATAAAACTGCTAGTAAAAGATGCCATTTTGACAGGAAAAATATCAATTACTCTTGAAGCCTGTTGAGCAAAATAGTGAAATTAACTTTTCAAAATAATCTGTATTTTAGAGAAAGAAGCTGTCAGCATTAATATTCATATTTAAACATAAAAGTAAAATATAATATTTTACTGGGAATTTGGATACTGCAGTACCCATAGAGCACTTGAAATATTCCTTACAATGTGGAAAAAATGTAAATTTTAAACAGTAAGCTTTAAATTTAAATAGGCTAAGCTAGTGGCTAGCTGTTGCTGAAGGGAGCAGGACAGATTCCTCTTCCCTGTTTCTATCACACTCTTTTATTGCATTGGCTCTGAACTTTGAAGTGAATTGGTTTGAGGAGTTAAACCTGATAGAAAAAATATTCAAATCTGAGTATTTTCTTTCCTGTCCTTTACTCTGTCCCTATCTTCCTTCCAAAAAAAAGGGTCTGGTGGAGCTGCCCCTTGATTGGTACCCTACTTTGTAAATGTTTTATTTCCAGGTTGTTAAATGTTTTTCTGATTTAACTCACTCTTAAAAAGAAAATGGAACTCTTGGAATACAAGGGTGAAAGAAGCAGTGTTTCGGATTTGTTAAATGTTTTACCTTGTAAGTGTATGTTTGAGGGAAAGTGTAAAGGACTTGGCTGAAAGCACCAAAGAATGTCTAGATAGCCTTGTAAAAAGCTACCTGCCAAAAAAATAGTACCAGCATGAATTGTAACTTGCTTGACCACAGACGTTACTGGGTCCTAAGTCTTTTTGTGCCTTCTCTGCCATATCATCTCTGTTCTGTGTTCCATATGCCTCTCTTCCAGTGTAGGTGGAAGAGGAAAAGGTTGTGTAAAGTTCCCAGTGGAGAGCAGTTTTGCCTTTCACCTGTGATAGCCTCTAGAAGACAGCTGGGGCTCCACGACTACTGGTTGTTGTAGCTCAGCTCTTTTGCTAGAATTGGGATCTTCAGATTTATTATAAAGCCAGAAGGCACACAACAATAACAAGTATTTTTCTTCAAGTCAGGAAGAACTGTAATCATCTCTTTCTTGGCACTGTTTGCATATATATGTTCTTTATGGTACTTACTACCTACCGGGTCTGACGCTGACCCTGTTCTGTGCTTGGAAAGGCAAAAGAAATTTGTGGTGTGAGGTGCTAATTGCTTATGTTGTTAACTTTGATGGATATATGAGTGATAGTATCTAAAATAAGGCTCTGATTCAGGGAAAAAAATCATATACTTCATTTTAAGCATATGGTAATTCCTATTCACACATTAAAAATAAAGTAAATGTTTAAGCTACTTGTCAGGTCCTGCATAACACTTTCTCTGCTTATTTTACATGTAATATCAATTGTTATTGTCCAATATCTTTTTTTTTGATGCTTGCTATTATCTAATTGTAAAACTTGCCTTGTTTGGAAAATAATGTAACATGATTTGTAGATGATTTAGTTCATGAAACTACTATGTCATTTAGAAGAAGAATAAATTAAATTCCTCTTATACTACCATCATTGGAAGGATTTTCTAGGTGATGGCAACACAGTAATATGTGTCTACCTGAAACTTATTAATATTTCTTTTTTTTTTTCTCAAGGAAAAAACACGATTCAGAAGAATTTTGTTTGCTGTTGTGATCACAGGGGTGTGGCAGATGTTTTTTGACTCCGTTTCTTGTAAACTGTGCTGCCCATAATGAACAGTAAGTCTAGGGAGAGCAATGGCACCACACTGTCTGCATTTTCTATGCATTTGGCAGAGGTTTATTCATCTTGTGCATTACTGGCTTTGCTGTGAGATAGCACAACAGAGCCCTCTGTTACACTCAGCTGGGCTTTTGACTCCACTATAGCACTGCTTCCTCTGCTGGTGCCCTTCTATAAAAGTTTTCACTTGAAATGGAGTGAAATGTTGCTAATATTCAACTCTATGTTGTGGTTGAAGGTGTATCAAAACTCACATAACATCCTATTTTCAGACAAAATAAAAAATGCAGCCCACAGTTTTCTAAATAGTGGAGACATAATTTCATTTTTCTATCAGTGAAGATTAGTACCTCTCAGGGAATTCTTGAGGAAATGTGACTGCTTTGCAGTTGATGCTCTGAAAGAAGAAGGACGAACTGTGCACTTGAATTATGGTTTATGAAAGCCCATTTTTAAACCTGTCCACCAGTGGCCAACCAGGACTTTCCTAAACCAATAATAATTTCTTTCTCTGTACTGCTAAGTAACATATTGGATTCTTGTACTGTTCTTCTTTCATATTGAATAAATCTCTGCTCCAGCTCGTCTTGCTGCAGTTTGAAGAATTTCCTCCTGTATTCAGATGTTTCCATATACTTTATGATACTGCTGTGTGTTAGCAGCTCACCAAGAAATATACATGAGGATCAATGCCAAAAAAGAAAGAAAAAATATTGAAAAGAGAAAGTTAATGATTGTTTTTAATGGCCCTACTTCCAGTCACTTAAGGATGCTTCTTAATTATAATACATTCATGTTGTTACTATTTATAGCATTGCTATTATAGTTCTGATAGCAATCTTTCAATGCAGCATCATGTAGTTATGCTGCAGGGGACAGCCCTTATTTTGTTCAATAGTTTTAGATAGACTCAATACCCTGGTTGCCTCAGGTTGTCTGTCAGTTATGGAAACAAACACCTGTTTTGCAGAGAGGATAAATTCAGCACTTACCCATCTCAAAGTTTCTGCATATCTTTATTGGAAGTACACCTACACTAAATAATGAAATTTGTGGAAATACTGTATGAATGACTGTTTTCCTTCCTTTTTCTGTGAGATGCTTTTCACAACAGGTGCTACTTCAGGGAGTCCAAGGAATGCCCCTGGTGATTAAAATTTAGGAGTTCAAAGGTAGTTTTCTCATAACTAGGATACAGTTAGAAATATAAACATGCAATGTTTGTGACATATCGACATTTAGGAGAATTTATAGTGGGAATTGATTTTGCTAGACCTGAGGAGTTCATCTCAGTCAGTACATCGAATGTTTCTCAGGTGTTGGGGCAAGGCTTTTTTTTTGAATAAACTCAGAATATTCTGTATTTGTTACAGAAAAGGGGCATTTGAGGTAATTATTTAAAAATTAATAAAATTTCTTGACAAACTGAAAGTACATTTATATTCAACAACATGTATTTTCCTAGTACATTCATCTTTTAGACTGACCTTTTGCCTTCTGTTAATTTCTTGCTGCCAGGAATATATATATTTTCATGCTGACTAATAAGCACCAAAGAGTTAATTTATTTGTAGATTAATTAAGGTTTTTGTTTCTCTGCATGCCTAGATGATCATTTTATTAAAATAAGCTTGCTTGCCAGTTTGGTTTATTCAAAAATCCCTGTCCTTGGCATTTAGAAATGAACTTTACACTATCATAAAACTCAGGCTAAAAATCTATGGCTGTGACTGTGGAGGCAATAACTATGCTTGTTCTCAGTGGCTGGAAAAGAAGACAGTGTATATTTTATGTAGTGAAATAGGATGCAACAAGTGATCATATTCATTCATCAAAAGTTTCCTGTACGCATTAAGTGGCAGAACACAAGAACCTGTGGAGCGGACAAAGATTAATTATACCTGTGCTCATACAGTAATGTTTGTGTTCCAAACAAATTATATTTGCTTCTGTTTAAGCGATGCATAAATCTGATACGTGCAGATGAACGTGTGTTCAGGATGAGTGAGCACACTTGTTTGAATGTCATATTTATCCCTGTATTTTGTCAGAAAATTAACTTCTTTGGAGTTTGCGCTTGAGCTGAGCATATGGTTGTTGATCTCTGGAGATGACAGCCTATCTGAGCAATAGCTCCTTATGGCTCGAGCTCTCCTCTGCTGGCAGATGCTTTGGGCTTTTCTACAATTAAGTGGAGATCATCACTGTTTTCTTTGAGCACTGCTGTGCCTTGTACTCTGAAGTGTTTTGTTAATCACTGTCTGCCTTCGACAGAAGCTGCCAAAGCTCTCATTAAGTTTGAATTTTGAGATGTCATGCTCGAATGATGGAATTTTATCCCTTTTCTGCATGAATGGAATTGGCTATGGAAAGATGCCAACAAAAAATCATGACACTGAAGTATATTTGCTTTGCATTTCACTGCTGAAACAAAAGCGAGGAAGCGGGGGGACACTTTCTCTCAGTTTGTCTCTGATCCAGAGCAAGGCCTGGCTTATGTGGTTTCCTGGAAGATAATAATCATAAGGTCCTCACCTTATCATCTGTAGGGCTTATGCTGGTACTTTCTGTGAACAATCTGTCGCTGTCTTGTTTGCACGGTGAACTTTAAACCACTTTCCCAAAATCTTTTGATGAATGCACAATACTCTGGCACTGGCAAATGTAGTTAAGGATGCTGAGGGAGAGGAGGAAGAAATATTTAATTAATTAAAAAATCAACATGTAGTTGGAGGCAGGAATTCAAGTGATGGCATTATGATGAACTATAATAGGAGGAAAAAATGAATGCTACTTTTGCCCTTCAGGATTGCTTGCACATGTGCAAGTGGAACAAAATGCATCTGTTCTCTGTTAATGATCTGCAGTGGGAAGCTAAGTGTTATGGGAAATGCAGTATGAAGAGACACTGCCCATTTCTCCTGGTGACTCTCATTGTTTCAGCTCTATCAGTAAAAGTAGGCTTAGAAGAAAGTTAAACTAATCAACTGTAGCACCTAATCATTTCCGTCATGCATTGGATAGCAACTTATTAAGGCCAAATATGTAGGCTATACTCAAAGCAAAATGCCCTCCACTGTTCAGTGGATCTTTGAGTCATGTTGACAATCAGAAATGCATTATTGACTACAAGAATTTAATGTTACTAGTATGCTCTAGCTTTGTTTTTGTTTTCTCTGGACTTCTGAGGGAAGTTATCAGTACATGCCAGTTGTGGAGAATTAAATAATTCCCAGTAATAAGTGTTTTCAAAAATCTGAACCCAGAACGATTAACAGAAGCTAAGCTTACCCATCTTTTTCTGAAGAGCCAGCTTTTAATAAAATGCAGAGTCTGTTTATTTCTGCTGGTATAAAATACAAAGCTTCAATCATAGGTTCCTGTGGGATTGTAACTACCTAAAAAATTTATACAAAATAATTGGTCTTGTACAAAAAGAAATAATTGACTCATGTACACAGCTTGGATAGATAACAACCTATTTGTATTTTATGTAAGGCTGAGCATAAAACGCAACATTTTCCCACTTACACTTTACATTTGGGGATTTTCTAGTTTTTGTAGAATATGCTCAGAAAGCACATTTACTGATATTTGGGTTCCATTTCCTAGTGGTTTTATTGTGTATTCAAAATTTTTATGAGGTTTAGAAGGCTATCATCACACACTTAAGGATATTAGCTTTACCTTATTTCTTGTTTCTTCTCTCACACCAACTGATTTAGCTTAATTACCTAGAATCTAATAGATATGAATCACAGAATAGTTGAGATTGTAAGGCACAGCTAGTATTCATCTAGTGTAACCCTCTTGCTTAAAGCAGGGTAAAACACAGCAGGTTGCTCAGGACTGTGTGCAGGCAAGTCCAGTCAGTCTCCAAGGATGGAGATTCCATCACAATTAAAAAAAAAAAAAAGTTTAAATAGATTTTTTTTTATTTTAATTTGTGCCTATTGCCTCTTTGTCCTGTCACTGGGCACCACTGAGAAGAGTCTGGCCCCATCCTTTTTTATACCCTATTTTACATTTATAGGCACTGGTAAGATCCTCCTGAGGCTGCTGTTCTCCAGACTGAACAGTCACAGCTTTCTCAGCCCCTCCTTACATCCTCTAATACTTTGATCATCTTTGCAGTCCTGTGCTGGACAGTCCAGTACATCCATGTCTTTCTCCTACTGAGAATGCCTGAGAAGGGCATTCCGAAAAGATCTCACCAGTGATGAGTAGAGGAGAAGAATCAACTTGCTGACTCTTTCTAATGCAGCCCAGTACATGTTTGGTTTTCTTTGCCACAAGGGCACATTACTGGCTCATGTGCAACTTGCTGTCTACCAGGACCCCCAGGTCCTTTTCTGACAAGTTGCTTTCCAGTCGATTGGCCCTCGGCTGTACTGGTGCATGGGGTTATTCCTCCCCAGTACGTTTCCATTTGCTGAACGTCACAAGTTTTCTGTCAGCTCATTTTTTTTCCAACCTGTCAAGATCTCTCACTATGGCAGTACCACCACTTGGAGTATCGATTTCTCCTCCCAATTTCATATTGCCTGCATACTCATACTCATTGGAGTACACCTTTAGCAACCGGCCCACAGGTGGACTTTGTGCCACTGATGACCACAATTTCGGTTTGGCAGAGTCAGTCAGTTTTCAGACTGCCCCCGTGTTGATCTATCTGGCCCATTCTTCATTAGTTTGTCTAATTATTTTGTGACCTTACAGGAGACAGTCAAAAGCCTTAGTAAAGTCAAGAAAAACAATATCCATTCATCTCCCCTCATTCACTAAGACAGTTATCTTGAGGAAGGCTATTGGCATGGTCAAGAATGAGTTCCCCTTCATCCATCCATTCTGACGATTTCCAGTTACATTATTGTCCTTAATACATGTGGAAATTATCTCCAGGAGGATTTGTTCCATCATCTTCCCATCCTGTCTGTGGACTGAGGTGATGATGCTCACTGCCTTGTCATTTCCTGGGTCCTTCTTCTTGCCCTTGGAGATTGAGATCTCCATATATAGGCTGAACCCTTTTTATGGAAATCTGAGAGGTACGCAGAAGCCGGATAGCCGTCGGTGGTAATGTGAGATGTGGGAAGATCAACCTTTTAATTTTTGTCAGACTACAATTGTCTTTTTGCCTTTGTGCCCCTTGTCTTGGGATATTTTAGGATTATAAAGGAAAAAAAAAGGAAGATTACAGGAAACTTCTCTAACCTTTTACTTCTCTGATGGAATTGGATCAGGTTTCTGCTTCATAGGAACGATGAATTGGTTGCTGACAACTCTCTGGGATAAACTTTATATTAATAAGTCTTACCTGATTCTAGGGCTACATTTTAATCTTTCTATGGATAATGGCAGGAAGAGATTGTTTGCTTGCATGGTGTAGGCTGATATTTTCCTAACTTTCTACATGCTTTCTACAGAGTGGCTGGCTTGCTCACTGTTTTTAATATTACTATGTTCATGTAATCATTTCTGCATCAATATATTATACAAGTACATGGTGATACCTCTTAAATCTGAATTAGCAATATTTTGACCCATATGGTATATGTAAGTGGAAAAAAAAATTCTCAACTTTTGTTCTTCTCATCTTTGTACCATTTTAAAATTAGCAGTGCTCCAGTGCGTACATTTAAAAAAAAAAAGAAAAAAAAGTTGTTGATTCTTACAAAAATGGTGGAATGCAAGTCCTCAAAGATTATTTTTATTACTTAAAAGTAGATTCAGGAATTAAGGATTAAGAAGAATTTTTCTGTTTGTAAGAGCCAAAAAACATCTTGTAATATGCAGAAAGAAGTATAATCTTGAAAAAGATTAGACTTATTGAGCACTGGCTCAGAAGCTGAGCTGTATTTGTAAATTGTAGGAGAAAAAAAGTCTTTCAAGAAAGAGTGTTAATAGGCAGAAGAAAAAAGTCAAATTACTGGATAAGCAACAATAGATGTATTGTATGTATTGTAGAAGTCTTACATGAGTTATTGTTGAATGATTGTGTAAAAATAGTTTCCCTGTGTATGTAATGTGAGATCATAGAAATATCATAGAGAAAAACAAAGCTCCCCCACCAAAAATGGAGATGATATTTAGGAGATATTTATTGAAGGTAATCTTAAATTCTTTCTGAATTAAAATATTTTAAAAGTCCAAACCGTCCTGGAAAGAAACTTTGACTCGAGTTTTCCAGTAAAACCATTTGGAAGAAACTTTTCTGATACTCTATTTATATAAATCAATATTGCTTTTTGGCTTTTAGTGCACCTTCACTAACTTAACTGATGAAAGATCTGCCCCACTGTTTCTTCAATTTTGGCTAATCTCTGTGTTTCCACAGAATAAAACT
Source organism: Nothura maculosa (assembly GCA_032353885.1). Classification (NCBI taxonomy): domain Eukaryota; kingdom Metazoa; phylum Chordata; class Aves; order Tinamiformes; family Tinamidae; genus Nothura; species Nothura maculosa. The sequence goes on from JAUBOD010000557.1 coordinate 434,144, forward strand.
GTATTGCCACTCGTGGAACAAAATGCTCTATGTGTATGTTCTGTAGTTCCTAAAGAGTGTTTGCAAAGTGCCAGATCAACACTATGAACTGTGAAAGCAAAGCTCACTTTGAATTGTCCAAAGCACATATACTTGCAATATGACAGGTCTGATGCTATCTTTTGAAATCTAATGCTTTCAGGGTGTGTAAAATGGAAACATTTTTCCTCCATTTATTAGCACCATGTGGGAGAAGGAATGAAACCCCAAATGGATAATGCTGATCCACAACATGAGAAGGGGCTTGCAGCACTTTTTGCCATGCAGCATACGTGTCTTTGAAGTGGAAGGCAGGGATGTCACCCACCTTCTTTGAACTGTGATACTGCACATGCTAGCGCTGACAGGGCACAGCTTGGTGGCATTCTGCAGCGGAGGCTGCAGGTGGGTGATGTGCCTTGTGCTCCTCCAAAGTGTCGCAGTTCAGCACTTTCTCATGTCTTTGTTTCTGCAATACAGACTATAACAACAAACAGAACTGATGAGCAGAGTCAGCACGGAGATAATATATGTAGTGTGGGACATTCTGCTAAGTTCACGTGTGTTTTGATGTCTCCAGGTGTGCAGAAGCTTTTTACAGTATGCATAGAGCACGGATGTTTACATAACACGTTTACATACATAAAAGTATGCATAGAGATAGGATGTTAACCTTCAACAAAATAATACATTTTATTTATTTGTTTCAGATATTTTTGTGCTGTCATCATCAAATATGTCAAGAGCTATGTCCTTCAGAAAATACTGTGACCGCTTTGAAGGGATGGATAACTTGGGGTAACAATATGAGTAGGAGGTTCATTTTGGTAATAGTAAAATTTGTTGATGGAGACCTTTTCCAATTAAAGTACTCAGTCTTAGTTGTTAATATTAACTAAGGTTAATTACATGCATCTGCTTACATAGTTTTTTCCTTAGCTGTACTCATTTAATTGATAAAAGTGATTTTGTGTTCAGCATTTTGGAAACAGAAAAATATTTCTAAGAAAAAAAATACATTTTAAATAAACTTTTAAAATTTTAACAAAATTATGGCCCCAGTTTGGATCTTCTTTGAAATAGCTACCTTAGCATAACTGCATTTATCTGAAAAACGATTAATACAGAGATTTGTACTAGCTTGGTATAAAAATGTATGGACTACAGACCAGTTATTTCTATGTTTGACATGTTAACTTGTGTAATGCTTTCAGTTAAAATCTAGTAAAGAGAGGACAGAATGAACACACAGTCTTCTTTAAAAAAAGAAAAAAACAAAAACTAGTGAGGGAAAAAGTGTTACTTCCTTTTTAAATTATTTATCTGTGCTTAGTTTGTGTTGCAAATCCTAAATACTGTCTTCTAATAATTTATCTGTCACCTTTCCAATTATTTCTGTTTACTTTAACTGAAGTCACAAAAGATATTAATATGCTTTTGAAACTGGTAAAATATGCACATTGATGAAAAGTAGGTATTTTTTAAAGCACCTCTAAGTCTTTGAACTGTATTTGGAGAGTGGTGATAGAAAAAAAAAAAGATGCAGCATTCAATTGTTTCTAGAGAAAGGGACAAAAATGGAACCTGGTAGTTATATTAGGAAGCTTATATCCCAAGCATTTCATATGGCAGTACCGAGATGATCCAGTGTTCTGGTCTGCATTTGTATCTTCCATTGGATCCAGGAGAATCCCTGGCTCTGAACCAAAGCCCTGCTGTTCTTTGACCAACAGTGCTTGAAGTTAATGCAAAACTCCTTAACAAAAGTCACAGCAATTTAAGAATTAACCTTTTCCTGTCGTTATGTGCTTTAAGTAAACCTTTGCAGGCTCCTGTACTAGGAGTAGGCAATAGCAGTACTTTACCAGGTGCTAGGATAGGTTCCTGATCAGCAGGAACTACACTGGTCATTTTTGTCCCTTGCCAAGTGTTCTCTGTGCTGCATTTGTACCAATGTTTTTACCTATATGTTTGGCTGGTGAGCTGGATCGCCATCCTATCCATCTATAATTTAGTCCTTTTTCTATTATCTTTGTTTATTCATTTGCTGTGCTTGGTTTCATCAGATCAGCTCCGTACTGGTAGACTTAACAGTCTGGGCTGTGCAGTACAGAGAAGAGGCTATGTGACTGTAAGCAGTTTTAAAGAAGACTTGGGTTCTTCATCTCAGAAAAGAGATTGACAGGGAAGAACAAATCCATGACTATCATGGTAAATAGAAATTGTGTTTTTATTGTTTTTGTTTTTATGATACACAAATCAGCAAATTAATGGACAGTCACATTTAAATAAATGAGAGTAGTAAAGGGATATATTTTCAGTACGGCATAAAATTAAAAAATGACTTTCTTTTACATGGCATGTTGTAGAGATCAAAACTTTAATCCTAATAAAGGATTAAAATCCTGATAAGCACAAAGATAATGAGAATCTCTGTCTCACATATTACCTATGCTGTAACTGCCAAAAGCTTTAAGGGTTTACAGAGGGAAATATTGCTGTGTGCTTGCTTCATTTCTGTTACTCTTTCCCATTGCATCTGCTTTTGGCCACCATCAAAGGCTGGATACAGGTCTACGTAGACCTCTTTAGTGCAACTCAGTGCAGATATTCTTAACAATATTTTTTCACCCTCCAGCATTGGAGCTCAAAAGGCTAGAAGACCATTGAATCCTATCAGCAGTACAGTGCTCGCCTTTGCAGCTGATGTGGGTGTCAGTTTAGGCCATTTATAATGCTAATTTTACGCCAGGCAAGGTCTAGTAGACCACCCAAGGTCTACTTTAGACCACCCAAGGTCTACTTTAGAGCAATGCGTAAGCAGATGTTTAACCTGCTTAGAGAATATAGCACACTTAGGTCAGCAGGACTTGAGCGAGCTCTTGAAGCTCAATAGGTACTCAGAATTCTTCTCTAGACCTAAATGCTTTTTAGTTCATCATTCTTTGAGCCACTGTAATTTCTTTGATTTAGGCATATGTTGCTGTTTACTGCTGAATAAATTGTTGAAATCTAAGATCATAATCCTGCTTAAAGCTGAGCTTTTCTTCATTTCCCCTATCTAGGATAGCAAACTATGTACTGTTGACAATAGCTTAAATTCACAGACAGATCAAAAGATTTACAATTTTAGGGTAACCTTCATTTTAAGAATTCAGAAAAGTCTCATAAAACATGATGTGAAAGTAAACAGATATTGCAATGGGTGCGTGCATTCTGTATGCTTACATAAAAGTTCATTTGTATGTGAAGTAAAAGCATTCCAATGCATGAATGTTTTCTTCTGAAAGCTTTTACTCAAACTAGTATTATTTCAAATGTTTTCCACTCATATAAAAGGTGAATGATTTTCATTAATGGATAGTTATATTTAATTTAAACTTTTTTCATCATATGCAGGCTCAATCCTTTCAACCTCTTTAACTTCTATAATCTGCATGCTTCTCATCGCACAGATCAGTAGAGCCTGTTTTTTGAAGTTTGTTTTTTTTTTGTCTTGTTTAGATTTTTTTAGGTAGATTAAATATGTATACATGAATAGTTTAGCATCAAGCAATGGAGATCTGCAGTAGAAGTCCATGCATACATTATTAGTCAGATTGCAGGAAGATTTGAAGCAGAAAAGATGTTAGCTCAGCATAATGAATGTCTGCCAGCCATTTTTTATAATGACTAGCTGCAGTTCTTATTTTATGTCAAACCTTATGCTGTGCTGTACTGTTAGCTTTCTTGTTTGGCACAATCATATGATGTAATGTATCCCTAGAAGTCTAGCTGGATCAAAGACATATACATGAGGATTTTTTTTTCCTGCCAGTAGTATTGTTGCATATTTTGCTAAAATTACAGTGCAGATGATAACAAATACATGATCACTTATCATTTATAATGCATTGTTCCTTGCTGCAGTAAAGACGTTGTGGGAATGGACAGCTTTGCTTACCACAAAAGAAATGCCTAGCTATTAAGGAGACCAGCAGGTGTTCAAAAAAAGAAAGAAACAAACAAACAAAATTTTTTATAATTGTAATATTGACCTTTGCTCACTGATACAGAGAACTGTAGTTAAAAGGAAAGTGCTTTCCTTTCTGGGTATTAATAAAATACACTTTTTTTTTCTCCTGTGGTTCTCATTATCAAAGATTTCAAGGTGAGCCAGCAACTTGAAACAGTGGTTGAAATACTATTGTACTACAGTTTACTACTATATTTAACTACAGTTTAAAAATTCACCAGTTTTGTCTATTTCAGGGGTTATGCAACAGCATGGGAAGCTGATTTGTATTTACTTCTGATATAAAATCTATGGCACCATAGAAGGACAATGGAACTGTATGGTATGTGTATTCACTTTGGTGATAAATGCCTCGTTCCTTCTTTGGAGGATTATTAAAAGAGTTCTCTGGAGGAATAAAATGGTGGAAGTCACACATTTAATAGCTCAGGTACAAAGAGTCAGATTGTGCCAGTTGGCAAAAGTTAGCAGGAAGCTGTCACAATAAATGGCAGCAGCTGCTCATAGTTCTAAAGAGTATGTCCCAGTCAGAACTGAAAACTGATGGCATCTACATTAATACTACCTTAATGGTCCATCTGCTGCTCCATAGGGTCCCTAGCTGCTGTATGGAGTCATAGGCATTTGACAGGCAGTCTCTGTATGCCAGACACACATCGTGCCAAATGTTTTAGGCTGCTTCTTATCGTTCTGATCTGTCAAACTTTCCCTATCATTTATCAGGCAAGGAGTTATGAGGGATTTTTTTTTTTCATCACATCATTGACTTTTAGCATTTGGGGCAGCCAGGAATTTGGAAAGAAAGTCATTTTGGTTAGGTTTTTTTTTTTTTTCCAAAAGAATGAAGAATAACCTCAGCTGCTTGACAAACTGTAATCTATGTTAACAAAGCAGTGTGAAAACCCTGTTGAGATATCACCAGTTCCTTGTTATAGCTTATAAATCTTTTCACTGTAGCAGGTAGAAAATTAAATACAAACAGCCGTTAGAGAACTAACAGTGTTAACAAGCTCACTATTATAGCACTACATTTTCTTAAAAAAGTTAATTTCTAAACACACTGTGGCATAAAAAATTTAAAATGTCTTATGTAAAAAGACATTTTTGTCTTTTGTAGCTTCATAGGTCCTTAGAGTTGCAATGTTAGAGAATTTTTTTATTTAACTGCTAAAAAAGAGAGACATTATTTATATTTTTATATATATATGATAACTATTCATTGCTCATATGATTATATAAGATGTAAGAGAATACCACCTAGTCCATCACTGCAATGTTAACACTGTGTGCTTACTTAGAATCCTCTATGCTGTATTAATTACAGGTATAATTTTAACTTATGCACATTATACTGTTAAAGAATCAATAATTTTAAAATTGTCTGCAATGTTTGCCACAATATTGTCCAAACATGAATACACCCAGAGCTGTACAATATCCAATACCTTCAGATACAATTCTGTATCTTGCAAAAAGCAAGTATCATCTTTGACTGTATCTTGTTCCCAGAAGGCTGCCTATTTCCGGTAAAATTGGAAATTCTCACCATTTGCTTTTTGTGGCTTTTTGTGGCTTTTTGTAGCTCCAGTGAAAATGCACTGTCTATTTAAATTTGCCATTTGTGTGAAAATGTCGAAGCTAGCACAGAAAATCCCCTAACTCTCAGTAATGATCAAGGTATAAATAGTTAGAGACAGAGATCAGGATGTCAGCAAAAATGTCACCACTATTTTTTGCAGTGCATGTTTAGATTTTCCTAGCTGGATTCATTGAAATCAGGCAGGTGCTTGAAAGTGCATGATCCTCTTTTTATTATTTTTTGTATAGACTAAGCCATGAACTATGGAAAATCAGTGAAAGCCTCTGACTCAGTTACCAAGGTGAAGCTTTCGGAGTTTTCCTTTTTATTTTTATTTAAGTTAGTCATGGAAAAAATGGACAGTCACTGGCAATACCGGACATTCTTTATCATATGTGCTGCAGTATAAATGCCTTGAACTATTCCATGCTTAGGAATGTAACATCAAATGGTATTTTCTACATGCACAGCTGGCTGATGTGGCATGTCCTATCTCCAGCATGACAAGCTGTGTACATTGTTATTTATGTGCACAGGGCCACAGTCCCCCAAAAATACTGCCTTGGTTGAGTTCTTGTTTGCTGTGCTGGTTACATAACTTCTTCCCTTGTGGTTATAAAATAGTATAAATTATCAGGAAGCTATCCTACAAGGAAAACATTGTGCTTTGGAATTAAGAGTTGTGTCCTAGCACTTCAGAATGTGAAAAGGGCAGATGCAAACACAAATATGTAGGTTATAAAAGTAAGGAAATCATTTTGGTAACTAAACCTTATCAGAATGCAAGGCACAGCCTTAGTATAACAGTTTTTTAATCTCTAAAAAGCTGCCATCAAAAGACTGTCTCTAATAGCTGAACATTTACCCTGGTGTTTTGATTTAGCCACAGGTGATTTAGATATGGGTAATGAGTTTTAAGTATGGTCTTCTTCAGCTGTATTTAATCCCTCAAAAGGAGTGGTTTACCCTGCCTGCCAGGGTCTCCTGTGCATGTTGCATCCCACGTGAGCAGGGCCTAGTACAGATAATGGGACCTGGGCCATGTGAGTAAGGCCAGCATGTCCATGCTTATAGGACTAGCTAGCAGTGTGCTCACTGATACTCTTTTGCATGTGTCTGTCTAGAATGTCTTGTGCAGAGATAGCAATCTGCTACTCAAATAGTAGGAAATCAGGGAGAGAAACTAGTGGCAGCAGCAACATGGTGTTGCTTCAAGGAAGGCGATCTGCTGGCCTCTCACTGAGAAAAGCAACTTAAAATCCTCATGACTTCCCACTCCTAGCCTGGCTAGGACATAACCAGCCACTCAATAGATTTGGGACTATGGCAGATCCCTCTATCAGCAACCTGGCAAGGCCTCACTCCTTCGCTCCACCTTCAGCTCCTTCCACTAACTTTTGCTAGTGTAGCCACTATGAAATAAGAGACTTTATGTGATCTCAGGGCCAACCTCGATTTAACAATGGGCAAAAGGACTTCAGGATGAACCAAAGAGATTGTATGTGTTTACTTCCAAACACATTCAAACACTTTGCAGTGCTGAATGCCTTCATTTCCTGCTGTAAACTTGCAGAACAGCTGAGTGCCTCTTTGTACATTGGCCTTAGAGTCTGATTGAGGACCTCAGCGCAACAGTGGGTGTGAAGGGGTTACAGAGGGGGCCAGTTATCACTGACAGCTGTGACCCACTGGCCATTTTAGGGCCAGCACCTATAAAAGTAACACAGCTGGGTTTAGCAGAGCTGCTCTGCAAAAGTTGTTGTGGAGCAGCCTAAGAAACTCTGGAGGTGGTATAAGAAGATGGATTGGAGCTGAACAGGTTAGAATAGACACTGTTGTACAATATTATTGCTGTTTATTTATGTGGTCTTTGGGCTAGGAGCCAGAGAAGAATGTAGTCTGAACTTTCTCTGCAGAAAGCAGGGGGGGAAATAGGGTTACAAAGAAGGGAATAGTTTTTGGTATTCATTAAGAATTTGAGAAGGAGTGATCGTCCTCCACCTCTTGAGCTGCCTAGGTTCTACTGTAAGGATTGCTGTACCAAAATCTGTTTTTAGGGAAAATTTGGTTCTCTAGAAGCCCTGTGAGCTTGTAAAGGTAAAGATCACCTCTGGGCAGGGCTTTATGAGGTGGCTGGGTGGCTATAGGTGTCATGTGTATTTGCAGGTGTCATGCCATCCAGGTGTCCCCGGTCAGGTCTGAGTGGACACCTGCAGGGCTGCCTTTTATGTTATGCTTCTAAAATTTTCAGTTGCTTCTACTGTTGTCTCATGGCATGGCTGAGTGTAAATTTTTTGTCTTGCTTTCAGCTGCCTTTTACTGTGCTTGGGAAGCTTCTCCTGTGCACATGACTATTCAAAAGGCTTAGGCTTAAAGTGATTGGATTAGATGTCCTACCTGATGACCGAACAGGTAACACCTTATGTTAAACTGAAGGTATTTTTCCAATATCTTAAGCAAGAGAGTTGCTCTTGGCAACTTGGTGTCTTCTGTGCCTCATCTTCCAGAACTTGAGGCAACTTTTCTGTTACCGCTGTACGTTCTTTTCCAATATATGAGATGCATAGAGAAATTTGTCTTATAACCTGTTATGTAGAGAACAGAATTGTCTACATTTCAAGAGGGAATGCTTCACTTGTATTTCCTACCATTTCTAGTTACCATATGGAAATTAATAGCCTTTGTATTTAGAAATGATAAAAACTTCACCTTTCAATGCATTAAATAAGAGTTTAAAATAAGATATTTTCTATGTAAATTCTTTGATAATGATAGTTCATAATCTAAGCATCTTGTCATGGTTTTAAGGGTGCAAATATATCTTAAACAGACTTTGATTTATTAATACATAACTGATATTGACATTAGTGGCAGAGCCATTCGCTGCAGAAGACTTTATAGAGTGAGTTCTACTAGAAAATCATCATATCAGCACTGGCTTTGTATTTGGAGGGAAGAATTTCAATAGTCAAAGGAGTTTGAGGTCAAAATAGTCAAGGTGTTTGGGGTTTTGTTTGTAAAAAGAAATCCAAGAAATCAAGTGGTTATACGGGCAGAGGGACAGAAATGCATAAGATAGAAGAAAGCTAATAAAAGCTGCATGGAATGGGGAACACTCTAATGATGAAATTTTAGCTTATGCTGTACATGTAGAGTACAAGAAGCGGGGGACATCACCCAAAAAGTACTAGCATGTTAAAAAGAAACCAATCTTACTGAAAGATCTACTAAATGTTTTCATTTATCTTCTCATGTGTTCGCTACTTCTTTCCCCTGGTGGCTTAATTGGTGTCAAGTAAGGAAGCACTGATGGCAGAGCAATTTGAGACATAATTTACGTTTATAAGAGCTTTAGTCATAGCTTATAAGTTTATCAGCTCAAGACCTGTGGCTGCTTAATTGTTTGAACTTCAACTGCTCACTGAAGAGCAGACAGGAGAGAAAAAAGAAAAAAAACCTTTAGTTAGCTTCTTTCTGGCTGTATGTGTACCTGTAATCCAGAAATGCCATTTTTATTCGCAATACATATTCACTTAGGATCTTTTCTCTTATTTTTGAAAAACTTAAAATATCTGATAGAATCTGATTTTTTTTTAGGACTTAAGAACCAATGGGCTTGGCTGCCAAAATGCTAACTAACCCTTAACACCTTAAATGGTATCAGAAAGAGAAACACATGGGCTCTTAGGGATCCTTTTGTGTGTCTTGAGGATTAGTGATATTCTTTATCACACTTGGAAATGCGTGTGTGAACTGATAAAGCTTGTTCTACAAAGAGGCATAAAGGCATTTTGTGTGAAGTATGTGGTGGTGGCTTGGTTGTTTGCTTGATGGTTTGTAGTGCTGTTCTACTCTGAAGCTCATTCTTAAACACATTGCTGTAATAGCACCTTGCTTTCAGCCTTAATTTGTTTGTGGTCAGTTAATCCCATTTGTTCTATTCCTGAAGTGCCATGCAAGCTAAATAAACTCTCCTTGCATTTTCTCTCCCTCTACTTCTCTCTTTCATATGCTTATAGACTTTTTCCCCACTATCCTCTTACTTTGTAATTAGGTAACAAGCAATATAATCAATGCCTTCTATAAAGAGATCCTCTCTTCCTGATCATCTCAGTAGTTGTTCTGTGCAGATTTTCTGCTTTGACTCAATAGCTTCTGAAATTCATGACTAGATTGGTAAAGAGTATTCCAAGTCTCCAGTATTTGGAGTAATGATATTATTTTTTCCTGGGATCCAACTGGAGCATATTTTAGGATTATGTTTGCTTTCTTCTTGGCTGCATTACGTTGATGTCTTAGTCAGCCTGTAATCAACTAGTGCAAAGGAGGAACATACGGAGATCTGGTTGTTTCCAGCTGATGAGTTGGTGTGTGCTTAGTTTATGCAATTACATAGCCAGATGCTTGGGATATGTCATTTGCAGGAAGATTTGAGAGGCAGCGAAGTATATGCATAAGAGACTGAAATTTGGGCAAAATGTGAATGTGAGCACCTAACGCATCCAAGTCAGGCCTGTTGCATGGAGAGGGAACATCTGTAAAGTGTGGAAATGAATGTATGTCTGGATTTCAAACACTGTGAATTTTGCAAGTATTTAGTTTAGATCTAGGTGTGTTACTCTTAGTTAAAAATAATTCTTTTAAAAAAAGTTTGTGCAAATGAAATGCATCCACAGTCTGAACAGTGATAATGCAAAGACTATAAGTTTGTGTAATAACTAGGATGTATATTTGACTGCAGTTTAACTTCTTTACGATGCTACTTGAATGATGATCTAGTTTCGGTATGAGCTATAGCTAGAAAGCAAAGAGCTTGCTCAGCGTAGAAGAATTTGTGGAAGGAAGATCACAATCTTCCTTGCACTTTAGAGGGGAAGCTGGGGGAGAGTGCTGGTAATTAGGTGCCAGACTGTGGCTTCCCAGAGATTGTGCCCAACTGTGGTAAATTCAGCTGCTTTAACTTATCAGTGTCAAGGCAATGGCAGGTAAATTAATTTAATCAATTAGGAATCAATCTCCTAATTTGCTTTGATTGATTGTGTTATGTTTTGAGACAGGAGTGAATCTAGTCCTTATGGCTACATCTGTGCTAGTGAATTCAATGTTCTGGAGCTCTGGAACCAACAGCCTTGCTGGGAAAGTGTTTAAGCTAGAAGGCCTCATGAAAACCCTGCTTTGCTCCTGTACATAGGCATTATTTGCGGAGTTCTTGATGGCGTGGACTAAAATAATTCTGCTAACATGACAGTATAGGTGATCCAGTAGTGTTAAAGCATGGATTCTTGCAATTGGAAAATGGGATGAGTGCCAAGCTGGAAGAAAGCTAGTCTGGAAAGGAATTGTGTGGAAGAGATTTATCCATTAGGAAATAGAGATTTCTCTGCCTCACCCTACTTCCCCTCAGGTCCCCCCTCACTTGAGGGGGAAAAAAAAGAGGGAGAATGAAAATAAGTGTTTGGGGAGAATGTCTTATTTCCAGGACTTTGAGAGATGTCTTCCACATTGAACATGAAACTACATGTCAAATGAAAGATACATTTCTGGACAGTTATGAGTCCAGTATTTACCTGTGAATATAGAGATTAATCCTGAACGTCCTATGGAACAGAACAGGGCATGAAATTTTTCCAAAGGCAGTTGCTAAGTAAGAGTTTGCTGGCTATTTTTGGCATGCTGGTTCTGTTTTCTCTAATACTTTCAACCCACTTCAAACTAGGAATCTTTTCTGCCCATCTCTAATTTCATTTAAGGGTCTCATTCTTTCAACAGAAAATATGAACATCTCTTTCACACTCTTGAGGAGTGAACCTTCATTCTTCACCCTCAGTTCTGCCAGAAAGAGAGAACTTGCTGCCAACATCTTCTAGCAACACTTAAGAAAATATGAGAAGAAATTGGCCTTTTTTTTTTTTTCCTTCCCCTCTTAGAAAAATGTACATAACTTCCCTTCCCCTTCTCCCTATGAAACAGACCTATTTTAGTTTGGGCATATGTATAAAATTACTTCCTGTTTTGTGCATAAACCATATTTCTCAGATGTTGCTCCTGTTGTGGAGCTATTCTAGGTCTGCTGTTTTTGAACTAGATAACTCCTGCCTGAATTTAGGGTCCACCTCTCAGATATACAAAATGCTTTTCTCTCTACATATTTAACATGCTCTTTGTTACTGATATTATGAAGATTACGTTAGTTTCCAAACAGTATCTTTATTTTTAAAGATTGTTCACTGCGTACCAGTTAACGTTTTCACACTGTATTACATTACAGACATTTTCTCTGAAAGTGTCAAGCATTTTGTCAGCCAAAAGTGAGCTTTTATTAAAGTCAGGCTCTGACAATTTTCTGGAATAACCCCGAGCTCAGCTTTAAGCGTGTATGTGAACGGGATATGAAGGTTGGATCTCCTGATGAAAGTTAGCGTGAGCCATTACCGTACTCGACTGACACCTACATTGCAGTTTCTTCTGTGCCCGTGCATAGGTTTAGGCACTTAGAAGGAAACTGTCACTCACTTGAGCTAATCAATCAAAATTTGTCACATTCTTATGTGTTTTCACTAAAATCCCAAACTGGGGCACCAGATGTGGTGAGTACATGGACAATGATGTTTTTGTATGAAAACATCTGATGTGACAAGAGAGCAATGCAAGTTTGGCTTGGAGCACCTAATTTTTTTTTTTTTATTGTTTTGTCATGTGCATGCTCATGAAATGTTTTCATGACCTATGTCATGAAACTGCCCTCATTAATGCAATTTGAGAAAAAACATTCTGCAGCTATTCCGTTTTTTGTAGTAGTAGTCTTTCTTGGTAGCTAGAAAAAGGAACTTGGGGAATGTAAATGATACATTTGTATATATCTCCTTTGGGAGTATAAGTGTCCTCTTTAGAGCTTTTGCTATGTGAATTTCCAGATATAATGGATAAAAAGACTTATGCTCAGGGAAATAAAAATAACTTGGTTTAGTGCTGGCTGTCCTTGCAATCTCTTCCTTTCATTCACTGTGTGTGAAACGGCAATACGTGCTTTTGTAAAGGCATACAAACTTCTCACTAAGCATTTGTGAAACGAATTCCAAAATATGCTCCAGAAAACTTTCACTACAGCAATTTGTAATAATGCAGCCTGTCAGGAGAGCTCTGTGGAAAATGCATGAGCTAGTGGCCAGGAATAGTAGGTGTTAATGGTTACCTATTCTTTCAGAGAACAATCCAAAATGTTGATACTTGTGCTTAGGATGAACTCTTGTCAGCTCTCCACTTGCAAGGGCTCCTCAGTGTGAGCTTTCAGCAGTACTTTGCAGTTATAATGGCTTGAAAATAACATGATTTTTGTTTCTTAAAAGGAGGCTTTAACAGGCAGTTCTACTTTTTGTTTAAAAGAGAGATTAAAGAGCAGTGGAAGATCCTGAAGGGGAGAAAAAAAATTATTATATTGATCTCTTTGGGAAGCTTGCAGTGGCAAAGGCCAACATGTCCATGTTAGTGGGATCCCATTCCCAAGATGCACAAGAACAAGTAGTACTGAACAGAGCTATTAGACCCGGCAGCTCATGCTCATGCTTACCATGTGATCCAGAGAGCTACTGCTCCTTGCCTTTTAATTTAAGGTTAACAATTGTTAATAAGCAATAATTAAAACAATATTTTTGATGAGATAGGACATGTATTCTGACTACTTCTCGAATTTCTACTTCTATTATTCTCTCAATAACAAGAGTGTGGTATATTTATTGGTAACATGGGGAACAGTAGGAATAGAAGTTTTGTTCTCTTTTTTTACTTCCCTTCTTACTTTGCACGTTAAGAATCTAAAGCTAAAAAGGTAAAATAGATCAAGCATCTGCCCTCAATGAAGTGAAGGATGTAGAGTGGCTCCTTAGGGGCTGTGGGTGTGGGGTTTTTTTTTTTTTGTTTGTTTTGTTTTTCCATCAGTTTCAGGTTGAGATTTCTAAATTTTATGGGAATTCATTAGCATGCTGACTGTGTCTGTTTTTCTATGTCTGATTTTCCAATTCGCTGTTTTAAATACCTCAAAATTGTAACTGACAACATGGTCATGTCCAAAACTCAGTCGTGTGAACCCAGACCTTTGCTGTTGCAGGGGGAACTGCAAGTGTCCTGGACCAGCAAGAAGTGTCCGACAGTTGGGTCATTGGCATTAGGAAACAGTAGGGCCTGGCTTGTGCTTAGCTCACTTTAGCATGGAAGGACTGAGAAGGATGGATGATGAAGTAGACAGAAATTAGAAGTGTTTGGATGTAGTCCTGCAGCTCCTGCCAGCTTTGGTATTAGACAAATTTCTTATATTGTCTTGGTTCTACTTCTGTAAATTAGAGATGATAATTGCCACTCTTTTTAATGATGCTATGCGAATAGGATGATTCATGTTTATGAGATATTTACTTATGTTAAGACCTAGAGAATAAATGGCAACTCTACCGCGTTCCTTCTGCCACTTCCCCTCGCCCTGGTAATTCTGGTCCATATTTTGAATGGATCCCTAAAACTGAACATACTGTGCGCTGACCTTTTGTCCAGCTGCAGGCTGCTTGCATCTGACAGCCTGATCTGAATGCACAAGTACCTGATTATCTGTGTAAACAGCAAATGCATGCAGTTTTGGAGGCTAGTTCTGAAAACTTGACCTGTAAATGCAATAGGTCAGGTTCAAGGTATCCACAATTCTCTTGCCTCTTGTGTTTATTCCTTGGCTGACTCTCTCTCTTTCACAAGTATTATGATTTTTTTTTCTTTTAATCTTGGGGTCTCTATCTCATTATAGAAATAAAATAGTGGCTATATTGCCATTTATACTAAATTGGAAAGAGAGAAGAAAAAGTGTTAATTGATTTCTTTATTCAAACCCAAATAAAATAAAGATGGGAAAATGAGGTGTAGTCAGATCTCTTTGTAGGAAAAACTGAGGTAGAATTTTTATGAGAATGGATCTTTCCTTGACAGATTTTCAGAGCTTCATGTTTTTTTCATCCAGATTTAAAATAATTTATCTTATTTTAGCATTGTTGTTTCTGATCTTGACCTAAACAATAAGGACAAATGCTGCATATTAATAGCTGGTATGTACAGGAATAATTGTAATATTTATATCAGACTTTTGGCATTGATACGTATAAATATCTATTTCTAGCTATTCATATACACAATATATTGGTTTTTAATGTGTGGCTCAGCTGTTCATTTTTCGTTTGTATTTTTTAAATAAATGACATATTTTGAGTCAGTTACAGTCATATATATTCATAAGGCCCTTAGAGTTTTGACATTTCAGGACTTACTCTTGCAAGTGGGTTTTTATGATGCTGAAAACCTGGTCAACCCAGGTCTACTTTGCAGATAGAGAATCTTAAGTCTCCTCAGTGTACTGTTAGCAACAGACTTGATGGCAGCTTTTGCTTGCAAATTTTCACTCTATTTCGAGGTTTTTCTTTTAGAAACAGCCTCGAGAATTGTCTTGTCCCTTGAGCGCTGACAAGAATTGTCCAAGTGGGTGAGGGAGAAAGGAAAGCCAAACGAGTTTGGCTTGGTTTCTTTTGGTTTGGAAGGCCAAACTGAAATCTGTTTCTCCTTTTGCACTCCCTGCCTCCTTGTTCCTGTTGGCCTCAAGAGGTGATGATGCACAGACAAAGCCCAAAGCAGATGAGTGCATAGGACGTTTGATAATCCATATCGTTCATTAAATTTTACATCAGTATTAAGGAAAAGTTAGTTTTCCTACCAAACTAGAATGGTTTATGGTATTATTTAAGTACATTTCTTAAGTTTACTTTAGCATGGACTTAAACACTTTGGCTTGCCTTAAACTGGAAAGACTTTTGGCTCTGTCTGACTGATGGAGTCTATTCTGATGCTGTGGATTCCTGCTCTAGTTTTGTATAGTTGCAAACACCATTTTCTCTGCCAAGCTTGCTTGTGTTCCTGTTTACTTTCATTCTATAGTGCGATTTCATGCTGTAGTGAGGTTTCAGTGGATTGACTACGATGCAAGTATGTTTTTTTCACTTTTAATGAAGGATTTAGTTGCCAATAAAACCAATACTAATGTACTAGTAACTGTTCATTAATTTAATCAAGTTGAAATAGTTTTGATAAAATTAAGCAAAACACTTCTGAAATGTCTGTTAGAATGAGATTAAAGATTCCGAATACGAGTCTTCATTTCACCATTTCATATATTGACCTTGGCTGGCGTAACCTTAAATTCTACCAGCAGTGCTCATCTCTTGTCATTGATGGCTGTAGTGTCCAACCTCTGCTGTAAGTGAGGTGTGAAGAGGTAGAAAGTGGTAGCAGCATCAGGAGAAATGAGAAACTTCTTCCAAATGTTGACATGTTAGTGCATGAGCTTCTTGGAAGGTAGGAAAGAAATTTCCCAGTGAACTCAATCCATTTTTTTTCCCTCGAGGCACCTAGTCTAAGTAGCATTGGGGGTCTGTATCTAGGGCAAGCTGATCATGGAGTAAATTTAGTGGAACTTAAAATTGGACTTTTCATATTTTTATTGTTTAAATGCTAGAAGATGTATGTGCAGACCATTTTAAGATGAGTGGAAGTGGTAACATTATATCTTTAATACAAAAGGAGTCTGATAAAATTTGTTTTCAAATAACTGTTTCTATAATTATTTCTTAAGCTATGCAAAATGCTTGCTGACATAGAAGAAAAAAGATTCAGAGTTCTGGAAAGGAAAGTTGGAGCACAAGCAGCAAAATACAGAAATGAGCTCAAGTAATTTGTTTTTCAGATAACTACATAGCAATTTATTTCAGCAAGCAGTTTCTTTTCTTTAAATGGCTGTATAATTCCTTAGATTTAGTAATTTGTAACTTTATATTGATAGCAATCAGCATTTTCAATACAAGCATGTTCAAACTCTTTCTCTCTTGTTCGAAACGGACATTACATCTTATTTCTGAAAAAAAGAAAGTCTTTGTCCCTAACAAGAATAAATAAATAAAAAGAATGGAAATTAAACAAAATTTCAAGGCAACCTGAAGGCTTTATTTTTAAACTGGAGAAGGAAACGCTTGATGTTTCTAGCTGAGTTGTCACACACTGATTTTTTGATTTTTTTTTTTTTTTTCTTTCCCCTCCCCTCCCTTTTTATGTAATTTCAGGCAAATACAGTGCAAAATGATTTTTTTTTTGGTTTGTTTTTCTCTTAGCTGTGGTAACTAAAACTCCAGAAACTTGTATGTCCCAAGGGAAGCTCTTTCTATGAACAATTTGCCAAATTTGACCGGAGAAATAAGTTTTTAATCACATTATAATTTTTAGATGGGTTACTATTCTAAGAGAATTTTCTAACAAAAATAAAATGTTCATTATTTTCTTAAATCCTATTTAA
This sequence comes from Nothura maculosa, assembly GCA_032353885.1. Lineage (NCBI taxonomy): Eukaryota > Metazoa > Chordata > Aves > Tinamiformes > Tinamidae > Nothura > Nothura maculosa. The sequence goes on from JAUBOD010000557.1 coordinate 451,124, forward strand.
ATTTCAAACATCTATTTGTTTACATTTTAGTTTTTAAAAATGAAAATTTTACCAGAATGTGTAGTTAGTTGGGGCAAGGTAGGTGAATAGTTTTCCTCAATGGATATCCTTGAATGAAATACCACCTCTAGAGGGCAGTGTTCAATTAATATGATTGCTTTGTATTTTGTCATGCAAACTACTGGATGTCTGAGTAACTGACCCTCGTGTAAAATTTAGGATGAGTTAAGTACTATTCATATCTGTAAGCATTAAGTATCTCTTAATATAGATCATGTTTAAACCTTTAAGCAAAGTTGCAGATGCTCCAGTGAACATTGGGCCTGAAAGTGAAAGAGGTGGCTTCAAGCTGGAGTATCAAACAGTAGCGAGAAGACAGAAGTGATCAGGATGCTATAGTCAATATTTGAAGCTGTTTACGCTTCGACAGGCAAAAATAAGGAAACATAATTTTAAGCAGAAATAGTTCTTACTAATCCAAGACTTCTCTAGCTGGGCATCTTCTCCAGACAGCATCTCTAGAGTCCAGAATGTAGAGGCTGGAGTGTAGTATGTTACAGACTATAAGAATGTTTATAATTTCCATTTCATATTTGAGATGGTCCTCACCTTTCTGTTTCATAAAAGGTAAGCACCTTCTTGCCTTTTTCATGTGTAATGATTCTGAAATTCTGAGGTTGTATGGTTATATTTTTTTTCTATTTTGTTGCATTAACCTTCATTCTGCTTCATTTACTCATCCTGGTGTGCATTGGATGCATGGCTTAATTCATAGATGCTTTTGGGACATCTAAACAAACAGGCCAGCACATGCCCTTCAGAAATCAGTATGAAATAATGTGAATTAAATCCCAGAACCTGGTAAGCAGCCACGTCATTCCTTCTTCCTTTTTTCTACTTTTCAGAAATAATACACACTAGAAGAATGCAGCAGATGTGTGTTAGGGTAAAATAGCCATTTAGATGAGTATGCAAACTACATGGTTATCTTTATGGGCTTTAGTTTATGGAATTGTGTAGTGAAACTTTATGGAATATAGAAGTGTTAACAGCATGCAATTAGCAGGTTGTCGGACCCATCACTTTCCAAGCCAGTTCTTTCTGAGCCCTCTTCCATAATGACATGTGTTGGCCCTTCCTGCAGCAGCATAGATATTCAAAGTAATATATAACGTAATTTGTTTAATGCATATTTGCTCTTAGTTGTTTGCTTATAAATGCTGGGTAATGTCTTCTGTTAGTAATCCCAGTCAAGAACTCAGCTAGAGCAAAGTTGAGTTTCTGCCATGCATCAGTGTGTACTGCACAGGCTATTGGTGGTACCTCCTTTTTTTTGCCAGATGGATGGAGAAGCAAGTCGGGTTTTTATTTTGGATGAGAGAAGGATAATAAGTGTCTACAGCATATGTGCTTAGTTTGTTTCTTTGAGGATAGGAGCTTTTGTGGAATTTCAAGTGATACTGATGGTGTGTTTGGAAAGGTGGCTCTTTCTCTTCATGACTCAAAACAATTCTGAGTTAGCTAAAAATGTGGACATTGTTTTTCTGATTTTGATGTGAATCTTGTAGGGTCAAACTTAATCTTCTCTTTTAGTTTGGATGTCCTTTCTGCTTTTTCGAAAAAGCTGCACCCTGAAGCTGAGAAATTTTCTATAAAGTTATGATGAACATATGTGCACCACAGAGTTTGGTAGGGCAACAGGATTGGCCAAAGAATTTCTCTGGAAGACAAGAAGTTGCTTTGAAGTGGAAACCTGCTGACTGTTCAAACCACGGATTAAAAATCTATGAAGGAATTGAGATTAGTTGTTACTGGAACTTTTCAGGTGCTCTGCAGGAACATAAGGGTGAAAATAAGCCCTTTGTTCTAGAAACATATTGCCCTTGATCTTTACTGGTTCACACTTACAGAAAAAATTTTTTTTACACTAAGCATTTGGGGATGGGGGCAGGTATGCAGGGTTAGAGGAAGAAAAGTGAGAATGACTATGTTGAGAGTATGAAAGTTGCCGCACAGCCCCCAAGCCCAGGCAGAACAAGGGAACCCACATGGCAAGAGTGTATGCCAGGGAAACACGATTTCCCTGAGCCACACCGAGCACACAAACTCATCTCCAAGTACAGGAAAATTCTTTGTCTGTTATAATGCAATTCTAGTTTCTAATCACAGACTTTGTTAGCTTGTTAAGGTACAGCGAGAACCCTGGGATTCCTGAGGCGGTCGTTTTCTTGAGTTAGCTTGTTTTATGGTGACATTCATATTAAATTTGTGTCTCAAATGAACTCATAAAATGAGTGGGAAAATCACTTTCCTAAATTTATTTTGTTCTAGGGCTTTGCTGATAGTTTAGTTATTCTGTCTTGCTAGAAATTAAATGAGTGCTCAATACATTTTGAAGAAACATACAACTGGATGCATTTTGTATTCCTGTCAGGGTTGCTCCCAAATCTTGGTGTAATTTAAATAACTCAATAAGAAACAAAGATGTGGATATAGGGGTCCTGGAGATTTATGGATATTTCTGAATTTGAAGATTTTGATCTTCAAGCTCAGCTGTGGCTGTTCCCCAAGATCATTGGGAGAAGCCGATATTTTGCTAGATGTGTATTGGGTTGCTGTTGAAAGCTAGTAGGCCTACAGGACAAGGAGAGGATGTGTATCATATCACAGCAATACTTGGACATACTGTCTCAATGCATGGATCTGATATGACCCCTGAATTTAAGAATATGTACTTGGGATTATGTACAGGGCTTATTGTGTGAATAGGGTAAACCGTGATATTTATGAGACACTGACAACTCAAACCAGTATCAGAGTAATTTCCCCCAAGTACATACATGGAAAAGAAAGAAAATAATAACAAAAGAGTCAATCTGAATTAAGATAGTACTATAAATTGTGCAGAATCTGTTTCATTTATTTGTAGGTCCTGTTTTCTTTTTGTTGACTACCGCTACAGAGACAGCGTAAATATACAAACTGGTGCTGCTATAAAGATTGCCAGCTGTATCATGACTTCATGCAGCCAAAAGCCACCATAAGCTCATTATTGGTATATGTTGTGGTCTTAAAGGAATTTATGGTCAGATGCCTTGATAACTGCCAAGGCTTTCCACTTTTATTACTTTTTCCTAAGACAGTAAGTGTTTAGTTTATTTGAAATTTCATCCTTCAGCAGAATGTGAGGATTGTATATGTGCTATTCTGTGTGAACTGTGAAATCAATATTAAGTCTTAAATATTGGAAGGACATCATTGTAAACTAGTTATTGATGTGCTCAAGTCATTTACACCTGACAGAGAAGATAGATTATGACACTATTAATTTAACTGGCAGTGGGTATAGGAAGATAACCTGCCATGTAAGCCCACAGACAGTCATCTGTAAAGTTTTTATGTGTATTTTGTTCAGCAAGCTCTACTGTTCTGACAGCTGTGGATCACTCTTAATCTGTCAAATTCAAAGGTTGTCATCAGAAAGTTCAGCTGAAGGAGAATGTCTGTTTGGCTCATCTTATATGTAAGATGATTAAGATGATTACAGTTTGTCACATTTACAAATTATCCTATTCTTAGAGAAATAAAGCTAAGCTGTTTAGCATGGTTATTGTGTAATTGTGAAGGCAGACTGCAGTAAGGCATCTGAAATAGGAATATACAGTTGCAAAGTGAGACTTGTTTGCTAATGGATGGCATGCAGCACTAGCAATAAAAGCAAAGATGTTTTGCCTTGCAATAACTCTTGATGCACATAAAAATATGTAAAGAAAAATATAAAACTGCTGAATGTTCACTTTTTCCTTTGATATACAGTACAGATATAAACTCTACAACAGATAACGTAATTTCAAAAAGATGGCTGTGATGCTCTGTATGAAAGAAGTGGGTTTAAGTTTTTCGAAGTTTTAATGTGCCATGTCCTTGGTCTTGTGTATATACAGTTCTATTCAATAGGATATTTCCATATCTGAGGTATTTTTAGGGTAAGCTTTTTAGCAGAGGTTGGGTTTCTGTGTTTTGTCAAGTTGGTGGTTGTACAGGGTATGTTTTGTTGTTGCTTGTTTGCTTTTAAGATTAGTGTTAAAGCCCTTTGCCTTTGGGTTGTTCTCGATCTAGTGGTATTTTTAGCAGTTTCAATCTGTTCTTCAGTTCTCGTGGCTTCTAGAACTTGCCCTTTTCCCACTAACAGATCTTACAGTTAAGGCTGCTGTAAATTGGAAAACTTGTTTTCCCCTTAGATCCTCCTAGCATGCATATTTTAATGACCTGGGGTCATGTGACCATCTGTGGAGGTGAAAAGCATCCGTTCCTGCCTTGGAGCAATTGGTCTCTGCTCTTCATAGAAATCACAAAACTGACTTGGCTCCTGGAAGTGTTGCAGCTCTGGGAGGCCAGGAGAAATTGAATCATTTTAATGACCGTGTGTGTGGTAACCATTGGTTTAATAAAAGTTTCAACGACTCTACTGGGCTTTGAAAGTGGCAGTGTATATTATTTTTACTCATTTAGCTGGGCACCTGCTGAATAATGACAATAAGGAAAATAGTAAATAAAAATACTAATGCCATGTAGTCATTAAGGAAAAAAATAGTAACAGAATAACAAAGTGTTGCTGTTAAATATATAATAGAAAAGAATTTTCTTCAGCGAACAGTGAATTTTGCGAGGTACAAGCTGTTCAGCAGTCCTTTGTTCAGCCAAGTTGAGGTTCCTTGTTCAGGAGAGTTTTCTGTTGACTTAAAACAGAAGTTCTGTCTGATTCTGAAGGGTTTCAAAAGTGATTTTGACCATTTCTACAAATCATAGGTCTACCAAAAATATACAGTCCATACAATGAAAATACTATGAAAGCTAAAGGAAATCTTTATCCTTAGCTAAGTAAAGAGGCAGCTTTAGACTGAGGCTGCTATGCTCTGTGCTGGTCCTTTACACACTGGGGAGCTCCATGGGTTGCACCTTGATAATGTCTTCTACATGGCTTCCAATGAACTCCTTTTTCACTGATCCATGTGGGTGCTGAATAAGAAGTGACCTTGTTCTTCCTTCAGAGGAAACTTAAAAATATGTCCAGGAGTTGATAGAAGGAGATAGAACTAATTATAACTATAGCTGTGATCAGTCTAGAGGAAACCTTATAATGGAATTTTGCTGGGGAAGAACATGCTGCTTTTTTCACTTTTAATGAAACAGCTAATACTGCTCCTTGGTATGGATCTCTGAGGAGCTTTGTTCCTACTGTTGATCTTAAAGCCAAAACCATGTGCAGTGTGACAAGCTTAAGAAAAATGAGGAGACTGGATCAGAAAGTCACAATACCTTAAGCATCTCTATCAGTTGTGTGGTGTGCTTGTGTGGGCAGCTGCTTTGTTGTGTGGTAGTTATCACATCCCATAACATGAAGTTGTGCTCCTCCGGCTCTGCTAATTGAAGGTCTAACACTTAATTCCCTTGGTCCTCTAATAAAGCTACATTGAACTTTCCTATTGCAACAATTGCTGGGTTCTGTCAAGGTTGTCCTTGCTCTCTAGGTGAAGGAAGAGGCAAAAAAAAAAAAAAAAAAAAAAAAAAAAAAAAAAAAAAAAAAGGATGGAGGATTTAGTTTAGGCTTTTCTGCTTTGTATGTGTGGTTTCTTTAGGCTGTGGCAGTATCCCCAGCAGAAATCAACTGGAGGACAAACTTATCCTACGGATTTGTGAAGTCTGACTTGTCTTTCGAGTTACAGCATCACATCCTTTACTGGTCTCTGTTGCTTTTATATTGCAGACTAACTGTTTTACAGCACCTGGTCCTGTGCCTGGATAATGTTCTGTATGTGTTTGTTGCCCTTGAGTTTACAAAATGAGTCTTTCTGACTAGCCTGTGGCTGAAATGCCGTCAATTCTTAGTTAGCACTGCATCCAAGGCTAATAAAATTAGTTTATTTTTCACTGAAGTTATTGTTAACTGGGGAGATGGTCCTGACACTGAGAAACTCTGGTAGAGGAGAGTGAGACCTCCGAGCATAAAGAACAACAGTATTGAGTAGGAAAACATACCACTGCTACTGAAGATCAGCCATATGCAACTCGGGTATAGAAGCTATTACATATTTCAAGTACTTAAAGTACTTTTTCAAGTAGAAAATAAGGACATGGACTGCCATTCGTTGACCTTATCTAAGTGCTTGCCATAAGGTTTAAAAAGAAATGAAAAGACAAATATATACATGCCAACATTTACTTTCTATGCAGGCAATATATATATATATATATATTTCTCTGAAAGTTGCATACAGTGGCTCATTGTTCCTTCTCTGGACATACCTGTTTTTCTACATTGCCTTAGTCCATCTTCTCATACAAGAAGCTAAAACTTCTAACACATTTTGTGGGGAAAAATAAGGCTTATTTGCATTGTATCAGGTAAAATAGTTGCTAAACATTGTGTTCTCTTCTTGAAGGAAAGCCTGGAGGTGAAGGAAAGTACTGAAGTTCTCCTCCTAATTTCCTCCCCCATTTATTCTGTCCTGTTTGGCTGCAAACCTAGCTTTTACCTCTAGGCAAGGCGGCAAGCAAGCATCCCCTTCTGGAACTAATGCCGATGTATCTGCTTAGATTAATTGGCTTACTATTAGATTAAAAAGTAAGTGGTGCAGTCTGTATGGTGCTTCCTCAGGAGAGAGTTCTTCCATCAGCAAAATTGTGATACTTTGCTCTGGAATTTAGCCCTATGATTAACCCCTTATTTGTTTGTAAGAACTTATGAGTCTTTCTCAGCTCTGCCTAATATATGAGTGGCTGCAATTTCCCTGAAAACAAGGCTGGTAAATTAGTATTGACTGACTACTTTCAGATTTTTTTCCAACAGTGTCGTTTGGCAAATATTAGTATAGTAATACACTAAACATTAATTCCATAACTTCTTTTATTGATGAAACAAATGGATAAGATTAAAAACTCCATGGGCACCATAGAGCTGTGTTCAGATAGTCATCTCTGCAAAAAACTCTTTGAATAATTTTGCCGTGCTCATCAGAAGTTGTTAATAAAACGTTAGTTCATTTGTTACTGGAAAATCTTTTCTGCATCAAACACAATCCTACTTTTAGGAACTGCTTTGTGTCCTATCAGAAAAAGTACAGTGTAGTGATATTTTGAGGACAGCTCAGTTTTTTTTAAAAAAATTGTTTCAACCCAACAATATGATAAATTATTCACTAAACTGAAGAGTTAATTTTTTTGAAGTCAGGAGTGTTTTATACTAGGTGAACAAAGCCAGTTGCTTCACTGGCTAACAACTAAATTTTGTTGGTATATGCATGTGTCTCTTCATCTGATTTAACATTACCTCTTGTTTTCAGCTTTCTAATTCAATGAGTCATACAATTTTTTTTAAGAAAATAATTTTATTGATGTATTTGGAAATACTGGAAAAATCCTACACTTTCTACTAGATAGTTTTCAAATGACAAAAAGTAAGTCAAAATAAAGCATGTATATTTCCTGAAGTGTGTGCTACACAGATGAAGAACATCTTTAATAAGCTAGCACCCTCCTGCTGAGTTTTTACCATCAGAGCATGTCTATGCTAGGCAAAGTTTCATTTCTATTTAGTTTCAATTAAATGCCTGTAATGTAATTACATAGCACAGGAAGGATCTATTGATGTTGTGAATTTGATTTTTAATAAGGTTACAAAAAACCCTCTAAGGTGCCTCCATAGCTTTTGAAATTATTGTCTGTCCATCTAACTTAAGTTCAATGATAACATCTGGCAAGTGTCAAATCCTGTTATTTATTTATTTATCCTCTTCATTTTGAGAAATGCTATGCTTGGCCATTGATTTTGATAGGTGATCCAAATAAAATATTCCTCACTTGAGTAAGAGGCAGTGAAATCAGAGCTATGGTGTTTCATGGAAGCTGTATGGTGGTTATAATAAAAATACAGATGTTGCTGGGCTCAGAGATAGTATGATTGTGTCAGTAGAACCATGAACTTCTCTGCTTGTGAGACTGACAAGCAAGAACAATCATAATTCTGCTATTTACAAAAACATCTAATCATTTCATGGCTTCTCTCTTATATTTTTAGATTTTTCTGCGTGAAGCTGCTTTTCCATCTGTCTGATAGCAGCATTTCACCATTTCATCAATAAAACTGGCATCATTTCACCTTGAATCTATTTACAGAAGCTTTGTCACTTGAGGTATATAAATCTTGTTTGGATGAAGCTCTCACGTTTAATGAAAGTCTTACTTTGTGCATGAGAATACACAGTTGAAAATAGAAAACTTCATACAACTGTAGTAATCTGCAGCTTATATTATTTTCTTTCACATAAAATAATCTCTTTGGTTTTGGCAGTGTCCTGCAATGAGTTAGCCTCTTCCATTCCCCCTGAGAAAAGGTTGATTCCTTTCTGTGTCTGACAGAGAAGCAGAAGTTACTGGAAAGGCAGAATGAAAGATCTGCTAGTGATCCAGAGGTGTGAGTTTGAACTTTGTTCTACACTTGTGCCCTGTGTCATTCTAGGTGACCCAACTAGGGTGTGCGTGTTATGGAAATTTGAACTAGTAGGATATAGCATGGGCCATATCCCCCTCTTGCATTAAGTTCATTAATTTGCCTTGTCTTTAGTATGTTGTTTCTGGTGGGTTTCTGGGTGGTTCGACCTGTGCTGGTTAAAAGGGGAACACAGCCCCAACACAGACTTTTATTTTTGCTGCTGTTACACGATGAGAGGATGAGCTGAAAAGCTCATCAGGGTTAAATCTCCTGTTTTGCTTGCTTTGATAGGGAGGTGTTTGATAGGTGATGACAGTGGATTCAGGCCAGGGGACGGGGGTCACCAACCTTCTCTAATCTTGGATCGTTAACCTCCGTGATTTTTGGAAGAGCCTCTGTGTCTTGGTGGTAGAGCTTTGCTGCTTGCAGACCATAGCACTTGTCTCTGTGAAAGGCTGTACTCTGACTGAAGGTCAACTTTGTGCTTATCAAGAACATTTTTGCTGGATTTTGCTGCCTGTGATAGGTCTGTCTTTTTACATAGCACAGTGTTGGTTATTATATCTTTTCTTGTTATTTGAATGAGATTGAGTAATGGGTGCTGTATCTGCTCCATAGAGGTCCTGTAAGACAACTGCATTGCATGTTCTTAGCCTCCCTTTGTTCTGTCAGCTTTTTTGACACCCGAGTAGCTTCATAGAGTTCATCTGTCTATACCCGGCTTCACTTCTCAGTGCCGTGTGAGATGCAGCATATTCAGAGTGGTATGTTAATGATAATTGAACACAACTGTTAAATGATTTTCAGACCAATAAAGTTAAAATGGAAAAGTGGTGGCAGAGCATTTGTACCAGAATGTTGTTTTTAAATAATCTGGAAGTAAATGCAAGACTTCAGCTTTAACTCTTCTATGTATACAAAAAGAGATCTAACAGTGATTTAATTAAAACTTTAAGCTTACCTATTGGTAGCCCATATATATGATTAGAGATAATAAATTTTACAGAAATAGTGCAGTCTTGGAATTTGGAAGCTAAATGTGTGGGAAGCAGCTCAAGTGGAAAAGATCACAAGAGGCAGGAAGCCCTTAGTGTGCCCTGGCAGCAGCAAAAGCCAGCAACATCCTGGCCTGTTTCAACAGTGGTACAGCTGTGTTGCCCCAGTTGCATTCAGTTAAGACTATAAACTAAAAGGATACGTGTGCTAAACAGTAGGATAATGGAATAGAAATACAAAGTAATTGCTTTGAGGGGACAGGCTTTCTTAAAGTAAACAAGAGCCTTACATCTTTGGTAGCAGTGAGGTTAACCCACCTGTTCAGTAGATTACTCCATCGTTCCCATAAATGAGCTTACCGTTAGGGAACAGTCTGGTTTCATTAAACACAGGGTTTTGGAAGATGCAGTTAGCCTACAGAAAAACTGGAGGGGAAGTTGTAAAGTGTTAGTTTAAGTTATTACACTGGCTTAGCCAAAATGAAATACAACATAGTATAATACGAAGCAGCAGCCAGTCTTGTGCTTGTCCCGAGTCTCCTCAGACAGGGAGCCATGCACATGCCAAGCAGGTGCTTCTAGGGGCTGGTGTTGCAACAGAGCTCAGTAGCTGCAGTCTTAACCTAGTCAGTATGTGACTGACACATCCTTCCTGCTACTTGTTCTTCTTTATTATAATTTTGTTAATTCTTACTAACTTAGCATAAATAAAGAACAAATTGAATTTTGGTGGCATCTTTCCTAGATGGATCTATCGTGATCCTGCTGAAGCTCCCCATTTCTGAAAAACGGATTATACCAGTTGGAGTAAGTCTAAGCCCTCAGTATTTGAGCTTTAGCTTTCCCACCTTAGCACTAGCTGCCTTATCATAGCTGTAAAAGGAAGAATGGATAAGACAAAAATGTATAGGGGGTATTTTAGGGCTGTATGTGTGAAATCAGTCTAATATGTTCATCTCTTTCATAACAACATTCTACTACTGTTCCCTTCTCTGTACTTTGTATAACCTATTTGATTAAATCAGATTAAATTTTTAGAAGAGCTTCCAAATAATAAAAGAGTGAGGGGGAAAAAATGCACGGAAATATTATCCAAAAGAGTTGAGTATTCAGAAGCAATATGCCAAACTCAAACAGTTTATCCATTAGAACATCCAAGGTGCTGAATTTTGTTACTTGCATTAGTGAAAAAGAATAACTTCTATGATTCTTTTCAGTTCATATGGGATTTGCAGATATCTCTACTAGTTAACTGGTGTTGCCTGAAGTCCAGCATATAAGGCAAGATCACACTGAAGTGATTGCTAAATTAAAGGCTTAGCACCAGTTCAGAAAAAATAAAATGAAATAAGGGTGTGTTAGGGGAAGCATCAAATGTGGGAATGAAGCACTCTCCTGTCCCCCTATTACTCTGGAAAATAACGTTAGAGGGGATTTTCCCGAGCTTCTCAGATTATTCGGTGCCTCAAAGAGCCAGCACGGTGCTCAGCTGGGGCGGTCGATAGCAGCCCCAACGTGTGACAGCTGCACAGGCAACTTCAAAGCTGCCATTACAAGTGCCTGTGGAGATAGCTAAGGAGCCAGATGCTGCTGCTTTATGTCTTTCGCAGCTCCCAGCCTGTCCTGTGATCACCTTCCAAAGGGGGGGTGGGCTTCAATATGCTGAAATAATATTTCATCTAGTCAGTTTTTGTCTGTCTTCAGTATCCTGAGCACTTATTTAGCCTGTGTAAGGGCTAGGTAGGCACTGTGTGCGCATGCACGTGTGCCTGCTCTTGCACATTCCCTCCTGCCCCCTCCCAGGTGCCTTCCCACCTGTGAAGCTATTTAACAGATGTATTTTATAGCTCATCTGGACGCACGCTACTACTGTTCTGCTGGAGGAAGAGAAAAAGAGTGCCAACAGCGGAGTTGTGGGTGCTGGATATGATAGCGCAGTAGCTGCCGTAACAACACCATATTCAAAACTAATACGATCCTTCCTCTTGTTCCTTTTATAAGTGACTATCACTGGCATTAGAGTTGCTTTAACTGCTGAAGACACGTATATATGTATATTCCATTCTTGATAAAACTGAAATAAATTCATCTTGTAGAATTCCAAAGTCTTTTTTGGCTCTTGCCAGTACCTGTTTTCATGAAAGTATTTCTAACACAGCTCTTAACACTTCAGCTTGCAGCAGTGTTTTTAGCAACTGTGCCCATTGGACTCTGTGCTGTTCTACATCTGGGCCTGTGACTGGCAGGATTATAAAAGGATGTGTTCAGTTGCTGGGTAGAAGAATTGATCAGAAGTGATGAAGCTTCTTTGTGCTTAGAGTTTGTTTGTTTGTTTTGGGGCTTTTTTTTTTTGCAAAATTTAATTTTGAGCCAAACTCGTTCAGGCTGTGGATTTTTTGTTTCAGTCCTTTTATAGATATTTTAAGAAGCCTAAGTACTCTGATCTAGTTCTGGTACAGTGTAATGCTTAGAGATTGCTTTAAGTAGGTCAATAGTTGAGTTCTTTAGGACAATACAAAAACTTATCAGGATATGTTGGCTATTTTCTGTAAAGCATCTTTGTTCCATGCATTTTTATTGTTACTCTAGCATGTATATGACTATAGCAACACTTCTAAATGCTAGTCAGCACAATGTTGAACCTAAATGAGCATCCTTGTTTTCCCAAGCTTTCAGCATAGGAACCATGTTGGAAATGCTTGCAAGTCATTTCTCATGTGTGCCTTTCTTGTAAAGGTTTCTTTCATAATCTGAGGTATGTAGGGAGAATAGGGTCAGAAAACACCTGAGAGTTTAAAGATTGGTAAGAGGTGGCAGGGAAGAGAACATGTAACATGTTTGACTGTATCTTGAAGGAAGGAGGGGAAGGGGGAAAAATCCTCTCTTTCTGTGTATGGGTTGCCTTGGAAAATGTCAAGTTTTTGACAAATATTTAAAACATTTAATAGAAAATTGTGCACAGTGTGTATACTTTTCACTTTTAAATAAACTATTAATCACCTGCACTAGGAATATATATTAGAAGAATTCTAAACAAAATCCATGGAGACTCTGTGTTTTGTTAAACTACAAACTCAAATTAGTTGAATATTTAAAAATAAAACCCTTTCATATAACTATCTACTAGCAAGGAGATGGTTATAAGTGGAAAATAAACAGCAAAGGGTATTTTTCTTTCTAATGTAAACATCTGGCAGTAATCCTTGCTTACACAATTAATGGGCATTTAATTGGCAATGATCAGTTTATTGCAGCAATATGAAGTGAATGTTTCCCCAGGAACAAACAGCTGTTGCAAGAATTTCACAGCAATTTAGCAAACACCAGGTGATAGCTGTATCTAGAATGAAGTGTTCTGTCTCCAAGCAAATGCAGTAGCAGTGAATCAGGAAAAGGTATAAGAGGAGGACTGTTAGACTTATCTGATTTTTCACAGCTTCTGTAATACAGTTTCAAAGTCAATCTCAGCTAAGTAACTTTATGATTAAGCAAAATCCCCAGAACACCCACGGGGGCCTGTAAAGAGTACTCTACATTTGAATCAATGAGACATTCAAGTTGAGGTGAATTTTGAGACTTTTTAAAACTGCATTTTTTAATTTGAATTCATGTTGTAAAAATATCTGCAGTCAGAATTGTCACATCTGTTTATGGATCAGTATTGGAGTCTAGTGATTAGGACTGTGATTATTGACATAATCTTATGTCATTCCATCTGTGTAAATTGCACCATACAATAGTAGCTCTTTCTGTATCGTTCACTTGTATTACTTTTCCGACAGTTCTGCGAACATAGTTTGATTTGCCTTTAGTAAAATAAATAAGTTTTAAAAATTGACTTCATTCACAAATTACTGACAATTAAGTAAAAATATAATTATTTCTACCAGCTGTCTATTAAATGTATTACTTTTTAATTTGTGTTGCTTGTGAGCAGCTTTTCCATTATGGCTTAAAGTTTTTCATCTTTCATTATGTTCTCTCATTACTAATTTAATATAATGATAATAGCTATGTGAACTTAGTGTTACTCTGCTTTTGGCATAGATTAAATTGCACATTTTATATGTAGCATGAAGGCCAGTACTGTAATTTTTTCAACAGCTTGGCTTTGCTGGTGAGGAAAGTAATTTTACTTCAGCAAAATGGCTTTCTTCCCTATGCTGTTTTGTATTAGCCTGCACCACAGTGTGCAAACAATACCCTCAAATGAGCAAAGAATCAAGGGACAGTTTAGAGAACAATACCTCAATACTTTGCTATTTTTCTCTTTTTTTTGAATGCTAACATTCTGCAATAATTCATCTCCATGACAAAAGCAGACAATCAATCATCTTCTATTGTGCTTTTCTACATTAAAATTACCCTTCTTGATATAACAAAAGGAATCTGCCTAAGTAACGGGAATGTTCCTACATGGTTTAAATCAATAAATTGATGAGACTCAACAAACAACCCCTTAAATCATTAATATGACAATGCAGTTTTCTGATTAATTCATACATATTAATATCAAATTACTCCATCGTTGTTGGGGCTCTTCTGGAAAATCATGCAACAATGCGCATTAAAGCAATGTTTTATTATATTCCATTAGCTAAACACTGCATCTGGTTATTTTGCCTTGGCAATAGTTTGTAATTTTCAATATGAAAAGTGAATATTCTGTGGCACATTAAACAAAATATTGTGGTTCTTTATAATTAAGTGAAACCAGATGCCTTAACCCCTGACCAAGGTTCTGTGCGCAGACAATCTCCTACCGATGTCAGTAAGAGCGTGTCACAGCAGTTTGGTCACAAGTAATAAGATGTGAAAAAGAATTGGTTTGCACAACTAAATGCAGATGTTAATAATATATGGTACATTTTTGGAACAGTTGCAAAAAGTAGCAAATATGCTAGTTAATCGCTATCAGTGATAGAGTTTTGTTTTCATTTGTATGAGGATGTGGATGTTTATTTGTAAAATTATTATTTGAAGAGCTAGCCATAGACACAGCTACTGTTGCACAGCACCAAATAAAAGGACTTTTACGTTTCAGTTGTTAGACTGTAGAAAAAGAAATGGTAGAAATTGCCAAGCATGTTAGATGTGAAAGGAGGTGGTATGAGGATACTAGTAACCTGTTAACAAGGAACATCTAATGTACTTGGGAATTATATAAATGTTAACATATTACTGCAGAGGAAGTTTAAGGTGAGATTAAGCAAGTGGATTCACAAGAATAATACTAACATATGGGCATTATGTGGCAATTTATAATCTATGATATAAATTTTTGGCTTGTCTCTTATAGCATTCTTGATTAGGTGGAAATGCTGTCTTGTCTACTGACTTCACCTAAAGAAACAATATGTGATGGATATTTAGAGACCATATAAAAGCTGGCATATTTTAAAGTGGATTTTGAGACTGCACTAACACAACCAGAACATGCTGTCTTTTTTATCTTATTGTTTTTATTTTTTTATGGAACAACCATCAAAGCCTGAACATCCTTATGACCTTGCATCTGTATTTCTAGTTATGAAATTACAATAAATACTTGGATTAAAATGTGAGTAGTTTATATATAAACACACAAAGTAATAGGATTAAGTTAAGCTGACAATACTGCATACTATTAACTAGCACAAAATTCAGATGACTTTAGAACCCCTGAAGATTTCTTTAATTGTATTTTCTTTTTCCTGAATTAATGAGGCCAGGCCATAACATGTTTCAAGAAAATGAAGCCTTTTGTTACAGGAATGCAAATGCAGTGGCACAACATTGAAAATACTAGACAATATAGATGGTTGTAAGAATGTTTTCATCATGTTATAAGTGGGCATTGCAACAATTTAGATGGCCATTATCTAATTAAATTTTCATAATAACTTCTTGTTAAATACTTTCTAGATGTTAATTGATTGTGAAGATTCAGTGCCTGTTTACATAATCCACAAATGTTGTTCTGAAGTAGTTTAGTGTTTAAAAAATGTAGCCCTAACTTCAAACAATAACATCTCAGTATCTGCTGGTAGTGTCTGCTCTGTTCCTTTAACTTGATCTTTTAGGTAGCCTTGTTGCTGAGCTGCTAGGGAGATCTCTAGCAGAGAAACTCTTAGCTAAGTTTATGGCTTAAAACGGTCATTGAGACCACCTGAAGCAGTGGCAGTATCGTGGAATGTTCTCTGTAGCTGCTGAAGGTGTTAGGTGGACTGGTGTACGTGAGAATGAGAATCCTATTCTACACCCAGCCATTAGGGAACAAAATACACAGTAGTTTTTTTGGGTAGTTCAGCTCCAGCTAGCTGACCTGCCAACATATATAAAACTCCTGGCTCGTTTGGGAAGGGTATCACAAGAGATGGTCGAAAAGAAAAGGCGAAATGGAGAAAGGGGCCTAGGTCCATAGGAAAACACTATTGCTTTGCCGGGGAAGACTTTTCATTGAGTGTTTTTGGGAGTTTTGTGGGCATCTCATGGGTGACTTGGTGATAGAAGAATATTACATGATCCTTGTCAGAAAACTAAGCATTGGAGATTTAAAACCTGCCTAGATGCAGTCCTGCGCCGTGTGCTCTAGGTGGCCCTACTTGAGTAGGGGCATTGGTCTTCTAACCTCAACCATTCTGTGATCTTGGAATACTTCTTATTACTCTTGCAAAGTATGTTCAATATCTGATTGGTTTCAAAATATGCTGTATTTTTATTACAGGCATGTTAATGCTAAGCTTTCCAGAACTACTGGCACCTGGGAGGATTGTTTTCTGGTCTTCTCAATGTTTATATTTTCTGGCAGGGGGTGGTGGGGAGAAATTCTCAGTTATTTTGACTTATCTGAATAAAAAAATGCTGTTGTAACACTTAGAAGTAGGGTTTTTAGGTTGCTTGTAATCTTGTAAGTCCATGTTGTTTCTGCTTGAGAGACTACTCTGTCTTTCCTTAATAACATTTATTAGGAATTATAAAACATTAAGATTTATAAGGCAATTGCTTTACAAATACATCATATTTGCTGCTTTCATAAACTTCCGCTTGGTTATTTTCATAATACAGCACATGCTAGTGAGAGTTAGGTTTTGTTGGCCTTGAACAACAAACAACTTGGAATTTAAACGTAATAAACTGAAAGCCTTCTCTGTGCAGCTTTCTCATTTTCTCAGGGAGCAGTTTCCTGAAGTGTTCTTCAGCCATCTCATCTGCTGTTTACCCTCCTACAGAGTGTAATTCACACATAATAGGGATTCAACTAGTGACTAGTGACTCACACTTCAGAATCAGCCCCCCAGGTTTACAGGCTGAAGAGCAGTGGACAGTGTTTTAGTTTTGACCATGGCAGAAGATTGGCTCATGGAGAGCGAGTTGGCCTTTTTTTGTGGTAAAGAGATGTTCAAACTTCCAAGAACTGCACCTGAAAGGCAAAATGGTGTGAATGTGATCCTTCACTCCATACTCCTGGCTGGGACCAAGAAGGAGTTGAGCGAATTCAGAAAGATTCTTGGTTTAAATCTTCATAGATGGCAATTCCCTGGATTAAGAGAGAAAACTTTCAGCTATTTCTACTAAAAATTATATCTTCATTCTGGTCATTAGCTGCAGTTTGCTAACAGTATACTATAATGTTTGTGAAAAGCTGCTAAATCATTAACACTGTATGGAAGGTAAGATGGACTTTTATTAGTCACTTGAGTTGACTAAGTTTAGTTTCCTGGATCAGCTAAGAATGGCACCTTCCTAAACTATATATAACTGTACCTTTTTGAGTGCCTTGAACAGGCACTCTACAGTCCATCTATGTCTTTCTTTTGTTTTTCTTTTGGTTTTTTTTGTGTGTGTGTGTGTGTGTATAACATAATCAAAATTGTTTGGCCAAAACTCCTCTGTATAATCTGAAAATCATAATAGTACTCATGGCAACTGTATGCTAAATTAATCTTGGAAAGTATGTAGCTATCTTTGTTAGTTCAATGTTGGGGAGCAAGAGTTTGCAAGAGTGATTTTCTTATAGAGAAATCAAGTCATATCCTTTAACTGTAGTTATGTAGCAGCCTTTGCCACATAAATCTTGAATCTTGTAACTGTTCAAAAAAAAAATTAGCTAGAACTAATGATTTAAAACCTAAAGGAGAATTCAGTCAAAGATACTAAAAATCATGATTTTTCTAAACATTTCTGTTATAGGATATTTTATACATTTCTGTTATAGGATATTTTACCCTAATTTTTACTTGAACCTTGTGATATTGTATCTAATACAAACTTCTATTTGTAAAATCAATATCCGTAGCCCAATAGTTAAGAAACTAGGATGATGGTAGAATAAGAAAATGAGATCAACACTTAAAGGACTTGGAGCTCAAATCAGCCAATATAGAGACTCTAATTATTGAATATTTAAAAGTACCATAGACTCACTTATCTATATTGGTACATTTAGTGCCAGTTAAGCACTATATGTGCTTATGATTAAGCACACTTACGTGATGAAGTAACTCTTGACTGCATATTAAAAAATAGCTTTGGAGAGTCTGAATTTATCTTGTCAGGAGATAAACTGAATTTTTTTTCTAAGAATGAAATGATTTTGTGGTATATTTATAATATTGCGTAGCTGAAATGGCAACCTACACATCTGTAACGTTTTCCTTTGAGATGCAAGAGTGAAGAAGTAATAACTACTGCTGATTTTTTTTCCTCCCAGAATATTGCCCAGGTTCTGCTACTTTTGAGAAACACAAGAGCATCTTTACTTTGAAAATATGGGGGAAAAACATCTTGTTTCTGTGACTGAATTCATCCACACTTTGCTATGACTTATTTTCATAAACTCTAGTGTTTGTGAAAATGCAGAGTATTCTGGAGTTACTTCCCTGTTTCCACTAGTGGGCTGTATTCAAAAAATGTCTCTTGCTAGCTTGAAAATATATCTACTTAGTTACGATAAGCAATCTTCTGTCCTTAGTGAATCATCAATAGGGAAAGGAGGGAGCTGTTTTCACCCTGCTATGTAGGTGGATTGTTAACATAGTGTATTCATGACTATCAAAGGTAGCTGATAGACCCAACATATTTGACATTTGACTGCTACATACCTACCTAACGCAGGAGTCTGCGCAATGTGCTATAGAATTACTCAAAAGGATCGTATTCTCCAGTCTGACAGTGTTGTCCATGTGAAGAAAAAGATACTAAACTTAGCATTATTGTGTTAAAAAATTGTTTGTGTTGCTCTGAAGATAGGCGAAGATGTGAAGAAAGTGGCAAAATGCTCAGAAGTTAACATCTATTTAAAAAGTTTCTTTTGACCACAGACTGCTAAGTTTGACTAGTAATGGATTCAGTGAGATGAAGATTCAGAAAATGATCAAAACCTTTTGCATTATTTGAGGTCTGTCTGGTCTTGAGTATTTATCTTTGGGTTTCAAAGATTTGTCTTTGTGATTTCGTTTCTTGATTTGCTTTAAGTAACTGCAACTTAAATGTATATAGTGTGAAGGATGGGATTTTTTTTTTCTTTTTTAATGCTAATAAAAAATAGCTTTGAAGAGTCTGAATTTATCTTGTCAAACATCAGGAGGAACAAATGACCTTGGTAGCAGTGATCTGATTTGGGAATTTATAAAAGTACAAGGTTTAATGCTTAAGGATGCAATATCACAACTTCACATCTTCAAATGCAGCATTTTGGTAGGCTTATTAAACATGATGCTGAAGCATCTGTTCTAGTTGTAAGGCAGAGGGAAGTCTGCCACCTTACCAGAATAGCTCAGGAATTCAAAGTCTCAAGTAAGAACAGACCTGCCTCGACCAGACTGCTTCAGTTCATTACGACCCAAGCTAACTGCAGTTTGAGAAGCTGTGTACTGCAAATAGGGCACAGGGATTAATGTGTACCAGATATGGTATTATTCATTAGAATATACTTAAAATATGCACAATTTCGTCTGAAAATTTAGATATATAACTTCAAATCATTTAGTCACTTTGATTTATATCGGTACCTACAGATTTAAAGGATTTTCTCAGTCAATAGTGCAGACTAGACGGGATGTTTGCTATTATGCTTTCAATGGGAAAGTTTAAATGTCTTAAACATTTACAGAGCAACTGCACTGGTTTTTTACCTTCATTCTATAATACCTTTCATGCCATTGTCTCCCTTAAGGAACTATGCTTTTGCTATCAATATTATGACTGACAAGTGTACAATATTTATGCCTTTAAGAAAACAAATTATCAGAAAACAAGAGAATGACCAGTGTGTCAAAGTGGAAGGAAAATATGGGGTATGTTTCAGTGTACCAGAAGAGGTGGAACCCCCACATTAGCAGGGAGGACTTTAGCCTCCTTGTGGGACCAGGCTGTCAGGACAGGTCTCTATGCAACTCTCACGTTCACTCACTTTGCAAGCTTCAGTTACCACTACCAACTGGTTTGCAGCTAGAGTGACAGCTCTTGCAGCTTGCCCAGTGTCTCCAGCAGAATGCCACATTGGTGCCAAATGCTGTGTTAGAGCCTGTCATACCTTGCATGCATTTCTGCTCCTCTGCAACGTTTCACTGAAGTGTAGTCACTGTTTGAGGAGGGCATGATTGGCCCTGTACTTGATGCATGGTGCAAGTGCACAGAATGGAGCTTGGCAAGGTCAAGAGGGCACTTAACAGCGCATCACATTTTTACAGTTTGTGAAGGATTTAAGGGGAAGTACAGATTGTTTCACATGGTGTTTTTCAGCACAAGTTCTAACCCTGTGATCAGTGTAAAGCCACATAATGAGCCTATTTTCGCAGGCGCTGTGTTGTAAACCCAGTTTCCACTCCTAGCAACTTGCAAATAATTGTCAGTGAATTCATTGTGCCTTATAGTTACTTAAAAATACATTTAGAATGTTCCCAGCAGTGGCATCTCAGCTTTCAACTGAGTAAAGATGTCATCTTGTAGAATCTTAAAGTCTAATGAAATTGTTCTTTTTTTGCTTTTAGTGGTCTTAGCACTTATTCAAAGACAATTTCCATAACAGCTTTATTGATTTTTTTATTTTATTTTTAATTAATTTTAATATTAGATATGGATCATGGGGTTAACCTTCACAACAGATTAGATAGTTGACTATATTGCATCTAGATTCCAAGTTGCATAAACATGGGTGGCCACCTAAGAGAAAATTTTGTTCTTCCTTATTGCCTTCCTTGGATCCGGGAAGGCAACCCAATTGACTTGGGTTCCATTCCTGAAATTCTTCACTGAAAATAAATGCCTGCAAACTTGAGATTCTACCCCCTGCCCCTGCTGCTCATGTCCTTGCTCCTCTGAGCAGGAGTTGGTTGGTTAGCTGAGTTGCCGATGTTACTGCATCGATCACCTACTGCATAGGTAGCAGAAAGAGATGAACATGAATTACCTTTGTGTTCAACTGGTCAGAGCCAGGAGAGACAAGGTAGGCGGAGAGGTGTATGAAGGGTGCATGTCTACCTGGGACAGCTTGGTGAAAACAGTGAAAGAGCTGATTCTGCAATGCTTAAGGCTTTAAGAAAAGCTGGAACAGTTATCAGCTTGATTCTCAAATCAGATGCAATGAATTCAAGATTTAGAACTAAAATTTCCATGCTGATCTGTATTAATTAAAAAACTAAAACTCTTGAAGAAATGAAAATACCTCTTGAAAGGTGCAACTGAATGTTTGAGACCAGTGTGAGCATGATCTGCTGCAGCTTCTATGCCTGTCAAATGACTTGAGAGAGGATTCTATTTAAAAGATTTCTGGTGTAAGTGAAAAAATATTAAAATGCCTCCAGTCAAATTAGTCGATAAAACATAATTAACATTGGAATGCTCCCACTCTCTGCTGACCCAGTTATTAACTCAGGTTTGCAGGGAGGTGGGAAGAGCACAATGCCAAGTTTTACAGTAAACAAGACTCAAAGTCACAGGAGTGCGATGAAGTTCTTAAGTTCAAAAAGCTTTAGCTCTTTCAGAATATGAGCATCTCCCCAGGGATTTTCTGTTCTACTTAACCGATTTAGAAGCCACTTCCAAGGCAATAGTGATAAGCATTAGAGTGAAACTTATGATGTATGCCGAAGTGCTGGAAACAAAACTTTTATCAGCTCTTAGTATACAAAGTAAACTTGGATACTGTGGGAAAATAATGCCTTGCTAATGGCATACACACACACACACACACACACACACACTCTCAGATTACTTCATATATATATATACATATATATATATATATATATATATATATATAGAAAGAATGAGATGAAGTTGCTTTAAATCTGCATTATTTGAATTTTGTGGTCCAGAGTTTCTGTATAAGTATTGTAAGAGTGGTTTTCAGAGAGCCCATTTTCTATTGTTCTGACATCTAATTTGGGAGTTAGCCTCTGACATTGCGAACTCTACTAGTAATACCTGGCCAGGACCCAGCTGTTAAAAATTTAACTTGAGACTTTACTAAAAGTGTTTCAATCTTTACTACTGCATTTGGCTGCCTTTTCCTTAAGTTGTGGGATTTTTTTACAGGTGAGCACATGGTATTTTTCCATTTTGCCAGCAGATATTCTTGTGCAAAACAACAGGTCTGAGGTTGTCTTAGGTAGTTCAGATTTTAGAAAGGATTTATGGGATGACTTTGACATCACCACCCCCGTCACACTCTCCCAAAGAATGAGACATGTTTTTGATGGAGATACCAATCATTTCGTCCACTGATGCCTGTGAGGACAGTGTGCAGTAAGGCCTCTTGTCCTTGATTCGAAGTCTCAGCTCATGCAACACAGAAGGCCCAGGCTGCACACTTGCCCATCTGGTGACTCAGATGGGTCCAACTAGGCTCGATTGTGTAACGGAGACTTGCAACAAAAGTAAGGGAGATGGCTGAGCATGATCTCCAGTGACAAAGTGGCATGAGTGTCACTTGCTGGTTTGGCCCCGCTGTGCTTGGGCAACCTCGTGGCTGAGCCAATTCTTGACTATCTGACCAGTCACAGTTAGGGTGTGACTCTTCAGAAGATAAATATGGAAAGGCTTCGCTTTTAGCCTGCTTTGAGGATTTAGCCAGGAAATGGGATAATTCCAGTGTTTGCACAAACCAATTTGCAGGGTAAATTTTTGTTTTCTGGGGGGACTTGGGCTGTGTGAACAGCTTTCTGAGGAGCCTTCCTATATCCACTGATAAATGAGTTTAGGTGCTTGAAATACTGACATGAATGCCCCCATTTTTTCATAAACAGCTGTACTCTCAATATCCTTCTAAAAATCTAAGGTATGCAATATATATTTCACATACTCATCACTTCATGAAGCAAATCTCGGCAGTCAGTTCAAACACCTGGTTCTCTTTGAAGACCAATGTGCTTTCAGTAGCTTTAAAATTATTGCTTCTTAAATTAATACTTTGCTACAATAAAATACACTGTTGCTAACTAATGAGACCCAAGCTGATGCTAAGGGCGTGTTTATAATTCATATGTCTAACAGGGATAAGTTAGTGTGGAAATCTTTGAGTTTTGACACTTGAACAGTCAAATATTGTATTAGCGTACAATGCATTTTATGCAAATTTATCTTTTTATAAACTGATCCAATATACGTTTGCCCAAGCCTAGCTTCTAATCTTGATGGATATATTCTAATTAGGAAAATTGATTTGTATCCCAAGTGACATAAATTAAAAACTTAAGGATAAATACACACCTAATTGACTGGTGGCATGCTGAGGATATTTGGTTTGCAGATGAGAATGTTCATGAAGATTATTTGGAAGAAAGCTATGTGGAAATACATTTTTGCATGAACTGTATATTGCTCTGCAAAGATACTTTTTTCTTTTTAAGGTAAACTGATTGTTGAATATGTTGAAGTGTAAGCAAGCAGTTAATGTCTTCTATATGCTGTTTGCTGTGAAACCACCTCTGACATACATCACATAATGTTTCCTGTTGATTGATCTAATTATATACACATAGTTTTAGCAGAGCTTTGTGAGCCTGGAGATAGCTGTGTTTGCTTAATGTTCTACAAGCACAATTCAAAACCCTCTAGGCTCGCCAGGCCTGTTTCTGTAATCCTTAATTGGGAAAAGTAAGCCCTGTGAGTCTTGAAATGCCATGCTCAAATTGGGCTCAGAGGCTGTGAACAGTAGCCCTCCTCAAAACTCCCTCCATAAGCCTGCAAGCTATAATACATGGCATGCCCTTTCCCTGCCCTCTCCCTCACAGATTTTTTTTGGATGCTGGTTTTAAAAGGTGCAGCTATTACAGAATACCTGATTTAAAGTTTATTTTGAACTTCAAGCCCTTAAAAGGGTTACTTTTATTTTGGTAACATAAGAAAAACATCATAATTACATTTAAAAAAAAATTGCCCCCCTAAAACCAGTATGCTAATTATTTCTTAACTACTAGAGGAACTATTGTAGAAAACAATCAGGTAATGAGTCTGCAGATTTACATGTGTTTATTTTCTGCAACATGTTGTTTGCTGTTTCACTATTTGCTGTTTTTACTGATCTATTACTCTTCTCAACTTCAGAGCTTCTACTCCCAGTTTTACACGGTACTAGAGAGTCATTCAACTGGCTTTAAGTAATATTGTACTGCAAGAAGCAGACTCATATGCACCTTCTTTTTTAGATGTTTATCTTTCCAAACCCTTCTTTTGCAAGCTCTGTTTGCTGAGCTTCTAAAGATCCTGCCCTTAACCTTAAACATAAATCTCAGAGAATTTGAGGACTTTAAGGTGGACAGAATGGAGCAGGTTAATGGAAGGCAGGCAGAGCATGCAGAGGGTGGCACTGTTTTTTTTCCTGCTGTTGACCTACTGCTTTATCTCAGGTTAGTCATTATATATGTTGAATAAATTGGGGAGAAGCTCCAACATTGTGTGTGAGGGGGAGTTGTGGGGTTTGGGTTTTTTTTTTTTTTGATTGTTTTGTTTTCTCCCTCCTCAAAGGCACAGATAACTTCTGCTATTCCTTCTGCTCCTCAGAAGGAATCAGCTTATCTGCTGAACTTTAGCTGTGCAATGTTCTGAACAACATGTGTAGGGGAGAAAGTGTCAAAGCAGACTTTGGACTAGTGAACTACTAGCTAGGAAGCTCACTCCGGCTGCGAAGTTTGCTTTTGGAGGATTCAAGGATGCTCTTAGAAATACTATCCGGATAATTATTTGGTGTGCTATAGTGAATGCCATACGTTAGGCAAAACATAAAGCTTTTGTACTAATGCAAGAATTCAAGCTTTTCTAAATCTAAATTGGGATGATAGACTGGTGGCGTTTTCATCACAGCTTGAAATTGCAGTTTCTAAAAATAAGTGTTGGTCAGGCTCTTCTAGAAATTGTTGTAATTTTATTTGTTGTTTATGGATACTCATTTCTTGTTACTTGCATGGGCAGACTGGCTCCTTTAGACTGGTTCTGTGGGTGGTAGTGCCATGTTGTTTTTCATTAAGTGGACTTAGGACTTGAACTAAAATTTCTTTAGCAACTAGAACAGCATTTCTTAGACCTAGAATTGCAACTTCCTACATTGCAGAATGTAGAGATGTGGTGACCAAGTAGATAAGGGGCATGAAAAGCACTGTACTTTTGATGAGAGGAAGGCAACAGAGAAAAATGTCTTCAGATTTTTTTCAGTAGATGTAACTTAAGAATATTACCCGTAACACTGAGTAATTGAATTAGTATATTAAAATCTTGGTGTTAAGTCCAAAGTCTGAGAGGCTTAGTGGTAAAAGGCTGTAAAAATTTAATTTCTCATGAGTGGGATTTGACGGAAATAACTGTGGGTTCATTCCTGTGGGGAAATGGAGGCTTGTGTAAAGGAAGACTTGCTCAGTGTCTGAATGCAGAAATAGTTATGCTAAGATTTTTTTCCCTTCTTTAATTTCCTTTTAATTGCTAAACTAAATAAACCTCTAGAAGGTGAGTGAGGGTCCCATTGGTGTCTACACTTTTGCTGCAGTCTTCACCAAATCTGAACTGGAGCATTACCTTGAAAATTACTATAAGTATCTGAAAGATAGGACAAGGTCAAAGAAATATTATGGTGAAATAGCCTAAAATTTGTGTTCTGCATGTCTCTTACCTGGATCACCGAGTACAAGTTGCTCTAGCAAGAAGTTAGAACAACATTATATATTATTTTATTTCTGATTATATAACACATTTGTCTTGATTAAATAAGAAGGGTAGAAGTGCTTTTTCCACAAGAGAAACCTTGTAAGGAAGGGACGTGAGTCTCGGGAGATGTACACAAGACAAAACATCCTGATGCCAAGTGCCTTGGTGATGGGTGAGCAAGAGCTACTGGCGGCATCGTGGCTGTGCGTGAACCAGACGGGGCCGTCATGTGCTCCCTGTCCCCTTGCTGTGGCGCCAGCAAGGCCTAGGTGCATAGCTCCTGCTTAAGACTATTGTAAGTTAGCCAGCGGATCGCAGATGTTCCACTTAATAATCATCCACTCTCTAATAATTGCTTGTAGGGGATAGATTCTCTTGTTGATGTGTATAGATGTATAGAAAGTCAGCCATAGCTCTTGATGCTCTAGGCCTTATTTAACTTCCTCTCAGCCTCAATAAATGTGGTTTTCTTTTCTTGAGAATTTATATTTTTGATTAATCCTTCTGCCATCTGTGTTTCCAAAGAATTTCCTAAGCACTAATGAAACATCTCCCTGTAGACAGCTGTGATGTTCTCTCCCACTACAACGTGCTATAAATTGCTAGGGGGAAAAAATCACATTTCTTCTATGTTATTGCATACTATACTTGTGTATGGGTGCTTAATACAAACCAAGCAAAATATATGAAATACCTATGAAGTGTTTAGCATACAAGCCATCTTTCACAGGCCTTTCTCTCTTGTAAACATTGACTAGCTTTACACAAATAGTGGTGTGTGTGTGTATAGTTACTGGCCTTGCTTTCTTACATCTATAATACGAGTTTATAATGAAGGCAATGTCATATAGTATTTAACTCTGACATTTAGTGTTTGCCCTAGTAGATGGTCTTCCTTTTACTTAAGTGCCATTACTTTTATGTAGTCCATTTTCATTGCATTTAGTCCCATTTTAGTAATAATGCTTGCATGATTTACCAGGCAAATGCAATCTTTGCCCTGAATGGCACAGTGCAAGAAAAAATGGAAGCTGTTAAGAGGCTGAATGGCAAAGAAGTATTATTGACCTATGCTGGCAGCCATGTGTTTCAATTATTTTCAAGAATCCATTTGTCAAATAAGTGAAGCGATGTGGGACGTCAAGTTCAAGCTGGGGTTAGTGCCTTTCTACATCTGATATGATGTATCTTCTGTAGCCATTTAATTGAATTACCCAATTTATTTTTCAAGCAACAATGCTCTACCAAGAGCCATGACATTAAACAATTAAATACGAGTTTAAAAGTCTGCATTTTGTGTAGTTCATCATTTCCCTGCAGCAGTGAGGCAGCCTAGGGTCACGTGGCTCTCTGGTCCGGGTAAAGCTCGTGTCTTGGGGAACACCCCTCCTGTCGCAGAAAGCAAAGCGCGTGAGTGAGTGTGCGTGCGTGCAGGGCGCCTGTGTCCTCTCCCTGGCCTGTGCCGTGGGAAACGGTCATCAGTTGAGCTCATCATTTCTTGGGAGCTGGGAAGGAGTTATTGCCACCTCTTCTTGCACTGACAGGTCCTTTGAGCACTAGATTTTTGAACCGGAGAGTGTCGAAGCTTCGAGTAGGGACTAGAATTAAGAAATTGGTAGCAAGTGGTTTGGGAGATGGCATGCCTCTAACTTGGATGCCCAAAGAATTGAGTTCTTTAGCCTGGGTCACCTTCATGAAATATTGATCTTTGAGCTTTATTTATTTATTTTTAAGCTTTTTTTGTATGTTAGAAATTTATCTGTGGCTGAAAGAGTAGTCGTGTACTTGGGAACTCAGCTTACTCAAGTATAACAGTCATCTGTATCTTTCCACAAATATCGAAAATATTTCTACCGGTTTTATTGAAACCTTAGTGTTGAGGTGCAGAGTTTTGTTTTCCTTTGTGTTTCATGGTATTGGAAATCAATGAAAACTTTCTTTTAAGAATCTTAAGAGGTTTTCTTTTGTTATATACGCAAGGATATATTTTGATATGAAAAGAATAATTACTGAAACACAGAGAAGTAGTGACTTATATTTTTTTTCAATTAACATTCAACAATTAAATTTTAATATGGTCAGGGAATTGTTCAGAGCCTTTTGTGTGGGGATAGTGCACCTTTAATTATCTGCCCTCTGGTGCCAAGCCTTTTCTTTGAGTGGTTCCATAAAAGCTTATTGCAGCTAGTTATTGAGCAAATTAGTACTTGAGTTTTGGTGAAAAATGTCTTTATTAGTCCTAAAACCAGAGTCACTGTGCATTCCCAGAAGGCGTGATTTTGTTTGATGAATAAATCTAGTAATTATCCTGCTGTTAGGGCTGTACCGCAAATGTCATAAGCAGATAAACAGAGGGAGTAAGCCTTCCGTAAATTCTCTAATTATCTATGTTGGACTACTTATTGCCTGCAGATGATTTATGAGCATATTGATATATCCTTAAGTATTTTCATTTGAGTTCACAGATGCAAATAATTAAGGCACAAGTCATTTGCAAAAGAAAGTAGCAGGTCAGGGTCATCTCATTATGAAACTCGTGCCTGTGCTCATGCTATAGAATATGGCTTAGGTAATAGCTGTTTGAGCAGGCTACCTCTTCCTGACGTCGTTGTGCTAAAAACTGAAATGAATACTAATTGTCCTCTATTCTGCAAATGTCTCTTGCATGTCAGTTGCCTTAGATCCTCTTAAGCCAAAATAGAGCTGATTGCCAGATTGATTTCCGATACCAGAGTGTATATTAACCTGGAGAACCAAGCTGAAAGATGCTTTGCTAATAATGCTGAATGGGATCATTTTCCTGAGCATACTGTGACTGCATTAAATGTTGAGTGTGCATTTTTGCATCACATATTTCTGAATCTTTTTGTATTCCTGAGACAGTCAATGTGGCTCGAGCAGAGAGTTCGGCGTCCTCGGAGGAGCAGGGAGAACATGCAGAGCGTGCTTGCTATAGGAGCATATACCTGTACAAGTTTTCAAATAACTAAGAACTCCGTATAAGTTTCAGGAGTAAAGGTGCTTTTCTCCATTTTGAGTGTTAGGGGAGGTTTCTACTGATTATTCCAGATGCAAAGAATTTGCCTGCGGCTAAGGAAAAACATCTCAGGGAAAATACTGTAAAAACAGGTGCTTTACATTGTGCATGATATCTCTAGACACATCTGTTTTCTCTGTGTAGATATATGCATGCATTTCTCTTCCCACATGTCTACTTGTTTTATCTGTCTGATAGTACACAGAGAATTCAGTGTAATGTACTGCAGATTTTATTGGATGCTAGTTTTATTCTTTTTAGAAAAAAAAAAAAGCTTCAGTGGAACTGGTACGGTTTGTGGTGTGAAGTAGGGAGCTAATACACATTAAATGAAGATTGATAAAACAGACATTTCAATTTTCAAGGCTAAAGCTAATTTAGAAAAGAGTATAGTGTCATTGTAATAACTGCTTTAGTAAGTGTATTTTAACAGATTTTAATATGCAGAGAAAAACAGAATTTGCCAGTTTCCATTGACATGTTGGATATTGAATCTTTCAGATGTACACTTTTTGGTAGAGCTGCTTCAGAAAAGCACGAAGCTCGAGCATATGTGAGCGCTACAGTGGAAGACTTTATATGAATATTCTCCAAGTTTTAAGAAAAGAAGTTGTGGGGTTAAAGGCGTGTGCTGCAGACATCAAGAAAGCAACTACGATGCTTTGACTTTTGTCTTCATCTCAGTTATACAGGTAACAATGCTAAAGGAATAATACAGAAATTAATTAATTTCAATAGAAGACTTATTTGAGAGGGAGGCAGGCATCACACATATGTGAGAGATGAAACAGGCAGCTTCAGAGACTGTTTGTCCAGGCCAGGGCTCTCTGTGGACGTTTTTGTCTAACCCTCAAAGGCTTCTGAGCGCCGTAGGCGCCTGCACATTTACTCCCACAATGAACCATAAAGATGCTGGGGTGACTTTGGAGAGATGTGCTTCAGGTTTATGCAGGTGCAGAAATTGGCCAGCCTTGATCTACCAGCCATACAAAAAAAAAAAGAAAAAATGGAAATAAAGTAGAGCAATAATTTGACCTAGGCATTATTTTAATCCAGCATAGGAAACCCGATCTTTCTAGTAATGCTTTTTGGGTATAATAAACTTAGATGTCACTCTAATCTTAGATGTTGCTTTCAGTATTGTTGCATAAACAACATGTGGATATAACAAAATTGCACTTTTTTTTTTTTATGATCACCTACATATGATGGGCCTGTTACCTGGGTGAGCAAGAGCTGATGCTTCCTTTACCTTTAGGAGATCCCCTTTAGCTTGAGATTTTTCTACGTCTCGCTAACCTTGCTATGCACCACTTTTTCTTACTTGCTTTTGTTGTTGTCTCTGATCAAGCCTTTACTTACCTTATTTGTAGTATTAGCTCTTCACTACAAACGTGCAATTCATAAGAGCGTTGAGATTCTCAGTGAGAACTTTTCTTAGCTCACGATGCAGCCAATCCACTCATATAGACAAATCTTTCTTCTTTGTGCTTGCATCAGATAATGCTGCTACTGCTAATTTTTACCTCAAATATTGGGATTTTTGTCTGTTTTTTTAGGGAAATAGGGAAAGCATAGTTGCAGTAGTGGTTGCTTTACCTAAAATAAGTGGGAGATAGCAAGCTCTTACATGCTCAAGTGATTTGAGCACGTAAGGAAAGCTTGATGCAAGTAACCCACTTGACTAACTGTGTTCCTTTTTGGATTGTGTTTATTTTTAAGTGTTTCCTGCCTACATGTTCAGACAGAAGTGATTTGGAAGTACAAATATGTGAACATAAATTCAAAATTCCGCTCTTGTTCCCTTAATGGCTTACATGTTTGTTAAGGCAAATAGTGGAATTGGGGTGGTATGATTTGTCTGACTAGTTGTAATGCAGCTTGCAAGTATTAAGCCTTCGTATTTGACTTTGAGCAAATATTGTTAATAAGGTAAAGGAGCTTTGAGAGACTTGGTCAATAACTTCATAAAGTGAAAACACAATATGATCTGATCCCCTGATAAGCACAAACATAAGAGGTGTCAAAATCAATTGTTTGAAATACTAGTAATTATTCTGCTGGTTCTAGTGTTCTCCCTCATAGTGCACTGAGGGGGTTGATGGTCACCTCCCCGCAAACAAAATATGTTGGCACATTATGTATTGTAAGATGGCACATACATTGTATGGTACGATGTAAATCCACTTCCTGCAAGGGACCTGGTGGGTGGAGGAGGAGAGGAATCTGCAGCTCTCAGAGGGGTTTCTTTTTGTTTTTCTTGCCCAGAGTTTAAGATGCACATCCATCGAAGCAAGAGGAATCAGCCTTCTTTCTTCACCTCTGTCACTGTCTGTCACTAGGGTTTACCTGAAGGGGGCTTAAGGGAATAGCTTTTCATTTTATGGGAATAAGCTAAAAGTGACCTGGGCTTACTGAAATGATTGCTGTAAAGGTCAGGCTATTCCAAAATAGCATCCTTGCTGAAGGAGCCAAGCACTTACTTGTAAGCAAACAATGTAAACATGCAGATCCTGGATCCGACATTCTTTCTTTTGAAAGGATTTAATATCTAATCATTTCTTCATATGATGTGTTCTTATTAAATGCCGTAAAGGACAGGAATAAGCTAAAGCAATCCCTAGACCAAACAAAGATACTAGCAACTGGCATAAGGCTTCCCCTATAATACTGGAAGCCATTTTCATGCTGTGTTCTTCAGCACAGTTTTACTTGAAACCTCTGCAACATGTGCAAGAGTGGGTATTAGGTGTTAGTAGGTCAGCTTTTGCAGACTTCCTAAGCTGTCCTTTATGTACTTTTCAGTCTCCAAATTTGATCTCAAGTTCTCAGGTGTTTCTGTTTAATATTGGAAAAAATATTTAAAATTTCTTTACATACATAGTTTCTTTACATACATATACACACATGCATTTATGTATATGTGGTGTACAAATTGGTGAGTGCTGAGTCCAGTCTTCAGCACTAATTATAAACTGGGCATGTGTGTTTGCAGTTAATAAGCTTAGGAAAAATCAGTGAAAAAGATTATACCGCAGATAATTAATAAAAATCAATTAGTTTGTTAATGAGTACTCTGTCATTACCCATGGTGGCAGAAACTAGCTGGGGGGGAAAAAAGGAGCATCTACACATAGGATGTTTTAAAATGCTGGTGTTCTGCTGAGACTTTCAAAGGAAATAACTAGGAAAAGCAGCACTACTTGAGTTAAAACTGGTGAAATTTTCTCTCGAGATTGCATCTCCTCTAGCTAATAAATTTAGCAAAAAAGTGATTCACCTTTAGTGTATGCTATAAAGCATTTTCTGATGCCTTAAGTACATTGCTCACTGCCCTGTATTAAAAACAAAACCCATAGTTGTAAATGTCAATGACTAGGATTGTTAGAGCTCTTGCCAGCTCCTCGCTTGAGTGTAAAAGCTGGAAACACCCATTACCTCTTAGATGACTTTAGGATAACATTTTACATTCAGATATATAAATGGCATAAAGTCAAACCTGATCTGACAGAGAAATGCAAAATGTCTTCAAATAGTCCTTGGACTAAAATGGAAAAGTTCAATGCTTATCCATTTGCAAACATACGTTTGTAACACAAGACATATATTTAGTGCTGCTCTCACCTTTCTCCTGCTTCATCCATTTGCTGTGATACAGCTGTTAATCCCGATCTGTGCTGGAAGAAGCAAGTTTATATATTCATGCACGCATTCATCCATATAATTTATTTTTGATACTTTTTCTGGGTCTATCTGGAGAGAAGCAGGTATCTTTGTAATGCGTATTTCAGTTGCAGGAGGGAGGGAGGTAACTTGAGTTGGAGCACAAAACATGTAATTCAAATTTCATCATTATTTTCACGAGGCGGCAGAAAATAGTTTGATGTAGAAAGAAAAATGTTGACAAAGTTAAATTTTTGTATTGCTCAAGACACATGCAGATGTATGCCACAGCAAGAGAATTCCTGTTTTTTGAATACTACAGATGGTTCTAAACTATCACTCCAAGGAATATTTCATGTGTGAAAGGAGTTCTGCATTGTTATGCGTAGTAAAGATGCTAAGTAAATAACTGTAGAATCTTTTATGTAACTATGGGATAACAAAAATATATTATTTTAAACAGTTGAAGGGCACAGACCTCATCCTATTTTCTATGGAAAATTTGATATGGAATGCATGGCAAGTTGTGCACTCGCTTGCAGGAGGAGGTTATCAGAATGGTCTCTGAAATGATGCCTTCAGAATGATCAGGATTAAATTTTTTGCTGATATGGTTAGAGAAGCAAGTATCATCTTTTCTGAACCCCAGGAAATGCTCCCTCACATTGAAACTGCTGGACTGGTGTAGATGAAACCTACATGCAACTGCCTTTCAGGTTTTCTTCTCTCTAACTTGGTTTTCTTTCAAGAGAACATGGATAGCAATAGCTTCCCCTGAAAACATAATCTCATTTTACCACGCATCAAAGAATTATTTTTTTTTTTAGTTTTTAAATACTAGTGCCATAGGTTTTTCTGGTCTGTATGACCGTTAATTATTTGAAGGGCCTTTTATAAGCTGCTGTCTATTTAAAAACCTGTCTAGCAGATAAAATAGCATGTGCATAGTTTCCTTATTGCACTGCTTGCCATCATACGTATTTTGTTATTAAGCTGTGTACCTATGGCAGATAAGAGCTGTCAGAATGTAATCTTTGTGTCAAGTTAAATGTTCAAACTAGGTGCATACTTTTTATAAATACAGAGCTGAAAGATAAAGCTGAAAAGTTCCATATTTACATAATTATGCCTATTTCCATATGAAACATCTCAAGTTTTAACAACTTGTGCCAAGCTGAGTGTTTTTTGTGTAGATCACATTATGGAAATTGCAGAGCTGTGAATGATTGTGTTCCTGGAAATACATGGTACCTTTCACATTTTTAGTGGTAGAGTTAAATTTTCCATTTTTAACCTGCAGGAAATCTAGGAAGCAATGGACTACTTTAATGTGATTCTTGGCACTCATTAACCCTTGATTACCTTTTCCATCAAACAGCAGGAGCGAGTCTTTGGCATTAATTAGCTATTGATAACTGTCGAAGGCCAAGGAGGTACAGCACCTTGTGTTACTAGATGTTGCTCAGTGACGCCCTAAGCTGTGGAAATACCTGGCTTTGAGGTGTCAAGCTCTGTTTGCACAAAAGAGTATGAGCAGTGTGGTTAACTTGAAAACAGAGACTATAATTTGCCTAATCATGTATGGGTTCAGCTTTCTATAGGCAGCCTAAAGGTTTGCTTGTGAATGATTATCATCATGCATTGTGTTCTATTGCCTTGAAACTGATGTGCTAATAGAAGTCGTTAAGGACAGTACTATTAATGTTCTTTTTTCTTATTTAAGATATGCTATTGTTCTAGCAAACAATATCATTTAAGAGTAGGGGGTATTTGAAGTGGAATATACTGAAAAAGAGAATTTTTATTGGATTTCGTTATAGAATATAGATTTTTTTTTTCAGATGTCTTGATAGTACAGTATTTCTCATATATAAAAGGAAGTGTGATGCAAAAACATCCTGACCTGTGTGTTTTTTTTTCTTCTAATTGATAAAGATGATAGATAAAATAAATGAAGTGAGGCCTTGAAGAAAATATCCTAAGACTTTTGCAGATGGTCCCTGGAGGAAAAGGGCGTAGGGTTTGAGGAAGCGATAATATCCTTCATGATCTCATATTTGTCCAAGAGCTGGAAGAAGGAATACCTTGGAAAGGTTGTCTGCTCTACCCCCGACCCCACCAACCCCAGTGATATAATTCTGCCTAATAAAAAGGGTTATCTCTTTCTATAAAACTTATGATGCTGAAATATATTATTCATTTCAAATTATTTCCTCAGCAGTAATCCCCATGATCAATATCTTAACAGAGGTGGTGGCTAGATCTGATGACTCTTTCATTGCTTACAATCAGTAAGAACTTTAATTTGCTTAACAGTCTTGCATTTCTCATGCCACATAAGGAGGAGTAGTTTTTTCATTTGGGGACATTTTTCAACCTGGCAAGGTGCTTAGGGACTTTCAGAGCTTTTGCTAGAATTGTTGGATCTCTCAATTCGCCTGTTGTTTAGACTCAGGCTGGAGGCTTGTGCCCTTCTTTGATTTCTGTTCTCTAACTTTTTAAAATATCTGCTTTTCCCTACATATCACTGTGGGTTTTTAACCTACTTTTTCAGAGCAAGTTTATAGTAAGAGAGATGTCTTGATGGGTGAGTTTTAGTTATTTCATAGAATGATTAAACCCCAAATGGTGATAAGAAATCATCTTAAGTAATAGAAGGTTCCAGGTTGATGCAGATCATACTGGTAATTTTGAGGAGTATAGCCAGAATTTACTAAGAAGACTAGCAAAATTTTATTTTTAGCCATTAGTTTGCCATGTTCAATACTAAGCTCTAACTCATCTCCTTTTCTCATGGATTTCTGTCTGTCCTCCTTTTGCCTCCACTATTTTTCAAAAGGATGAAAAAATGCGTTGGTGCAAGAGCCTTATTTGTCCCAGATTCTTCATGTATGGACTTTAGAAAAATTGCTCTCTGGTTTCTGCTGTTTGGTTTTGCTTTTGTGCTGCCATTGTGCTTTGGGTTAAGATAAGGCTTAATGGGCTAAGATTTCATACTCAGGTGTAAGGGATGGGGGCTTGTGCATTAATGGAGAGAAGTGTGGCTGAGCAAAGGAAAGGCTGTACCAGCATTTGTAGAAACAAGCTTCTACAGAAATGGCTCGTGAATTCTCCAACTGCTGCTGAAATAGCATAAAATGCTGGTTATGTCAATATATTAAGATATAGCAGAAATTAATATGGAAGCAGGACATGGCAAAGGTAAAGTGAAAGATTTTGCTATTAGGGCATTGCTTTGATCATGAGGTTTCAAATATATCTATCATCCTACATCTGTGAGACTGTATTAAAAGGTTAATGACGTTTTGTACCTTTTTGGACTTAATAAAACTAAATTGCTGGTTCAGCAAATATGGAGAATTGAGCACTGATATATCAGAAGGCTGGTAGTGGAAAAGACTGGAAAGTCAAGAATATACTTTTAAATATATCTCAATACACTTCTTAGAGGGGTGACATGTTAATGCCATTGCAAAGAGCTCCAGGATACTCCTCCTATTTCTGGAGAGTGAAAAAAAAAAAGAACAAAAAGCATTTTTTAAAAAAGAAACTTTCATGTATGAGCAACTGCAGTCCTGTAATTTTTATACAATTTATAGACCTTAGCAGTTCATCCTTTAAATGGTTTCAGCAAGAGAACTGGTTTGCATCAGTCTTGTAGTGCGAGGCTCGTATCGTAAGACTATGCATGTAATAGTGCTACTGTCATGTGTTAAATGAGCATAGCTTGAAGTATTATTTTTTTAAAAATTGAAAGGTTGTGGCAGTAATAAAAAGGTTGAATGGTAATGTCTCTAATTGAACAGTAAGGCCTCTTTCCTATTAAGTCACTCTTTCATCTGTCTTTTTAATTATTTCATTATCATTTTGTACTGCAGTTCACAATGAAATGACCATTTGTGTTTAAGTGAAAGCTAATTATTAGGACTGAATTATTGTGCAGTTTATTGATCCCTATGGTGGATTAAGGGCTTTAAGTTCGTCTAGACAGAATAGTTAGCAAAATGACAAAAGGAAACATATAAGACCCTTGGGAAGAATCCCTACGCTCCATAAGCAATTAATGCCTGCCAGGTAATGGAATTTAAGTTTATACTAAATCCAGCAGTGCTTTGACATTTCAACTGCCTTATAAACACATTAGTCTAATGAATTAAGACTTATGAATTGTGTTGTTACACAAGTAGGAGCAGTCGCAAATGCAAGTTATTTTTAGCCCTCCATTGATTGAATGAAAAATAGATAATTTTCCCTCTGAATTTGATGAAAAATGATACGTGCCCTGTATAATGTTTATCTCTGTTCATTCTGCTCTGTGTGGTTGATGGATGTGTATTAACAATTTTCATTTCCCAAAGAACACTAATCTCCCTTATGCATGTGAAAAGTATGCAGTGATAAACCAAGGTTGGGGGGCTGGGGAGGAAGAGGAAAACAGTAGTGCTGAGTAAGACGCCAAACAGGCCATTCATCTCAATCCAGCGCTAGGCAAGTTTAAAAGCAATCTGTCATTATCCTGATGAGCAAACCCCAGCTTGTGCTAAGTATATGACCCTTGACTGTTATATTTATAAGAGCATGTCCTTGAGTGGACTATGAACGGATCAGACAAAGCAGTCTTATTGGTGTGTGACTTTTTGTCCATAACGGCTCTGTTTTTCAAAGACTTTCTAGGCAAGGTGCCAGCTCCGAGATCTTTTCAAAAGAAACAACATGGCTTTTAAGTACACATTATAGTCTTAGGGCTTTGCTTCAAATACTTCTTTAATACGAAGGTCTCTTGTTAGTTATACCAATGTTCTCTTTCTGCAGTTTTTACTTTAAAAAGGTTTCTTCTTTATGTCCTTAAGCCCAGAAAGATCAGCCTTTGGGAAGACTGGTAAAGTGCAGATCTCTAAGTAGGACACAGGAGAGGGAGACTCTGGCGACGCTTGCTCTCTCCTTGCTTCTCTTTGAGGCCTGCTCACAACAGGGGCAAGTCGGGTACAGTATGTCTCCAATATAACCCACCTTGGTCTCTGCGTGCTTCAAAGCAGGGTCAAATGACCCTGCTCCAGCCTCTCAGGCTAATGTGCTGCGATGTGCCTGGAAAAGGCCTGGCCCTGGCCTGTCCATGAGCACCGGTGGGAATGATTGCCCACCTTTCTTGATGTGGCTGATGCTCTCTGTGCTTCTCTGCCTATTACCACCTACTTTTTCCTTTGAGCTCAAGCTTTCCAAATAAAAGATATGTTTTGGGTCTATTTTGTAGGTAAACTAACAAAAACTATGGTTTCATGTAGAAGATTGGCTGGGTTATTTTCCCATTTGTGGGAGAGGCCAACTGAGGTACAACCCAGAGGATGCAGTTGAAGCTGAATTTTGACATGAGCATTACATTACACCCTAGATGCTTATCAGAAAATGCTTTATTGCTTCCTGGTTCCAACAAAGATTTTGGTGATTAAATGATGAAGATCAAAGGCTACGAGACTGCTGAGGTTCCTACAGCAGTATAGGACCTTAAGCAAGTTCATACTTCTGTGTTCCCTTCCACTCCTCTGTAACTGAATCTTCTTTCTTTTTTGTGTATAATAATAACAAAGGAACAAATATAGAGAAGTCTGTAAAAGCTGTGTGAATGTAAAATATTTTTCAGTCGGGAAAATTTTTATACCTATTTATATTTCTTCAAAACAACCCAGGTACAATTGCACAATCACAGGTTTCCACACCACTCAATTGAGAGAGAGAGAAATATATATATATATATATATATATATATATTTGTTTCACACCAATTTAACTGAGAAGTCATTCCATACATATCTAGCAGGCAACTTATTCAACCCTCCTTCTCAATGCAAAAATACCCGGTTTAAATTAGTGTGCTGAATATGTCCTGTTTGCTAACTGTCCAACCATGCAATGTCTTTCATTATTGAATTCATTCCTGGAATGAAGATGATAAAAGACATGCTGGCTGATGGGCTTAGATTAACAATGAACTCGTAATTGTCCGGAAATATATATTTAATTCATAAAAAGTCTTAAATCATGACATAATGATGGCGAGGTTTTTAAAAGAAAATGAAATACTAGTAATCACAAAATAATTGAGAATGTGGAACTATTATTTTTCATGACAGTGTAAAACTTCTTACCATTTCTTTACTGATATATATTTTCATTATATTCACATACATAAAACAAATTTAAATTAATTTACATAGAATTTTTCTTGGAGGTAGCCACATGCATAGAACAGAATACACACACATAGGTCAGAATTCTGAGAATAATATTTTTGGATCTGTGTTTTGCTTTTTTAAGAGACTAAAATTACTATGGTGTAATATAGCACATAATGCGATAGCTCGTATACAGCTATAAATATTGGTTTGAAATTGAGTGAATTTAAACCTGATTTTTAAACTGATTTAATAGGGGTAGGTGGGAGGGAAATCAGTGTCTTAAACTGGATTCCAAAATGTTCTTCCAATTAATGTTGTTAAAGACATACCTGC
Organism: Nothura maculosa; assembly: GCA_032353885.1. Lineage (NCBI taxonomy): Eukaryota > Metazoa > Chordata > Aves > Tinamiformes > Tinamidae > Nothura > Nothura maculosa. The sequence goes on from JAUBOD010000557.1 coordinate 489,935, forward strand.
AGTATTTGTACTGAGGGAAAAAAAAAAAAACATATATTCAGCAGATATGGACATTTATACAATTATAACAATCATCTGAGACTAAATAGTCTTGCCCTGTTCATTGGACTTTAATTCTTTTAGTGTCCCAAGTTACCTCTAAAGTCACCTTGGAACTATTTGGCCTTAAATCTTCTGACAGAACTTGAAACTGGTATCACTAAGTTTGTTCTGGTAGAGGCTCTGAATTTATCTCCTTTCTCCTTAAGGCAGAGGAGATTAGGCATTTCAAATTCTATTGGAGGAGATTATGCATTTGACAGTTCATGTCAAAAGAAATTACCCTGAATTTTAAAAACATTGTAGAATAATGTTGTGTTGTTTTGTTTTTCCCCCTTCTCCTTAGCATTTCTGATAATGAGCTTGAATAACTTTGCAAAAAATAAAAGTGGAATAAATATATAGGGACAAGTAGTGGAAATATTTCAAGTCCACTTTCTTTTTCTGAAAGAGCAATTTATGTTTTGGACTAGTTGATTCTTAGGCACCCCAAAAACCTCCTACTGGCTCTTGCTGCAGTCTTGTGAGGATTTTGGTTTGGTGCTACCTGGCAGCACAGAGTGGAGACCTCAAATCCAACGGGACACAGGTAAGGATCCAAAGGCAGTGAGGTTGTGGTCACACTGCCTTTTTTTTTTTTTTTTTTAATCCTTTTCCCCCGAGTGATGAAGATATAACAACTTCAGGCATATTTTTCTAAGGCTGATGTGAATTTTGTTGTCCCATCAACTGTAAGGTTAAAAGCTTTGAGTTTTGCTAACAATTTCTTTAAAGATGCACAGAAGTAAAATACATATAAATTTTGAAACTTCAGTGCCTAAAGCTCTCTGTATTGGTGTTCACTTAAACACAGTTCCTGTAAAACAGAAATGACTGAGCTGGTAGTCCATTAAGCTCTGCAGCAGTAGTTCCCTGCATGGTTATGTCAGTCTTGTCAGTAAGTGCAAGATTGACTTTAATTTCAGAGAAGAAACAAAATAAATAAATAAATAAACAGGCTGTAAGGCTAAGGAAATCTTCAGTAGTTTTGGTAGCAACAAAACTAGGTTGGATCTAAAATGCCCTACAAAAATGTTCATCAGTTTTCATGTTAAGGCAAAGATATCTTTCCTCTTTGTTTGCACATGTTAGTCTGTACTGCCTGCTGAAAAATCTTCATTTTCATAATACATGTGACTAATCTGCAAGCTATGTAAATGTTTTGACACTTGCATACCGTCTCTTTTTAAGTATATAAAATAATTGCCCTACTATCCATCATATTATAAACTTGCAACTCTCTTCACATATATCAACAAAATGGTGTTTCTTTTCCACTTGTTTTTGGTACTGATAATTGAACTGCTTTCTCTGAATTTAAAGTTTTAGTCTTCAAAAGTCTGTAGGTAGGAAAAGGAGATGTTATTTTAACCTCTGCAGTTTTTGCTCTGACTTAAAATCTGCTTAAAATTTGAAAAAGATGTAGAGTAAAAATTCTATGATTTAAAAAAAAAGGCAGCTCTTACAAAATTGTGCATATTTCTTTATACCTAAAAGTTATTTCCTTTTTTATGTATCCTTACCTTGAAAAGTAGCAGTAGTCTGCTTTGTCTTTGGCTGTGTGAATTGACATTTTGCCTTTAACAGAGCTTTTTCGAAAACAAACTGGAATTTTGGTCCAGTCTAATTTTTGTGGCCGGTATATTTTGGTTTCTGTAGCAATATGACACTTCTCATTAGAAACAATATTGTATTAAAGGACCTAGGAGCTTCTTTCTTCAAGTAACAACATTTTATTTGCAACCTTGGTTAAAGAAATATGTTCTGTAAACATAGTTCCTTAAGAAAGGCTTTCTACATTGATTAAAGACTGTAGTCCTTACAGTAACTTGCGGTCCACCTGCTGTCTTAGGCTTCTTCACAGCAAGTGACCCCTTAGCAGCAGCTTTGCAAATGAAACAAGCAACCAAGGTGGTGGGAGAAGGAGGCCACCCTCCCTCCAAAATACACCACCTATCTGAAATACAGCACTTCTCAAAACAATGTTCCAATAATCTCTACTACTATTAAATAGCTTATGAAACCCTTTACAGACTTCTTTCTTTCCTTTCTTCACTGAAAATGGAAGTTATTCAGAATATTTCCCAGCCTACCAGGCTAATGCTAACTTCTGCCAAGAGTCTGAGCAATGGCATGTGTGGATTTGTTTTTTTCTCCTTCTCTCTTCCAAATATTACTTATTGGGCAGAACCTGAGCATGGGTCCAAATGTTGTTTTAAAACAGTTAAGTATAGAAAATACACACTAAGTATAATATGACTCTTTTCTCCGTGAAAATACAGTTCTAATATGTCATACTCCACCCCGCCCCATCTAGCCAAATTACAATGAGCATTTCCTGCCATATTGGCTTAATTTCGACAGGCTTTGAACTCCAAAGCCTTGGACTACCAAGAATGGACAGACCTTTCTTAGTAACAAAACCATTCCTGATCTTTTTTGAATGTTGAATGAATAGACCTTGCCATGCTTTCTTTAGGTTATTTTTCTCATATGCAAAGGATTTAGACCTGTTCTCTTGTACTGTGATGGTTATATATTCTACCTTTTTTAAAAAAAAGCCCTCTTTTGTTTGTGTAATTCTCAGCCTCACAAGTTCACCAGACATAATGCCTGTTTATGAAAGTCTGATACCTTTTACAGTTAATGTCTGCTTAGAAAAACCAAGAAACATTGAGGGGAATGTAGTTTGGGGAAATTCCTAGCCAAGCATATGAATAACCTTTGGGTGATGAATTTGAAGCCGATAGACTTTGGGTCTCTGAAAGAACGATTTGATACTCTATGGTATTTTCAGTTAGATGTGTTACATCAGCATTTGCACAGTCTAAACATCTGATTGTGAATTTTATTTCCTTCTTTTAAAAAACAATTTTTAAAAACACATATTGGGATCATGTCAATCTCACAAGTCCAAACTTAGCCTTGTAAGCTAAGCGTGTTCTTTCCCTCCCTTCTCTGCCTCCCTTCCTACCCTTCTTCTCCTTGCATTGTAAAGCTATTTGTCTAAATAAATAAGTGTGGGTGAAAACATGTTGACCCTTGTCAAAGGGGAAAGTGCATGTTTCAAATTCTATATGGCAAGTGTATCTATTGAGTTATTTAAGAGTAATACGGCGCCTCTATCATATCATTAAATTTGTTTTAGCCCTCTGCATAGAGTCACTTGTTTCTTTGCAGTTGGTCCAGGTGCAGGTTGAAGCTGATAAGAGCTGGCAGTGTTTGTTTTATTGTGAACCTTATTCAGCCTGATATTTAATTATGTTTCCGTGTGGATTTGTAATGTGGATTAATAGTTTTATTTTACTCCTGTGATTAGTTTCTGTTTGTTCTAATTTCTTTTTGGCTCTTTCTTGACCTTGAGGTGAAAAAACACAGAAGATGTATTCCCTCAATTTAATGCCAGTCTGAGGTGTTTCTCCTGCATCATCAGATCAATGAAAAGTAAATAGCCTACACTTCTTGTTTCACAGTGCAGTATTGATCTTTCTTCAGCTTTTGCTTCCCTTTTTCCCTGCGTCTTGTGTCTTTCAACCCCTGGGACCGAAGTGATTGCCATAGATTGGACAAGCTAACAAGCGCATGATAAGGAACTGGTGTTTTGTGGTATCCTTGCATGCACACGCTTGGTATATAAAGCCCGGACCACTCTGCATTGAAAGAGAGGTGCCATTTTGTGTATGGCACAAGTCACCGTAAGAGAGCCACGGGGAAGGCACCGGAGCAGCACAGGATTTTATTCTCCATGCTGGTCTTTTCTCCCTACAGCTGATGCCAAACTGGGTGAGGACTTTACTCCTCTGAGAAGTCAGACAAGTAGCCTGTGGGGAATGCCATGAGCTGCCCTCCGCTGTGGTACTGCATGGGCTGGTGGCAGCAGCCTCTGGGTAAGTCTCAGCTTGATCTTGTAACGACTGTGATATGAGTGTCAAGTCCTCTTAAACGAGGGGCAGCAGGGACCTGTGCAGAAAGTTTGGGAAATAAAAGGCAGATGCATAAATTCTGGCTGGAAATGGGATATGCAGCATCGTATAGTATGTTTTGTAGTTCAGCTCCAAAGTTAATGTACAGGAAAAAAAGCTCAAGTCAGTGTTTTAATAGACAAATTCAGTTAATATACTATAAAACTTTGGGGGACTGGGGATATTTCTGCTTTTCCTACCCTCCCCATATATTATGGTAAGTATTTTTCCTTTAAATTTTAATTCAGTAGCAACACCTTAGTGGATAATGCTTGGAAACAGTGTCTGCAGCATCTACCTGTCTTGCAGTACTACACATGTGAAGAAATGAAATACTTTTCAGTTTTATTTCTGGGCCCTTAACTGCCAAAAGTATTCTGAAAAATGGTTAAATTAATAATGGATATTCTATTACATTCTACACAGTCTATTGTTTCTTTCCAAAAGCTAGGTATTTGTGCCCGAGTTTTTCAGGCAGTGCTTAGAGTATGGGAGAATGCTGCTTTTTTTGTCTTCAGGTGCTTGTTAGTCCCTGGTGCTACTGGGCTGCTACCATGTTAACGGATTTTGATTTTACTCTTATCCTTCATGTGCTTGACTATGTTGCATATACTCGCTTAACGTGCTTATTCTGAAATAGTAACCACAGGTGACCTGGTGTAAAGTAAGAAAAAATTGTACAGCTTGTAAAGAAAAGTTTCTATTTTGCTAGCTGTGTTAAAAGCTATAGCACTTATTTTGTGTTTATATATAGATATTGGTACTTTATATATGTGTTTGTGGACATAGTATTTTATGCATTGCATTATAATGTTATAATAGCTAGCATGAACCATTCTGTACTATCACAGTAGTAAAGTAAATTCTGCATTCTTCTATGATTATTAGCAGTAGGGTGATATACGAGTTTGCTGTTTCCCATGGTCACCACCGCAATGCGGTTTGTTGGCAGTTTTTTCAGCAGAGTACTTCTCCAGTGTGAACCTTTGTTGTTCAACATGTTTTAAAGGAAGTCAGTATACACTACACAAATTATGCCTAATGTAGGGAGCCATTCCATCTCTTTCTAGTTTTATGACATTTTACACTTCTTGGAGCTAGATGATTGTTCTAACCCAAGCTATTATGTAATCCTTAGGGTAACCCTGCTGCTGATTTGAACGCTATTAATTTTCTATTATAGTGTGCTAAAGATGTTCTACAGTGTGAAGCTCACCTGCATTATTGAGTCAATGACCAATTGCAGAGTTACTCTGTGGTGGTTGGAGCTTAACTCAACCCTTTGGGATCTCATTTATTATTTGCAGATATTGATTCTGGAAAAAGAAAAAGCTAAGATGTGTGAATCTAATACTGACTTAGACCTAGCCTACAGCTGTTAACTCCTAATGGTCTGCTTACTATGTGTATGTTATCTGAAGCTTGAATTTCTTTATATTTTCATGTACAATAAGCTATTTGCTGCTACTTCATAAATATTTAAAGCTTCTTTGCAACCTGTTTAGTCATATAGCATCAACTCACATATCTGTGGTATTTAAACTGAATTTGATCTTAATAATTTTCCTGATTCCTTATTAATAGAATATGGAGATTAATACTTTAGGCAGTTAATCCTAGTGCCGTGTTTTACATAATTTGTGCAAGAATTGCCATGATAAAATTCATATTAAAAGTGATCTCAAAATCTTTAGGGATTTCAAGTGTTTTTAGTTTTATGCCTTTGTGAATTTGTCTTTAGGACAAGGGCTGTAGTTGTATAACACAAACTAATCAAGTAATTACCCTATTTGCTCTGTGTGTTTGTTTGGTGATTTTTTTTTCAATCTCTTCTTCTCCCTTTTAATAACTTGATATAATAATAGCAAGTGTTCTTTTCCCCTGCCCCCCTACATTTTTCTTCTTTCTTCAATAATTAATCTGAACATAATCATCTTCAATGAGGAAAAAACCTGGAATATTTATGGAGTTGACTTTTTTTTTAAAGTTGCTGAAGTATACTTTATCATGGACTGTAAAGCATGAGCTAAGGAGTCATTGCTGTTTCATTAGCCCAGAATTAGTGGTAAGTGAGGTTCTATTCAAAATAGATTCACATTTTAAAGATAAGAAAAACAAGGAAGGGAAGATTCCTTAAAAGCATAAACAACGACGTGCTACAGTGATACAAGAGCAGGTTTTAGAACAGCCTGGCAGATGAGACTTGACTGTCTGTTCCTACTCTTTAGAAATGTGGCCACTTGGAGGGAGATTGGGGGATGAAAAGCAAAAAGATGCTGCTGAGACATCAAGATAGTGTCATGGACATGTTGCAATGTAATTCAATCTAATCAGGTATTGTATGAGGCAACAACTATAGTACAAAAATATAAAGAAGACTTGGGATTCTAATGGAATTCAGGCAAAATTCTCCAAACGAAGATGGGGACAGGTAAGGTGGGATGCAGGGGGAACACGTCAAAACAGCCTATTCCTGTGACTTAATGTGCATATAACAAAAAGTTCAACATTTTAGAAGTCATTAATTCTGTCATATATGTCTAAACTGGGTGAGAGTTTGTGATGTGCCCAAAGGAATGCTTCTCAAGCTCTTTGCCTCTACATCACAAACCTTTAGCATTTTGGGGAAAAGTGTGAAACCTGGTATTATTGTTACCAAGTGTGCTGACAGATCGGGACTTAATGTTTTTTAGTTGTTAGGATCCTAAAGGCAGTGCATAGATTTGAAGTATGTCAAACACCTGCACTTGCTGTGAATTTTTGGCTTGGTATGTGAAGCAAAAAATTAATGTTTAGTTAATAGAACCCAAACACTGGAATGAATTTCCAGGTTATACTGAGGAGACCCTTGTCTTGATGAGGAGCAAGCAGTGAACTGGACACATCCCTTTAGTTCGTTTTATGTTTGCCTGAACAATTAGCACAAAAATCAAAGGCAGTTAGAACTGCTACTACTCCAAGGGCTAGTAGGGAGCATCTTCCTCCTAGTAGCTATAAAGTTCTATGTATAGTTAAGTAGTAAGTTAAGCATTAATAAGCAGGAGACAGTGAATAGCACTGTCTCACTGCAAGCTAAGAATATTTTTTTCTGAAATTAAAATTATCAAGTAGCAGTGTTAAGTCTGGCCATCTGCCTTAGTATTTTAGGAACCTTGGACATTTCCTATATTTATTTCTGACAGCGAAGACATATATAATAAGGCACCGTGAGTAATAACTTGCTTGAAATACAAATTCCTTTATTTCTTTATCATGACCACCTGGTTTATGATTTCCCTTAACCTGAATTGCAGCATTAGTCTGTGTAAATACGTCTGTCATAGTGATGTTAGCTAACAAAACGCAGGTAAGTATTTGATGTTATATAAATACAAGTGTGAATGTGCCTTTCATTTCATTCCTATGCTCTCAAGCTCTTAAACTTCATTTCCATCTTGTAAATAGTTTGAATGTATTAATTTTTTCGCCTATGTCCTTTCCCTGGTCACTCACTCTGACTTGTGTGTGGCGGCAGTACTCGAATAGCGTCCTGTGATGTCCAGGAGCCTCATTTAGGATTCAGAAGTATTGAAGAGGTGCGCTGAGACACAGGCTTTTGGATGGGGCCCTAAAATCTGCCTGTGCCCTCTACAGTCTTGATGCTGTTACTTTTCTGTTTTTGGTTTCTTTCCTGTTACTTTTCTGGCCTAGGAACTTGATGGAAGCAGCGCATGAATTCAGAGGCAGGGCTGGCTGTGCCTTTCTGCTGCTGTATATGTACCCTTTGCTACTGCAGCAGCACCTCTGCAGAAAACAAGTGAGCAAGCAACCGCAGATGTATGTCTGAATGTTATTGATAAGGAAAGTTTGGGGTTGTTTTTTTCTTTTTTTTTTTTTCTTAATCGATAATGCTCATTAACTACAGTTCATTAAATTCAGATAATTCTTCATATTGCTGTAATGCTTTGAGTTAAGTAATTGATTTCCCATCTGAGGTTTACTTCTATCACTTGTCATGGTCCATGAAATACTTAATCTATAGGCATATTTTGAAAAAGGTGCCTCTTAAGTGCTGGAAGATATCAACATTTTTGGTTTGTTTTTCAGCTATTCAAGCTTAGTAAATCAACTGCATTTTTTCCAACAAATATGGTTAATACAACATTACCCTGCATTACTCTGTATACTAAAGTTAAGAAAGAACTAGAGATGCGTATTTCTACACTGTTTCTCATATTCCTAAAGATTTAAACTGTGCTATTATACATACCTAGAGGTCCCCAGCACTCAGGGACTCTCCTGGGTACAAGCAGAGTCTTGTATGTAGCATATTCACTTACCTTGCTGCTTTTTTTTTTTCCTAAAAATCTTTTCTAGTGCTTTTAGTGCCTCTCTTCCATTCCTTTTTATTGTAAAATAAAATTAGAGACAATTAAGCACAGACATTAAGTATTTTATGTAGATTTGAAAGACAAACTAGAGTGCCTATGAAGTTGCATGTTCCTTCTAAGTCAAATTCCAAGAGATAAGAAAAATGATATGTAATGATGTTGATTTAGCATGTTTAGAGAGCTCAAATACAGTAAGTGATTCCAAAGCCAAAGAGAAGGGCTTTTCAGTCCTTTCCCTGATTCTAGCTCTTTCAAGTTTAATGAAATAACTGCTGCAGAATCTTAAGTGGTCCCCTTGTTTGGAGTAGGATAGAAATCTCCACTTCATGGGCTGTTCAGGATTGATCCTAGACTGTTGGCCTGCACTAATGATTGGTTCTGGCATGAGGAGTATGCTAGGGTAGTTTGGAGGAGACAAAACTGGGGAGAGATCTTAGCCCTCAGCCTTGCACTGATCCCACTAACAGTCCCTTTCCATTGAGTTAAACCTTCTCTGGAATAAAGTGGGAAGTTGTGCTCCTCACTGATGTGCATTAGTGAGTTAGTACTTGCCCCTGAAAATTAGGGGCGATTCAGAATAAATCTTGTTGGGGAAAAAAAAAAAAACAAAAAAACCTACCCTTCAAGTTTTCAAGTAGTATTCGAAAAAACAAATGAGATTTAAGTGGGCTAGAATTCCTTCCTCTCTAAGATCTTTTAAAGATAATTAAGATTTAAGCATAGTAATGTAACATTAAAAGAACTAAAACTAAAGAATTTAAAATATCATGGTATTCTTTCTTCTGAACTTTTGGAGTATAATTTTTTACTTCAGACCTTTGGGTGAATGTATTAGGTGCTGGATATAACATACAAATTATCTGCCTTTATGTACAGTATCAGATATTCCTTCTGACATTCATTGGAAGTGAATACTGTAAGCTGCCGATCCAGAACTTCTTCCTTCACACACTTTTCTTTTTTTTTTTTTTTTTAAAGAAAAAAATATATTGTTGCCCAGTTGTGATGTATTGTGGTCTGAGCCACAGCATCTGTTCCACATTAGCTGAGGCCTTTGACAAAATGAGATTATATAAGGATGTAATGAAAAGAGCTGTAGTGACAGCAGTTACCAGAGCCAGGCTGACATATTAGTTGCTTTCATATATCTTGAGGCGCTGAAGAGATCCTTACGTGATGTCCTTTCCTCTTGCTTCAGTTTGTAATTACCATCAATTTTAATTTAAAATAATACAATGATATGAAAGCTGCTTAGACTAAATTCTCTTGCAGCTGTGATTTTACATAAACCGTGATAGTATTTATATAGTAAATACCAGTTTCTGAGCTTCTTCCTATCAACTCTAACATTTGTTGACATTATTTTTTATTTAATTTTTTTAATGTTCTTTAGTTTTGGAGCAGCACTGCAAAGTGAAAGCAGGTATAAAAGCTAGCAACTAACCAAAGAAAGTGGAATTCTTCCAAATTGGACAGGTGTAGGAAAGACCAGAATTAGACCTGAGGACTCTTGGAATAATGAAAATTAATAATATTTGGTGGGAAGAGGGGAGGGAAGAAAGCATAGATTACAAGTCCCTTGATGTCCTTTTATGAATTCGCAGTTATTCGCTTTGTTATAAAATGCAGAGATGTGGGTGGTTCTGTGGGCCAGTGTCCTTGTGTTTGGTTCTTCATTTAGGGTCTTGTGCAAGCCAGGCATATTACCTGCAGTCACTGGGGGAAGCTCTGAAGCTTATCGTGGTTGCCAAGTAAAGTTATAATAACATGTATAAAAACTACTTATTGATGTTGAAAACAGAATGTCACATTCACAGGTGGATGATATGTTTGGCAACAGGCAATACAGGATTAAAAGACTTGGCCTAAACAATGAGTGTTCCTTTATTAAATCTCTTCCTCTATTGTGCCTATTCTGTTTCAGACAGTGGTGATGCCTGGGGGTGTGTTTTGTTTGTTTGTTTTCTGGCAAATGTTTATAAGAACAATGTGGTGATTATCCTGAAACTTTATCAGAACATACAGCTCTCTTCCTGGTTCATATGCAATAGCATGGAAGAACCTAACAGATCACACACACTATTTATTGTATCCCAATATTTGTGGATAGGTGCTTTACAAAAGCTTTGAATAGGGTCTTCTCCTTTTTTATATCTTTCCAGGTATAAAATCAGATTCTACTGAGAATACTGTTTATAGATGCTTAAAATATTCTTGTGTGGCTGTTACGGAGGATTTTTTGGTTTTATATCTTCTGTGATCCAATAGTCAATTCATTGCTCAGCATTCCTGCCTGAACAACCAGTTTCCCACTGGGCTGGAGACTCTATCTGAGAAGAGGGGCTCTGGCATCTATGCCGCCTGCACAAGTTTGCCCTCTGGAGAGGAGAACAGTAGTTCTACTAGTGTATTTGCGGGGACAGAACAGTGAAGATGTGGAAATGGAGAACAGTTCAGAGCTTTGCTCTGTTAGGTTAGTTGTGTTGATGAAAAATGGTTGGTGGCATTTGTGTGTGTTTATTCAAAGGAGTGGAGGGTGTTTTTGTGTGTGTTTTGCAACCTTTTGTGGCACACTAATTTTGGTGCACTTGGCAATCTTGAGATTGACATGAATTTGAAATAGAGTAAGCTTATCACTTTTCACTACCAGATAAACTTAATTTCCAATGAGTATCAACATGGATTTAGGTAGCATATCTGTGTATATCTTCATTTGCTGTCTGTTTTGATCTGTGTTGTATGTCCAGCACTGGTAAGTTCATTTTTTTGCAACGATAGGTCAGAAGTTGACCACAAAGGAGAAGACACCCCTCCTTCTCCCCCTATACGCTGCAAAATCGAACTGATTTTAAAGTGAATTTCTAAGTGAACACTTGCAAGGGTTGTTCTTTGCAGTCCTAGGGAGGACCTGAATTTTACTCAAAAGTGAATGTTTAAATCTACATTTGTTCTGAGTTATTAAGGGTCTTGTAGGTACACTGTGTAAGAATGAGCAAGCTTTGGGGCTGTATTAGGATCTGGGTAGGTATGTTTGGGGCATGAATACAGCAGAAAGAAATGTGTGCAGGAGATGATAGCATTTGCCTTCCAAATTCCGAATTCTAGGTCTCAGTTTCTTTTGTTGTTGTCTGTTCATTTAATACAAGCTATTGACAAACTGATGATGCTTGTACCTTCAAAAAATGAGAATGATTTCACATGGCAAGCCCAAATTGACTAAAGGCTGTGTCACCCATGGTGTGTTCCCTTCATACTCTGCTGCTGCTACATTTGGTAGCAGGTATTTGAAAGCATGCATAAAAAGCATTAGAACTGGTCCAAGTCAATGCTAGTGAACCTGGCTTTACCTCCCATTCTCATGCTTTTCATGCCTGCCTGTTTACTGCGGTGCTGTTTACAGTCTGGCTACAGCAGAACTGCATATTTACACTGCGGAGGGAAGGCAAACTCGCTCCTCAGTATCTTTGTTAGATACCTGAGCCTGGCAGCAAAGACTGCTGTGAAGTTTATCAGGTGCTGCATAAAAGCAGCCAGAAGCAAGCTGGCTTCCGCAAGGCTGATCCAGTTCTTAGTTGTAGAACTATTTTAATTGTTTTTCAATTTTGGCACCATTTTACACTACCTCTCAAAATTAAAATTACTAGGTTAGAGGTGCCTTCAGTAGTAAATTGTACATTTACTTTTAATGTTGGCATTTGTCTTGCAAGGAACTATTGTTAGACTTGTATCATTGCCTGTTATTTAAATAAAATGATCTGAAAAGTACCAAGTAGAGCAAATATGTGTTTAATTAAGAACTGGTAATGTTCAAGGTGTCGGTCTTCTAAGGAGAAGGAAAAAATACCTAGTGGGGTACATGCATAAATGCATTCTGTAGAATTAGTCATATGAGCAGACTTATTTTAAGTGTTGGTAAGGCTGATGTATTTCTCATTAAATATCCATGCTGAGTAGGGTTTATGGCTTCAGTTAAAATTGCATCAGTTTCTTTATTTGCTGAAAACTTCTTCTTTTATATGTCATGGTTTTTGGAAAAATGACCTACAGAAAGATTTTGGTTCAAGAAATGTAGTTTTTGGGTCAGAAGTCCGTATTTTTTTCATGTTTAATGCTGGAAGTCATCCTGTAATTCATGGTATCCTTATGAGTGTTAGAGCAAGTAAAATATTCTCAAACAGTGAAAACTTCCTAATGTTTTGCTTGGATGGCTTTATAATCATCAAAAACTATGTTGCTGCACCTTGTCGAAATTTGTTTTGCTAGTAACCAATGTAAATCTCCTCCAGCTGAAAGCACTGTTCGTAGAAGGTAAAATTTATTCTACCTTGTGCAACAGAGCTGTCCCCTATAAATAATTTTATTATGTTCTTTTATAAACATTTTGGAAGAAGAAAATTCTTGGTTTAACACAGTAACGTATTGCATTTTCAGGTCTCAAAAAATTAGATTGATTATAGTGGCATCTAAGATTGATAACACATACATTTCTATTATGACACCCATTGTTTTAGTGCAAGACTGCAGAGGACTGCTTCCTTAAATGCATCATTGTATAAAATATTGACCTGGAGGACTTCATTATTCAAGCTGGAGAGACACTCACTACTTAACAGTAATAAACTGTTTCTGTGTTACATCGAGAATACTTCGGGAAATATGAGAGTTGTCAAATCTCTTGAAAATCCTGTCTTTATAGCACACATGACACTAAAGCTATGGCTGTATTTTCTGCTAATAAAAGCAAAGGCACAGACAAATGTGAAGGATATTGTGGTGTACTGACAGAAAACTAAGAAAAATGAGTACTTTGTTGAGGAGCAAAAAAGACAGGCCAATGACCTTGGGAAGCTTTAATAGATATAACTATTATTTATTTTTTAACTCAGAATAGTGTGGATAATGAAATGTTTAGTAGAAAGTTGGTATGTAAAGCTTAGTAAAAGCTCAAATTAACCATTAGGATTAAAAAAAAAAAAAGGAAAGAAAAGAAAAACACTGAAATATAAGGAAAAAAGAATGTTGTTAACAACAGTGCAGAGAACTGAGTGACTTCAATGGCTTCAAGTTTTTAATTAGTTGCTTTGGTTGTGGTAGTGGCCATTATCTATCATACACTAAAACAGTTCTAACTCTAACAGCATGTTTTAAGAATGAATTGGACTCTTTATGTTTCTTCATTTCTGTCCTTACAATTATTATTCTGGGCTAATGTAGAAATCTTGCTATCTTTTTCTTCTGGATGAGATTTGGTAGTTGCTTGCATTAGTGGAAAAGAAATAAATAATGTCCTGGTTTTTGTAGCAGATGCATGATTTGATGGCACTACAGTACCCTGAAATCACTGTGTTAATGTGTCTCCTTGCCACAGACTCTCTTCTCACTAAATGGAGGGAAGGTCCTGGAGGTTGTGCAGCCATCGTATTTTGCAACCTTTCGTATGTTCCCTTCAACAACCTCATCTCTTCTGGTGGCTTTCACTACTGTCTCTCTGCTGTGTAGAGAATTATCTGTATGCCAGCAATCTTTCCCTGCCATACTAAGATCCTTATTTCAGTTGTGTAATTTCTTTTGATTACTTAACAGGTAAACACTGTGTATTACAGAGAACTGAAGAGCTGGGTTTCCACCTCAACACTGAGTGCTCAATTAAGTGAATAGTCTGTTTAAAAAAAAAAAAAACACTCTAAAACCCAATCCTTACTAAAATTTGTAAACTCACTTTATGCCTCTTTCAGCAATTCACCAGATCTCCCCCTAATGATGGCTGCTGACTTGTGGTTGGTTCACAGCTTATAGCCTAGAGTCCGTTTAGTTGAAGTGGAACTCAGTGTTCTTTGAGAAACAGGTCTAATGAACTCCAACTACTAACTGGTGTTCACTTTATAGACTCACAAAAAAATCCCACTAGAAACACCTGGCCAGTGTGGAAATGGAGTCTTCTGAACCTATTTCATTCCGCAGGTCTGAAATTGCACTGCATTATTCTCCAATTCAGACAGGGTGGTGGTTGTTTTGGCTTTGAAGGTGTAGCATGGGATCAGAATCAGATTCAAAACCTTGGCACTTTCTCAGTGTCAGTCTGTGTGCTTCTGTTTCCCCCCATCTCTAAAGAAAGGATAACACCTTTTCATTCTAAAAGACTTTGTGGTATGAAATTGTCACGTATCATTTAACAACCAAGTGTTTGTGTTACAGTTTTAACAGAGGAAAAAGACAGTATTGGGTAGTTTTAGGCATCTCTTAAAAAGGAGGTTGTACATCTGTTAGTTGTTTTGTCTTTAGTAAAACTATGAGTTGTAAAGGCTTTCTTTTTCTTAAGCAGTACCAATTTTATGATAATTCTTATGAGACTATCTCTTACCTGGTTGGTAGGTCAGTAAGTTGCTCTCTTAATCTGCTCTCTGTCACTAGGCTGCTGGGTGATTTTCAGTAAGCCTCTTCATGTAGTCACACTTTTCCTTTTTTTTCTATCTGCTATGTGTTTTTTCTCTTCATATTTTAAGCTCTTCATGGCATGAATTAAACTTGTATTATTGTACTTATATGGTGTTTGAAAAATGGGAATTGATCTAGGCACTACTACTTAAACAAAAACTTTAGATTTAGGTTTCCACTCATCCCTATAGGAAAAGGTGTTTATGAAGACAAACACACAAGTGTTTGTGTTCATAAGCAATCTCTTCATTCTGGGCTTGTCCATGCCACTCATCTCTGCAGCGTGGAGTGTATGGAGTGCAGAAGGAAAGAGCAGCAATTCAGGTGGGGCAGATTGGTGGCTGTCACATGCCTGTTTCTGTCGATTAGCCTATGTGGCTGTACGAGGGGAAGACTGGTAGGCTCAATTCCTGGAACTTGAAACATTTCTAATTGCACAGACTAATAGAAGAGTTTTTTCTTCCTGGCTTCTGGTACCAGTTTAGTTATGGGAGAAAATGAAAGTAGAGTACAGATATGATACTCTTTTATTTTGAAAGCATATACTGTGTTGAACTGTCTGTTGTGTTTTGGATTTATCAAAGATTTTTTTTTGTAGGCTGCCTTGGCTTGTGTTTAGGATTTGACTTTAAGTAGTGGTAAAACCAATACCTGAGGGTAAAAAAAAAAGAACAACAACTAAGTTTTAGGTGGTCCGCAATGCAGTTTGTGTGTAGTTGAAAATGAGATCAGACTGTCATGGTGCAAAAGACGGATGGGAAATAGGTACTAAGTAATGTGCAGTACTAGGAGGGAAGGGCCTGTAGCAGCTGTTGAAAAGCCCTAAGGGTTGTGTTAGGAGTTCTTACAGGTTATTATGCGGTAAGAGTAACAGGAGGCTGTTTCTGTGCCGCATCTTCACAAGTGCAGCTCTGCTCAGCAAGAGTGGAAGACAGAAATCCCTATTTTTGAGTTAGGTATGGATGTGAGCATACCGCAAGGAGATGAAGAAACTGAGAAGCCACCTCAACTATTAAATGTGATTTAATTGCAGCAAAACTTCTTAAGGCAGAGCTGAGGTTTGGATACCGGAGGGCAGCGGAAAGTGAATTGGTAGCTGCTCTCTGCGGCCTTGAGCAGTGATTTGCTTTTTCCACCCTGGCCCATGCTGAGGGTGCAGCAGCAAAGGGCTTTCCAGCAGAACAACTGCTATGAGAAATGGTGCTGGGAGCGAGCAGCAGGGTGGGCAAAGGTGAAAATAAGGGAAGAAAATGAATCTACATACCCAGCAGGCAGTGGTCATTTTGGTATTCATCTGTTTCCAGTGCTGAACTTGGTGCGAGTGTGTCCATTTCATGGTGCCGTGCAGGGAAAATGAAGTGTGTAAGGTCATTCAATAAAGATTAAATTAAAAACATATTCCTATGGCACCCTCAGGGTCCATTAGCCTTGATGAGTGTACAAATACTTTCTTTGTTAGGCGCGCTGCCTCCTGAAAGGGCTAGTGTGCTTCTCTCATTATAAATGTGCACCTGAGAAGATGGAACATTATCCCCTCTTTTTTGAGTGACCTGTGGCCACCACCGGGTTCATTAGTGCAGAACATCTTTTCCGCTGGCTGCGCCTGCCCTATTGTTTGCAGTGGCCAGGGTCAAGGCAAGGGCGCCGAGCCGAGATTGGACTCATTTGTCACAGGGGCTAGCGGCAAAGCTGATTTCAGCAGAGACGGGGCCGCCTTTCACGGGCCTCGCACGCAACCTTTGACACAGAGCGCCCCGGGCCTGCGCAGATGGCCCCGCCGCCACCCAGCTACAAAGGGGCGGTGATTTAGAACCAAAATAAAGTTTCCGCGGTCAGCATATATTTCAAGTGCGTGAATTATTTGCAGGGATATTTAATTTTAATTTTTTCTCCTCCTCGACAAGCTAAAATTGCATGCCGGGTGCTCGTGATAATCGCCGCGCTTTTGAGGCCGTGAAGGGAAGGCAGCAATTCAGTGGGGGGCTTCCTGCCCAACCGGTGTAACGGTGCAAAGTGTAGCAATTTAGCGCAGCGCGCGGCTTTGCCATGGTCAGCAGGAGCCCGCGTGAACAATGGCTCGTGCTGAGGTAGCATGTGGAAAATGACTTTAATACACTATATAGAATGGCTTATTGCTTTGGTCAATAGGCTGCAGTGAAGATGGTGTATTCAGCCACTTGGGAAGGTTAAAGCTGTCAGGGTACACTGTGACTGATATGCAGGGGCTGCTTATGAGGTCTCTAATGGAAAAACCTGACAAGCAAAGTTATAAAGGTTACACTTGACACATACTTCAGCATTATGCCTTATATTAATCCTTTTTTTTTTTTTTTTTAAGGTACGATACTTTATATTTGTTAGAAATTGATGCCACAATAGAACTAAAACTCTAGAGGAAACATTTAAGCTTTGGAGGAAAATCAAAGGCTGGACACGTACACTTGCATTATAGAGATTAAATTCTTCATTTTTTTTCTAAAAAAAAAAGAAAGAGTAATTCGATGAGCTTAAATTATACTATGCATACATTGTGCTTATAGATTTGAATTAAAATTATTTGAACACATAATTATCTGGAAAGGTATCTTGAGAAGCAGTGGAGTGCACTGAAGAAGTCGAGGCATTCAATTGTTGGCTAATTTTGCTAGGTATGAAGATCTTTTGCATTTGTTAACTGATAGATTTTTTTTTTTGCTTTTTTTTTGCTTTTTTTTTTTTTTTACATTTGAATAAAACCTCTTTTAATTCTACATATTTTCCTTGCTATTGTGGGGGGAGAGAAACAAAACCCTTTTAAATGTTGCTTGTAATTATATGATTAATAATACAGTGTCTTTTTGTGTACTTCATTATTATATGGTAACTATCTGAAAACTTAATATAATATAATATCTATTGGCATTACAAAAAATGATTGCTCTTGGGATTGTAATTGAGTATGTTACATCTCATTGTCTAGTTGAAACAGAGACTTCTAAGCAATATAAAATATGCTGATATTTGTTGTAAGTAGTATTTGAAATCAAAAATGTGAGGCATATACTAAAATCCTCTATTCAGTAATAAATTTTAGAGGTACTGAGGATAATTTAAGGAAGTTTTTAAAGATATATGCAGCAGGAATAAAATGAGCAGTAGAGATGTAGAATACATTTTCTGCGGGGTAATTGTGTCTGAGCTAGGACAGCATGATGTACAGGTACTGAGAACCCAAAATAGTTTGGATTTTTTCCTTGAATTATGTTGAGTTCTTGGTTATCTAATTCATTTTAAGTGGATAGATCATTATAGTGCTTTTTGAAAGGTGCCAGATTTGACAGCACAGGAGAGTGAAATCTTCTTTTTATATTATGTTTTGCTTCTTCAACAAAAAGAGCTGTTTAAATATTTGTGTAGAATGCAGAATATTTTAGATGATAAAGGTAATTAAGTGCTGAAGTGGTAGTCATTGATTTGTCACTGAGTGGGGGGAAGAAGAGAGAGCTGAATAATTTATAATAAAAATGTACTATCTTCAAGGGAATTGTACCCTGAGACTTGTACCAAGTCTAAATATGTCCCAGTATTGTGCTGCTAATCTTGCACGCATCTAGTGAAGTTGCATGGGAATGTGTTGGGAATGCATTTGCCAAAAGGTTATTCTACGATATGGTGGAACAATGTAATATATAGGATTATTATAGTGGGGAACCTGCATAAGCAAGGAATTAGTATCAGGATAAATTAAGAAACAAGACACAGACATTCATTTCAATTGTACCAAATAAACAAATATTGGTTGAAAAAAATATTCAAATTTAAAACTATTTTAGTAAAATAGTTATAAAGTATTAAATACACTTAAATCCTCTCTGCATGTCAGTTGAACAATGCATAATGTAGACCAATAAATATAAATATAAAACATCTTAAAAAATAATTAAAAAAAACTTAAAAAAGATACCACTAGGGCAAAGTGGTAGTTTGGAAAAGGAAGGTAAAGGTTTTAGCTAGAAATTAGTTAGGAAGAATGCAAAGCAGAAGTAAGGGCAAATGGTCAGATTTATGTGAGAAAATAGTTAGGAGTAGTACAGAATGCTTGGCACCCAGTAAAAAAGCAGGATTATTGGTGAGGATTAATTGAATCAAGATGAATGTCATAAAGATGCATAAAAATTGAAAGAGTTTAAAAAATAGATAATTAATTTCAGGTTAGTGTCTTCCTAAGAGATATATAAAAATAGCAGAAACTTACAGAGATGGCCCAGGAAGAGACTTTTGTTATGTAGAGGGCTTGAGGCACTTGTATTGTGTAGTTTATAGAGGAGATGATTATGTCGTAGAATCATAGCCATGTCAATTATATACACAAAATATCGGTGAATAAAAGTTAGGGACTCTTGATTAAAAGCAGAAATTTTAAAGCTCCCATTTAATAGTAGAAATGCTTAAGAGTGTAAATATAATTCTGTTTTCAACAGCAGAACTTATTGCCACAAGGTATATGACCAGAGATTTATACGATGACAATTTAAATTGGCAAGGTTTTAATGTGAATCTCAGTAATTTTTTTTCCTTTATTGTCAAAGAAGCTGTACTATTTCTGAACATAAATTAGTCAGGTTCTAAGGACTCTGAAACTATATCAGGCATACATTTTTTGCACTGTCTACCAAAACTTCTGATATTGGTGGAAGAAAAAGATCGTGGATCTCTTCTGGTATGATTGCTCAATCGAAAATTGTGCTTTTAAAGTATGAGATATTATTAAACAGTACCTATCTGTGGAGTTCAAGAGTAGACTTGAGCAGTGCTATGTTTTGCCACCAAAGGAAGAAAAATCTTCTAAATCATCTTAACTTTTGCCATTCATCTCCCAAGCCTTCTGAGTTAGTGAGTTTCTTTGGAGTTTATGCTTTATCTTTTGTATTTTTAATGAAGAAACTGTGACTTTTGGCAGGCTTTTTGGAGAGAAGCAGGGAGGTAGGATATGTCTGACAGATTGAAGTTTAGGCAACTTTGCCACTCGTAAGGAAGAGAAGGCTTTACTTAAAATAATTTTGTAGGTTTAAAGGAAGAGAAGACCAAGATGGCTGGGCAACTTAGGGATTGCAGCAGTACAGAGACAATAAAAAGGTCTGCAAACAAGGCAGGTGTTTGAGAGTGATTCCTCATTTCCTCTGTCAAATGATGCTGATGATGAGTGCTTCACTATATAGCCTAGGGTAATATCATAGCAATATCCTTTTTTTTTTTTTTCTTTAATTATAGACCTCCTGATCAGAGGGCCTCCAGGGACCAATTTGGTTATGAATTCCTACACATTTAGTAGAATTTATCATGTGCAACTTTTATCTTTGTCTCTAACACAAAGCCATTAAAAAGGAAGATAAAGAACTTTATCCTACAAATACTTTATCTGTGTAACTCTCTGTTACTATGAAGACCTTTTTGCACGTTGAGTAGCAAACAAATTTCCTTCTAGAATCTGGTAGGATAAAAAGTGTATTCTATGGAACCTCAAAACCTAGTGTAAGGAAATACTTGCAGAACCCACCAAGCATGATTGGGTCTCTCACAGGCAGTTTCTTCCTTGACATCAAGAAATGAAATAAGTGCAGATGGAAGAGATCTCTCATTCTAGATACGCTCCCTGCAAGACAACTGTTTGGAGACTCCTTGGAGTGCAATTACTATGTTGCTGCCTGTATAGTGGCTCATGATATAATTATGATCCAATTCCTATTAAATGCTGTTACGTTAAATGCTGTTCCTGTTAAATACTGATGCTGGTAGTAAAGACAGTAAGTCAAAAGTCAGTTGCATGTAAGGAATATGTATTTCATACCTCCCCCAATTAAATCACTATTTGATCTTAATCCTGTCTTTGGTAAAGACAGCTCGATCTCTTAAGCAGCAAAGGAAATAAGAAATTAAAACTGAAAATAATGCAGTAAATTTTACAAAATAAATGAGGAGTATTCTCAAAATCATTCATAAAGAGTGATTAAATTTTGCTTAAATTTGCTTACAGAATATAAAAAGTCATGGGTAGGATGAAGTACAGTTTTTGTTTTTTACTCAAGAATGTCTTTCTGTTACTATACATTGTAAATGGGAAGTAACTGGACTAATTAGTCACTAATAACAATAAGCTGTGTGACAGTCACTGTATTAAAATAGGTCAATAGTAATCGGAATTATGATGAAAGGAGGGAAAATCTATTTTCTCTTATCTCTCATAATTGAGTTTGATCTTTACCCTGATGAAATTATATTGAAACGCATTGTTTAAGTTGCTTAACCTTTTTGCAACTAGATTGAGTTGGGTCTTGTAACCTTGCTTTAAAATGGAGAGAGTGCATGTTAACAAATACGGAGGTCACTCAGCCTGAAGTGCATTATTTGTGTTTTAACAGTTTAATAACAAGGTGAAGTGGAACACTCTAGAGAGTGACTATAATAGCTTTATTGCTTTTTCGTTATTAAGACCTCTTAAGATAATTGTTTTCAAAATTATAATAGGAGCTTTTAAGAACTTCCAGTCTGAGCACTGATTTATGCTGTCCATGATTCCATTTCTGCTCTGTTTCACACTGTGTTAATTTTCATTAAGTTCATTATGTTTGAGACCTCTTAAGGGATTTATTTAAAATTCATCTCTTGATTAGATACATACTGTATACTTTTACTGCTGTAACAATATCTGTTTTTCCCAAAGATAACAAGATCTGAATTATGGTTGTAATGCTATTCCTCAGAGTGGCTATATCAAGTCTCTTAGCGATATTAATATGTTGCTGTAATTATTTTTTGATGCATGTAAAACATATAGGATTTGATGAGAAAAGATATGTTTAACATAAGTGGGTTAGTGAAGTAAATTGCAACCAGACATTTCATACCACATGCTTCTTTTAGGTGCTATAAAAGATTAGATAAACTTCAAAATAGTAATTCAATACAATTTTAAAGATGTAGTAAGTCAGTTCATCAGTGTAACACATGTAGATGTTTAATTTACAAAACAGCATTTTGCAAACTGGAATAAAGCTTTTTCTAAAGCCATTACATTTCTGCTTGACTTTAATAGTCTTTAAAATAAAAAACAGCTACGCAATAGATATTTCTTCCCTGGCAATACAAGAGTGTATCATTATTATTATTACCTGCTGGTAAAATGTATATTGGATTCATTATCAATAACTGTGGTTTATGTTTTATATATGTAGATGTAAAACACATCTGATGGAATGAAAATCTAACAACCGGGACACATTTTCAATGTTACAGGCTGTAATGGTTGCTCTCCTAGGATTTAGGAATTAGCAAAATTAATGCAATGTATTGCATAGGGATAAAATATAGCTTAATTTTAGAGAAAGGAGAGGGGGGAAAAAAAAGGAGATGGCTAGACTGAGCTATATTTCTTTCCTGTCTTAAAATGTCTGTGCATTATTTTCAGGATAAAACCCTATTCCTGTTACGATTTCTGATTTTCAGCCTTGGTTCCACTCATGTTTCTTTGCTGGGCTGCTTGACCCTTGGTGGCTGATGGGCAGGAGAGGCCATCGGGGGAGCAGGGCTGGCCTTGAAGCGCTGCGGCTCGTGCCATGTCCCTACAGGCTCCTGGCACTTCAGTTGTTATTTAAACAAATTTAGTAATGCTTAATTCAAAGCCAAGGAGTGCCTTGTGAGTTTACTGCTTTGATGGGAGTCTCTTTTTTCACCCAAAGAAAATCAAGTGTTCACGGGTGAATTTGTAGCCGGTTCCTGGGAGAGTGCGGTTTGGGTTGCTGAGTTTGGGCGCCTGAATATCTTTTGTGCTTCACAACTGCTAGTATAAGGTTTGTCCATCTTTATCTTGCTCTAGGGAAGATTCTCTGAGCTTTCTAATGAAGATTAATTTCATTTATGGATATTCTTGTCTCACTATTTCTTCAGACGTCAGGATGTCCAATGAGTGCATGTGGTAGGCTGTTCTAAAATAATCTGGTTCTGAATTGTCTCTAGATTATCCCATGCCTCTCTTCCTGAATGGTCCCTGATGTGCTCCAAAGCGAATATAAATGCCTATTTGACAATGGCATTTAATGTGGATTGCGTGCTACTAAAATCAGGTACAAAACTGGAAGCCCAATGACTATTTTCAGCAGATACCTATTAGCTTGTAAGCGCTACAGCTAGGTAGCTGAGTTTTTGAGCTCTAAGGATATATTTATTTTAAAAAAGGTATCTTTAATGCTGTCTTAAAATGAAAAGCTAGTAGTCTTGACTGCAGCAGTGCCTTGTAGTTTATTATGCTGGTTCCTAGTAAGACACCCATGGAGTACATAGTTCGTGAGAAACTAGTATGACACAACACTTTTGTTGTCTAAATTTGGAAATTAAGTAGCACTTTTCTGGCTGCTCATCCATGATTGCCAGTGCATCATTTTAAGAGCACTTGAAGGCTGTGGCAGGGGTGATACTTCTCCTTGATAGGTTATCACAGCTTTCTCTGTAATGAGGGAATGGGCATGGTCACACAACAACCTAGTTGAGCTGCTTGCAAGTTTGGGACGTTCAGAGATGCAAAAGTGCACTGTGAAACAGAGTTAAACAATGAAATCAAACTTAGGTCTTCCTTAATTAGTGACTGCATGCAAATCTGACTAGGGCAGACATTTTTCAAGTGGCAAAAGCTATGTTCAGAGAGTAAATTTTTAATACAAGCTTCTTCTGTGAATTCGTCTTTGGAGTTGCAGTATACTTAGAACAGTAATTCTTTTTTGATGTTAACACTCTGAAGCAACTTACACTCATGACAATCTTTTAAATGTTTCATACTATAATTTAAAGCGGTGATATTTTCAGAAGTCATGGCTTTTTTCACAAGGTTTGCCCTTGTGATTTTTTCTTTGTCAAGCTCCTGGAGACTGGCCAGGTGACCCAAATTTGGATCTACTCCCTCACAACAGAAACTCTAGTGATTTCACTGAAGTATCAGGGCTGTACTTCTGTTCCTGATGGAAAAAGCACCACACTAACTAGAATCTATGCTGACTTTGTAAGCAGTATAGCTAAAGTCAAAACTAACTTTTTCCATCTTTGCAAATAATCCTTCCCCTCTTGTTCTCTCTCCAGTCTTTTTAGATGAAGCTGTTTGGGCTGCTGGTCTGTACCTTGGTGCAGGGTAGGAGCCATGACTCCTATGAAAGGGCACTGAGCCTGCATAGTCGCTTCTGCACCAAGAGATCAGAGTATGCATGTGGCACTTGGAAGTGGGATAGAGAAGAAGGCTCCTTTTCATAAACTAAAGTATTTAAGTATGGCCTCTGTTGGAATGACTGTAATAGGTTGCAGATAATGAATGGAAGATTATGTAGTTCCAGATGTGTGAAGTGTTTAATGATCGCATGTGTAGGTTAGGTGCAGCTGAACCTGAGAAACCCATAAACTTTGGCAGTCTTAAATGAAAATATTTTTGAACATCATTTCTCATCCATTTTACTTGTTTGCAGTTTTTCATTTTCCCCAGTGTCCTCCTTTCCAGAAGTGTGAGGGAAAACTGTACTTTTACTTTATTTGCTAATGTCTAAGCCCTGTAGTTAAATAGAAGTCAATAGCACTGTATCCTTAGTATTACTTCTCAAATGAATATGAAGTTCATGATGTTCATGACACTACACCCTTTCCCTGGAGAGAATTATAAAACTGTTCTCTTCCATATATGTTTGAGAGATCACTTTTAGGGGAAATAAGCACTGTGCTAATCAGATGTGTTACAGAATAAGACATTTGCAGATTACAATAAAATATGTTATCATTACTCAATGAAGATGAGTTATTCTGGTTAAAGGCAGGTTGAGAGAAGAACCAATTCTTCCTCTTTCCATTTTTTCCAAAGTTGTCATACTACAAAATTCCAACTCTGAAGTCTTGTGCTTTCACTAGAGACAGTTAGATTTAGAGGAATGCAATTAAACTAGATGGTTTTTGATATTGTTAGCTTCATGTACCTGGAGATTTATATCTATCTTGCATCAGCTTTATTCTTAGTGCTGAGTATTGCACTCTGCGATTTGTTTTATGGAGCGAGTGATATTAAAATATTAAAATTAGCAGTGGGAGAATTCCTTGTCTGGTTTCTGTGAGAAATGCCAGCATGTAGGCAAGTCCAACTTGGGATTTTTAAGTTTCCAACTGTTTAAGAGTCTAGCATTTCAGATGCGCGTTTAACACAGTTATTCTTCGCTTTCTGACTTTGCCCATATTAGTTTCGGTCATTAAATATGGTGGTTACTTTCCAATTCAAATAGGTGGGTTAAAGTACTGTATTTTTATTTATGGTTCTTTTAGGGGTAAGCCATTTAGCCTCTGTCTTGTGCCCTTGATGTGAATCTGCTATGCAGATAGATTTTTTTTTTTACTTGTTTGTGTGGGATTTTTTTCTTCCATTCACCAACTCTGCCTGAGACTGAGAAACTTTCTATATGAAAAGTCATCGAAACTGCGTTATTTTCATTAAAGCTTTTGTTCATCAAATATCCATTTAATTAAATAATATTTCATATGAAAGTCTTTATCAACTCTGTTCTTAATCAACACTATTCAGCATATTTTTGTACTATATTTAAGTTTTGACTTTTGTGTGACTGCCTACTATTATTAGGGCTTTCTTGTTAGTAAAATGCACTATCAATACTCAAGTCTTGAAATGTACTTGGAGGCTCTGATTTCTCTTATGATAAAATAGAAGGCATTTTGCTGTGGTGGGACCACTTGAAAATGAGTGGTAGAGATATTTCTTTGCAAAAGTTGCCCATTTGTAGAGGGAAGCCTTTATCACTAAGTTAATTTTCTCATGCACTGATGTCCTCTAAAGAGGTCACTGCACAGCCAGATCCATGCAAACAAGAGCACTTTCCTCCAAGCTGGGTGAATTTCTTTGTCTGGGAAGAGGGGAATGAAGATGACAGCTTGGCTTCCCTTGCTCCTATTTCATCTGCAACAGGATCGTGTTTTTGCCTAATTCTGCTAATTAGGTTTTAATGTTTTGTGTGTGTGTGCCTATATGTGTTTTAATTTGGCCCAGAAGGATTGAGAAGTCTTTACCTGGAATATCTCTACAGTATCTCTCACTTGATGAAGTGGGATCAAGAGTTATCATGGTGTTATTTTTGATGACTCAGTACTGTCATTGGAAAGAAGATTGACCACCTACAATGAAAATGTGTACGTAAATTCATCTAGAGATGGGGACTGCTGTAAACATTTCCTATTCTTGATTCATATTGCATACTACTATTCATTGTACTTATATGTAAACAGAAATCATGCTCCCATAAGAAATCGCGCTGAAAGCAAAGATTGCTTTGCAGAATTCTCCAGATTGCTGGAGCAGTGTAGTTCCTATAGCGGTCTGTGCTGGAACTTGGGTGTTACCATGCTCTTGCCCAAAGCACCAGGTTGACCAAGCAGACTGTGTTAGTCACCATGCCCAGGCTGTGTAAAAAACTGTCTGCCAGCAACGTGATATGCAACTGAGACTAAACTGATCTAAAGAGATCTCAAATTTGAGAGGATTATTTCGAAAATAACGTTTACCTATGTCCTGGGTTTTCTCCCTCTTGTATTTCCTTCTCCTACTCTTAATTTCTGCTTTATTTTGCCTGCCACTTTTGCATCTGAAAATACTGGCTATCTTATAAGCCTCAAAACTGTTGTTGAAATTTCCCACCTTTTTCACCTTATCTTTCATGAGATTGAGGAAGCATGCGGTCTCAGGTAATGTATAGTATCAAAACACTGACATTTTGACATATATTGACAGATACAACTGGGTGGTTTGATAGGCTATGTTAGCAACTGATTTGGCACTGCAGAAACATATCTGTTATGATATCGTTAATTTACATGAAAAATTAAAGTACTTGGCACTTGACTGTTTTTCAAACTCTGTGTTTTGTGAGCTTTACTTGCCAGCTGCTAGTCTGGTCTTGTGTGGTTGGAGCACATTAGGTATTCTCCAGGAGAGCCTCTTCCAGTTGACTTTTGTGCAAAAGGACACTTGTGTGCATGCAGTTGAATAACTCACTTTTTAAGAAACAGTTGACAATAACTGAGATCAATTTCCTAAGTCTAGTCTTATTCATGCCGAGATTTGCTTGAAAAATGTTTTTCAGTGGAAGTGGTAACGTAGAGATGAGTCCATAATGTCCCTGGCTGCTTGCATTAAGTAGATCCTAGCCATGCACTAAAGTCTTGGAGTTTTGTAGAAGGAACAAAATAAATAGGTAATGCTACTTCTATTGCACAGGAACGGTAGCACCTCTGTATCTCTACATGAAAGCTTATTTTATTATCACTTAAGGAAGTCATTACCCTTTTATGAGCACTTACATGGTGCTTTACAAATATGTCACCATAGTTGCGTTATAAAAGCAGCATTACTTTTGCCATTGGCATATTATGGAGCAAGGAAGGTAGTTGGAAAGTAACTTAAAACTATGCTTTTGTGTTTACTATTCTGAAGGAGGAGAATTGTAATGTTTTCTCATGCTCAAGTTGGATTTTGTTTTTAAGTTTTCTTTGAAAGTATTTATGTAATCTCTAAATCATTAAAATAAACAAGCATAAGTACTTTGTATTAATTGTATAGATAAGAAAATTGTAGATCACTGTCAGTAGATCAGGATTTAAAGCAAAACTTACTCTTCATCTTTCAACATACCCTATGTTGCAGACGTTACCTAGCATCGGGTAACCCTGTTGGAGGTACCCTCAACATCCACGTGAAGTAGAACATTGTTAGTTTAATTATTTTCTTACCCCATCCCCCATTTTTTTCCAAGGAAAGCTTGAGCTTCCTGAAGCCTTCAAAAAGGTTCTTAGAGCTCAGTGGCCCTGAGCCCCATTTAACCACTCCCCAATGATTTATCCTTACCTCTTTGCAGAAAGACCAATCAGTTACTAATATTGAACCCAACTCCTACAGTAGTTCAGGCAAGTTCAATTCAGTCAGCAAGTGAGTTTTGATAACCTGAGAGCAGCAGCCACGGAGCAACTTTTTCAGTGCCAAAGTGCATACACTAATGCTCTTCGGGGTGTCCTTAGGGTTGTGTAGCTAATTGCGTAGCTTTTTTAGAACACTGCCTACTCTTCTAATCAATATCCAATTAGCAATTGCCATAGCAACTGTGAAATATAGGATGTCTTGTATGTAAAGTATGTTAGCTTCTAAAGTACAAAACACCGGAGGGAAATGTAATAGATACCAGAGGAAAACTTGTAATTTTTCCCTCAATGTTTTAAAGGGAAGAAATTCATACAGCTGTTGGGTACTGAATTTGGAAAAACAGAAATTCTGTGTAGTCATCTGCTGCAGTTGGTGAAATGGAAGAGGAAGAAGAGTAGAAACTTTTTCACATAGGAGATGAGCACAGCTTTGAAAACAGGATTCCCTTGTTTAAATCTCTGTATTTGGAGGTATTTACGGCATGGCTAGATGAAGCCATGCTGAGGAGATCTAATATGGATGGTACGTCTTCTTTTAACAGCTTACTAGAGTAGAGGTCCTGCATGTGTCCCTTTTAACCCTTGTTTGTTTCCTGTGTTATTGTATCAAAGCATGCTAGGTATTGCTCTCTTGAATTATAATAAGAAAAAAAAGGTAAATATGGTCTAATTGCCTCTGTGCTATATAACTCTGCTAAATCACTGAACTGCTGTATTTAATTGTTTGGCGCCTTTTTGTAGCAATAAAGGTAGTACTTAAAGCCTAATTTTATTTAAATATTTACCTAAAATAGATAATTTTGTAGTCATTTTAATCCATTTTAATACCTTTTTGCAGAAGTTTCTGCTGGCTATTCTATTTTATTGCTCTTATACCATCAGAATATGCTTGTATAAAACAACCCTTTCATAGTTTTCTTCTGTATTGTTTTGACAAATATCTGCTCTGTCAAGAACCCCTAAAATGCTCAGTTATGAATTATAACACAAATCTGTTTTAGAAAATGTTAAGCAATTTCTTTACTCAAATTTTTCAATTTGGTACTATTTCTCTTTGGACATTTTCATTTTTCTAATGTTAAAACTTCGAAATTCTTGTCAATGCAACTTCTGCCAACCATTTTACTGTGAATGTGGTAGAAGTGGAAGACAATGTATATAGTACAGAAGGATTAATTCTGGAGCAAATCCCCAAAGATGGGAGACGATGTATAGAATATATATGTTCTAAGACTCTGCTCCTTCAAATGGAATATGGTCCAAAAAAAAAGTTTTTGCTTTGCAAGCTCCTTTGAGAGGAAACAGGTGCTCTCTCTCTTTATGTATGACATGCACCATATTGCATATGTAGCTCAGGTAAATTTTAAAAAGGGGTATTTACTGTTTCTCCTCCTACAAATACTTAAAATTGATCTTAGCATTATAGAAAACATTTAACTTAAGTTCTGATTAA
Source organism: Nothura maculosa (assembly GCA_032353885.1). NCBI lineage: Eukaryota > Metazoa > Chordata > Aves > Tinamiformes > Tinamidae > Nothura > Nothura maculosa. Next base: position 519,211 of record JAUBOD010000557.1, read on the forward strand.
AAACTAGTACAGATTAAAAAATAGTTGAAAACTGAGGGGCTCCTAATTCAGTTTTCACTAAAGAGGGGAAAAAAATATGCATAATTCATTAGGTTAAAGAGATGAAAAAACAACATATAGAGGGTTTAGGAATTTTGTGGATCTAGACAGAGCTGCTTGCGCTGAAGTCCGGGCTGACTGAGGTTTTTAGCAGTAGCGGTTCTTGAGCAGTTCTTGTTTATGTGAGTCAACTTGGCAGAAGTAAAGATAGGAACATTTGGAAAGAACCTTATTTGGTTTGAAAATTCTGTGTGTGACATTGGACATAGATCATGCAATCCCATAAAGTATGAAATCTTTGGGATCAGTGTTGAAAGAACTGAAAGTTTAGGCTTCATCATACATTTGTCTCTTCTCATCACTTTTTTTTGTAATTTCTACTTTAATTTACTTTCTAATTTCTTTTTTTGTAATTTCTCTTTCAATGGCTGTTAGAGTAGTTCTGAAATGCTGTAATTGAAGTCTTATATGATATGTCATCTTATCTTATTTTGGTCTTTAATTCTTAATTCTTCTCACCACAGTTTCCTTTTTTTCCTTCTGTTTTCCATTCCTCTTCCAGTTTGTTTTTTTACCAAGCTGTCTTTCTGAGTTATGACAAAAATCAATAGTCCTGAAGGTAACTCATTAAAGCTTTTATGGACTGTTTTTTTTTTTTTTTTTACTGACTAATTTTGGCAACAGCTGTTAAGCAATAATAAAGATGCAAATAGACATTTTAGGAAACCTGTGGCAGACTTATATGTATCAATAGTAATAATTATACAGGATGCATTACATTTATCAGAAATGTAGTGAGCAATGTTCAAGTACCATATGAATTTTATGTCAGAATATGCATTTCTGCAGGTATACAGAATTCTCATATGCAGGTTTCTTGTAAAATCTAAGTTAGAGGTTTTACCATAGTTCTATTGAGAATTATTTTATTTGGTTCTGTTTTCTTTGTTGTTGTTTTGTTTTGGCATAGGGGCTTTTAGACTTCAGTAAAGATTCTAGGTAAACTGTTGTTCAGCTATTTACATCTGTAAAGTCCTTTCAATTTGGGCTTTAACCATTAGAGCCTATAGAATACTTACTATAGTAAGGTTCTTCATTCTCTTGGATATCAGAGTCTTTGGGTCAAATCTCTTCATTTTTTCGCTTCTAACTATTTAAAATATTTAGTTGAAGTTGTTGTAGATTCAGCGAGTTTTCTTCATTCAAGTAAATTGAAGTGTTCAAGAACAATTACAGAATCACATAATCACAGAATCTATAAGGTTGGAAGGGACCTCTAGAGATCATCCATCCTCTAGAGATCCAGCGGGCACACCTAGAGCATGTGGCTCAGGGCGGCATAGAATCATAGAATGTGTAAGGTTGGAAGGGACCTTAGAGGTCATCTAGTCCAACCCCCCTGCACACGCAGGGT
>JAUBOD010000557.1:520763-561082 GCA_032353885.1 Nothura maculosa
ACCTCCCTGGGCAGCCTGTTCCACTGCTCTGTCACCCTCACTGTAAAGAAGTTCCCCCTCATCTGCAGATGGAACCTCTTGTGCTTAAGCTTACACCCATTCCCCCTTTCAGCTACATATGACAGCCATTAATATCCCTCTCCACTTGTACAAACCTGAAATTTTATGTGTTTAAAAGGATCCACACTTTTATTATAAACTGCCTGTGAGGGATTTAATGGTGAGATTAAATAGAGATCTTCAGATATGGACCTTTTTGTTTTCTGAAGCGTGAGCTAAGACAACCTTTAACTAAAATTCTGAGGTGGGAATCTATTAAAGATGAATCATAAAGACATAATTGATAAATGCACTTTGCATTTATCCTTATTGACTAGTAGTTCCCTCCACACCCTGGTGTTTCTTCAGCTTGTCAAGGTTATTTTCAGTTCTGATCTTTTTCATCTCATAAGTGGCAATCTCCTTTTGGTGTCATCTGCAGATTAGTTAAACATACTTTATTCCATTTTTCATGTAATGATAGTAAAAGGCTCTTTATTGAGAATGGAATATATACAGAATGCTTTTTAGTAGAGTTCTTGGATGTACCTCATCTGTAACTTCCTGGTTTCACACTCTTCCTCCTGACTTTGAGATAACTATTATTGTTCCCCCTCCCTAGTCTTCCTGTATTTCTTCAAGTCTCCATGAAGTCATCTTTGTCTATTCTCAGTCTTTTCATCATCTTCATCCCTAGAGAACAAGGTTTTGGTATTACTAAAGCAAAACTAATTCAGATTCTTTGTTATTAAGAAAAAAAATTGTGGTTTCTTGGAGGCAAGAAACCATGACTCTATGGTTTCTTTCTTGCCACTATATGCTGCTTTCTCTAGACTACCTAGTGGTAATTTTGGATGTAGGGCTGTGAATATTGATTCTTATCCTCAAACAGTCAGAAGATGCACTGAACATGAGGAAAAGCTTTGTGATGTGCAGCATATGAGAGTAATGGATGTATCTCCTCTATTATACTAACCAGGCTTTCTTTACTTTCCCATCCCTACAGTATTTGAGCCTTCCAGCTGTTCATAAAGTAACATGGATAGTCATTTGCTTTTCACTCTTCCACTTAACCTGCTCCCAGAGGAAAGGGTATATATATATTAGAGAATTTTGTTTGAGTAGGATTTGTTTTCTGTGTTTCATATATACTTCCTGCTGAGTGCTTATGTTAATGAGAATGCGTGGCAAATTTAAGGAGGATTTTCAGGTTTTTCTTTTCTGTGGATGTATGTGTTCAGTTGCCTAAATAGGCTCCAAGGAAGTGTATTCTGTCCTGCTTTCATTTGGTGGCAAACATTCACATTTCATCAGGAAGATGGTGCTTGTTCTTTAACTAGCACATTTTGAGATCACTGAATACTTGGAAGAATGCTAGTAGTTGTAGTCACAAAACAGGCTTCCATTAGTACCTATGCTGCAGATTTCTCTGAACTCTGAAGAAAGTGGCATTTCCTAAAGATGTCTAGAATGGAAGGGAGAGTGAAAGGAAACGAGTGTCAGAGGTACAATCTGGCATTACTCCCTTTAGGATGACTAGTTCCAGCAGGCATTTGCATCATTCAAGCATATGCATAACAGAACCTCTGCCACCTCTGTCAGGCAGGCAGTATCTTATGGTTGAAAATGTCAAGCGTTAGAGAGGGCTCGAATCCTGAGAATGGATGTCTGCCCTCTACCTATCAAGAGCAGGGGGTCAGTAGTGATTCTATCCTCATACTTTGTCCTGTCCTTATTACAGTGCCTGTCTGCTCTTCAGCGGATGTAAGTGGGGGGGGTGAAAGTGACTTCATGAAGAGTTACCCTTTTTTCAGACCAATATTTAGACTGACTGTTCTTCTAGTGAAGAATATTGGTGTATTTACATGTGTTTGTGTTATGTAGATAGTTATGCTTTATTTCGTTGCACTCATGGACTAAAATATAACAAAAAGTCATGTTTTTAGTTGTTTTGTCTGCCAATACAGCCTTTCTATCTAAAATAACATAAAAAGATTTTCTTGCAAACATTTATTAAGAATATCTAAATCTGAATCTTACAAGAAGCTTCAGTAATTTTGCTGGGATTAGTAATTGGTTATTGTGGCATGTAAATGACAAAAAGTTTGCCTCCTCCTGGTACTGAGGCATCTGAAAGAAGCTCAGTAGAAAGAAGTTCAGTAAAATGCTACCCTAGATGTAATATGGCCCAAACTCACCTACCTTGGGAGCATTACAGTTTGTGATTCTGAGTTATTAAGGGTGCTTCTGCACAAGTTACCTTGATGGTGTATGGCGCTGGAGTGTATCTGAATAAGCTTGTGTTTGAGTAGCACACTTGATAGCCAGGCAGAATTTGTCTTTGGAGAGTCATAGCTGTGTAAGTGCAGCAGATAATGACTTTGCATTCAGGTAAATGGGCGGGCAGAGTGTCGTTGCTGATGCAGCAATGTTTTCTTTTGGTTCTGAAGACTGACCGGGTTCATCTGCAGTGTGTGCAGTAGCTTGACCCATAGATACTTTTTCCTCACTGAGTCTGTTTCAGAAGGTCTCTAATTCTTAATTGAGAAAGTAAAATCTAATAAAATTTCCTCCCCTTCAGGAGACTTAAGGCATGACATTTACCCAATGTGCTGACAGAGTAAAGGAATTCATAGTGGGTTGGTAGGACTGAACTGCTGACCTGAGCTAATTCTTTTAAAGCCAGCTTTGTCATCTTGGATCTGCAAAGGAAATATATTGTCAGCAGTCCTGAGAATTTGCTGAATTATGGACCGTGATGGAGAAGGGCTCTGGGTCACCTGATCAGTGAGTCACTAAAGTGGGGAATAGGCAGCTGTTGAACCCAAACGGATGGTTCAGTTTCTACTAGGTATTGAAAAGAAGATAACTGGAGTTCGGTACTAGTAGTCAAAAACAAAGTACAGAAGCAGTGAATTATTAATCATTGCACTGATGAAATTATTAAGATATTAACAGAGGTTATATTTTATGTAACCTGGCTAATACATTAGCTGTGTATTATGACTAATTTCGTATTGCACTGTGTTGAAAGTGCATTGATGGGATATGGTAGGGAGGTTCATAGTGCTATATTCTTCTCTTGCATCAATATTTTTAAAGTTATTTTTTAAAAAGAGACATAAAAGTTTTAGGCAAAAACAACTAGTATTATATGAAAAAACTAATTATCAAAATCGCCATAGTAATGAATTAGAATGGTTTTTATTTGCTATAATAAATTTGCTATCCGCACACATGCCCTCAAGTACTTTTGTAAGTACTGGATTTTCTGTTTGGCTTTCCAGCTAAAGGCTGAGAATAGACCCAAAGATCATTCTTTGGAAACAGTTCATTTTAAAATTATTAATTGCTTGATATGTTAATCATTTTAAGGGTTGGAATTCATCAGCCAAAAGCTTCCTTTTGTATCAGAACTCTTATTTTCTTTTTTCCTCAATTAAGTGGTAAATGATCCTTTTGAGAGGGTCAATAATTATACATGAAACTAGTTTCCCTTTTCTAGAGGGCGACCAAATGTAATGATTACACTCCATCTTAGTGCTGAGTGTGTGATATCAACTTGGTTTGCGTTTGTTGTCAAAACTTTTCTATATGTTCTGCCTGTTACAAGCTGGAATTTGCTTATTTGTTTTTAAAACTATTGCTGTTTTCAGAATGTCTTTAATCGATTACACAAACAGGCTTTTCTCGGAAGACTCATTATTTAGTGGTTATGGTCAGCCTAATGAAACCAGTTAGGCTTTTACATTTGCAAGCTCAACACATTGGAAGTTTGAGATATATATATATATATATATTTGACCTATAGCAGTTTTGATTTCTCCCGGTACATCCAACAGAATGTGAGAAGTAGGTTTCCTCTGATTCAGCTTTCTCTAAGAAGCTGTGCAGTGTTTTTTTATGAACTTGATGCTTGTTGAAAATATGATGAATTTCACTTGAAAAGTTACCAACAGTTTGATTTTTGTTGTCTAAATTTGTATTTGAACTTAGCATACTTTTAGCTTATGTATTATTCAGATAAACTTTGCATTACAACGTCCCAGATTGATGGGCTTCCAGAGTATTTTTGAAGGACTTTAGGTTGATAAATGGAAGGTCAGAAAGCCTTAGACAACTGGAATTCATTTACTAGTATATTTTTAATCTTTCCTGAATTTTCTCCATAATATTCAAAGATACTATAAATAATATGTAAAACTTGAGTATTAATTACTGCTGTTTCAAAATGACATTCTAACTTTCCAGCATGTACTATGATGAAGCATAGCAGGCATTTTCAAAAGTTGAAAAAGTGTGTGTGCATGTATAGAGATATCCATATAAAAATAGTTAAAAGTTGTGCTGCATCCCCTTTGTTCCAAATGTATTAATATTTTAATAGTTGATATAGCGTAGTTTCTGTAGGTAGCATTTATTTGTACTTTTCATAATACTTTTATCTAATACTGTTTTGGCGAGTAGCCTCTGGTCAGTAAGATTATTAAGAAACTAATGCATTTAAGAGTAGCTGAAAAGCACTTGTAGTGCCATTCCTATTAATTTGTTCTTGATTAAACTGATGATTCTTTGACTCACAGAAGAAAAATAGTCTAAATTGAAGTCGTGTGTTGGTAAGCTCGTTTTCTACTTGGAACATGAAGAGCTCCCTGCTTTTGCCTGCATTTGCTCTAACTACACAACGTGCTCTATCTAGGGAGGTTTTGGTTGCTGTTACGCCGTACAGTGTGTCAAACATTCATGAACTTGAGAGATGAAATACCATGTTTCAAACAAGGGATTTTATAGTTGTATGCTCCTGGCTTGCAAATTGATAATCAAGAACGTATAGCCATAACTTGTTTCTTTATAAGCAAGCAGCCGTGTGGGGATGCCTGTAGGAGCAGCTATTTCTTGCCCATCCCTCTCCTGTCAGGATTCACAACCTCATGTGAAGTACAGGGCTCAGTCGAACCTCCCATGAGCCGTCTGTCTTTGAACTTGTGCTTGTGGCTTGATGAGAGGTAATGTCCAGGCTCTTTCTGGGCAAACCATGGTATTTGCAATAGGGTGCAGCTGGGGAGCATCCTGCCTGATAAAGCAGTTCTTAGTGTAGATAACCATCTATGAAGATGAAGGCTTTCAGAATAAGACCACATGACACTTCCGTATTTATTACTTGCAGTACATTTCCATGTTTAAAAGCTGCATGCAAATAATGTGATGTCAAAGTCCCATAAGTAATGCTTAATTGTAGAAGGTATGGAAAATCCCAGGGCAGAGTCTTGAGTGTAGACTACATGGGACAAGGCAACACATTAATTTGCAGTCTGTAGGTTCATTAAAATGCATATCAGAATGTAATTCACACCTTAAAAGGTACACACATTTCACAAGGGACAGCTCTTACCTGGTGTATTCTCTCTCCTTTTTGGCTTAATAGCTTTGTGGAAGACTTGGTAATAAGTGCAGTGTGTACAACAGCACCTTTTCTGATGGCTTTTTCTCAACTTTTGTGTACTTTAGACATTTATCAGGGGAATGGTAACATCTACAGCCTAAGCACTGTTTTCATGAACCACGCTAGTGAACTGCAGTGAGCTGGTTCTGCTGACCTGCTTTTCACCCTTGGTACTGTTCTCTGTCAGTCCATATAACAAGACTTCTATCAAGACGTTCTTCACAGAGCATTTGCGCAACTCCAGCTCACTCATGAAAACCTTTGTTGTTTCTCAGTAGCTCTACCTATTTTCTCCAGAGGCTGTTTACTTTCTGTATGATCTATCCTGAGCCTTGCTAGTTGTTACTGTATTGCTACTCTTGCCATTGTTTCTGCAGCACTCTCTGCCTGTTCTGGTAACTTCATTTCAGTGATGTGGTTGAGGCCTTTCCATGACCTCTTCCTTATACCTGGGCTCCCTATTTTTTCCCTACTTGACCACTATTCAGTTTACAAAAACTCATGGTAGGCCTGAAAATATTATCCCTCAGTGAGATGGTTCTTCTAGTGCGGTGGAAATGTCACCATATTTGCATGGTAATTCTAGTCTTGAACAACAACAACAAAATCACAAATTCTTAGTATTATTGACAGCAAAGCCCACTGTTTCTACAGTTAACTAAACAGACTGTTCCTTGCAGCATCTTTAGAAAAGAAGTCAATGATGCTATTTTTGTTTGACAAATTCAGAGAGTCCTGGTATGTATTCTCTTAATTACCTGTGCTGCTGTTAGATGCTGTGATTTCTCAGCACTTGACTATAAAATGAATGACCTGCATTGTTTCTTTAAGATAACAGTGCCAAGGAAACATCAGCAGAGTGCGTGTGTGCCATTATTATGCACAATGAGCCTTTCCCCAAGCCCCACTCCCTGCTTTGTATGCTGAGGTTAGAAAAAGAAAAAACAACCTCCGCCCTCCCACAAGTCTTAGGATATTTTGTTAATTTCCTGGGAATAGATGTCAACACAAGGGTTTGTAAATGCAGGAGAAAGTAGAACTCTTTTAATACTGTTCTGTTTGTCAAATCACTAAATGAAATCTGCTGGTAACCCTGTTAAAGGCAGCCCTTCTGGTAACAGAATGGGAAAAGGTGAATTTAGAGTTCTAGTGATATCCTTTTATTATACACTTGCACTTCATAAGACATTGAGAAAGCTAAGAACGTGTCTTAAAAACTACACCAACTAGATGTTTGCTTGATTTATGAGAACAGCCAGAGTTTTATTAGGATGTTTAATTTGAAGTAGGCAGAGCAGATGCCTTAGGGAATATTGAGAGGATTTGGAAAAAACTTCCTGTATGACAGATTATTCCATAACTATCTACTGTGAGGTTTCTTGGAGGAATATGAGCTGTCAAATACTAGCATGAGAATCCTGGAATAGATGGTCTCCTAGTCTCATCTGAGTCAATGCCTTGGTTTGTGTGGCTTTTTTTCCTCTCCCCTAGCTCTTCAGGATTTTTCCAAAAGTGCAGGTGGCCTAGCCATTCATTTCAGAAGAACACAGATTGCTGCTCCTTAAAGCTTGTTCACTCAATGGGGCTAAATACATATCCACAAGAGATGGGTAATATATTGAGTCAGAAAAAACTCTGAAGGACTGCAAGACCAAAATAAACACTTTTTTGAGTCCCTGACATCTGGTACTTAAAATGAAATAGAAATATTAAAATTGTTAAAAGCTGCTTGTTTCAAAGGTTTGATTCAAATAATTATATATTAGAATCTACATTAACATAGTAACACATCCAGAACTTTCACTGGAACATTCAATTTAACAAACAAAACTATTCTTAAAATAAGATTTCATCAAACTGCACTTTAAACACGATGACTTATTTGGAAATAGCTTGTATGTGTAGCATAAGGTTTATTTGGACTGCACAAGGGAGCACAGAGAATGCATTAAAGAGCTGATATTCAAATTAAAAATATAATATATAATTAGATATCTGGTATTGCATACACAGTTTTCAGCAGTCATGGGTATATTATGCTAACATATGTAGAAGATGATTTTAAAGATTTTTTTTATCCTACAATTAACTCTTCAAAGTACTTAAACCAACAAAAAGATAATTCATTACAGTTCAGGAACCTTTAACTTGACAGCCTTTGTATGAGCCAATACAGATTGACCATACAGGTATAGTGAATACCTATAGGCTTTCAAAGTTATTCAAAAGATTTTAAAGATTCTGCCTGACAGAAAGCAAATGGTTTGCTCTAAACACCAGTCACTTCTATTTCTGTGTCCAGTCTCTAAATGCTATTAGCTGCTCACTAGGTACCAATCATGGAATGTTATGAAATGCCTGTTGTTGAATTGTAACAGTCTTTTTGATCATCTGCTTGAGATGCAGGAGAGGGGGTAAAAAGGAGAAGGAAAAAAAAAGTCGTTCCTATTAATACTTTGGATTTAGTTGCTTCAAAACTGAAGCTTCTTATGTGCATTAGTCAATGAGTACTTCATATCAGTTCTTTTGAAACAATCCAGCAACAGACATAAAACTACTTGGAAGCTACAGTGACTACAAATCTGAAATGAGTTATATAGATCTGGTCCCCATTTTTGAATTTCTAGTATTTAGCTGAATCATAACTCAAGAGAACATATTGCTTAGGGGGGCTCTAGGAACAAAAGAAAAATCTCCTTTCATTAAACTTCTTGAAACTGGCATAATAAAATATATAACTGATTCAAAGAGATAAAAGGATAGAACAGATTAGCATAGAATGTTAAGGATTAGATACAGATTTGCACTTGTAATGGACCTAACCTATCATGAGAGAACAGAGGAGATTACTTTAGACCATAAAGCACTGGTGATATCAACTCATGTTATTAACATCCCATTTTATTTGAAAGTTTTCTCCCTTATTGCTTTTCATTTTTATTTTTTCTTCAAATCTATAAAGTTAATAAATGTTATAGAAAAGTTAGAAGAAAGGAGAAATAAAAGGATAAGATATAGAACAAGGAGAGAAAGACAGGGAAACAGAAAGGATGCAAAATGTCCTTTTCTACTAAATTAATAATCTATATTATTTTATATTAAACTCAAACTGGCCATTTGAAACATCTAGTGATGGTTTAGTTCACAGGCTTATAAATTTCACTGAATAATAAAATCTAATGATGAGCTTTTCTGTTTGCCCAAACATCAGGGAGAGAACTTACCTGTCTTGATATTCCACATTAAGCTATGTTTTGATAGTTCAGAAATACCTCAACATCCACTATGGAGAGAATGTACTGGTGCTTAGGGACACAGACAAGATTGTTACAGAGTTGTATTAGTTTGTTTAGATATCCTATCATATTTATGATCTTTATACCAGACTATCTTTGTTTTATACTAGGCTGTTATGCTTGGCTTGCTATAGTTAGCAATAATTGCTCAATCTTCTTGTTTTCTACCATTTTTTCCCCAATATATACTCTTTGTATTGGTGTTCCTAAATGCTAATGTTCAACTGCTGAATAACTTCTGTCGTTGAATTCTTGCATTTGAGGCATGATTTTCAATCTAATCTATTACACTTGGGTAGTATTTTTCTGTTGAACTGTCCGCTAGGTTAAATTGGGAAACTTTTTCAACTACTACAGTGTGATTAAGTTCAGGACCATAAGTGAATCTGCATAGAAATGATAGGGAGACTTAAAGAGCTAGCTAAAAGACGATCAACAAGATGTGTATTGTGAGAATTTGGCTAACAATACAGTTAATTATTCTAAGAATAATACAGCTTTTTCAAATGCTCATTAATAACAGAAGAGGGTAGCATCGTAAAGCTGAATACATAAATAGAAGCTATGCAGCCCCCCTCTTTTTTTCCTTCTTCTAATAGAGATACAAAGAGACTCAAAAACCCACGAATTTGCTATATGTCTCAGGCCCAGTTTTCATTCGGCCGAAGACCTCGAACAGGGTTTTTTTTTCCTTAGAAAAGCAAGAAACAAGTAGTGCAGCAGCAGTGAATACCAACCACAGATCTCAAAGTATTTTGGAAAGGAGCAAAAGAGGATTCTGTTCCCAAACGAAAGTAAACATAATTAGTAAGTGACTTTCATAATATCATGAAACAGCAGTGTCGAGCTATTTTAGGTGTCCCAGCCCTGAGAGTAGAGTGTCTTCAGTCATGCGGCCTTCTTGGTGGGTGCCTCGTAGTAGTGGTGTAAGGGCAAACTGCAGCAGATATGTCTCAGTTCATTCCTGAATTCTTTGGAATTTCTGTAGACTGTTTGTTTGACTCTGATGTCGAGAAAAGCCTTGAGATGGAAGTTTAGTGTGCTCCCTGTGAGTCTTGACACACACTGCTCTCAACAGGACTGTTCTGAGAGATCGGGGTTTATGGTGTTGAGACCTAAACATAAAACAGACTAGAAAAATCTTGTCCGCTGAACAAAATATATATAAAGAATGAAGTAGATGATGGAGGCAGATCAAATAGAACTTGCCACCATTTCCTCGTTTTTTGTTTGTAAAGGTGCAAGCTTTAGGGGTTTGTTTCAGTCTTCACTGTTTGGGATCTGCTTCAGGGTAAAGCAGGATATTTCCACCCCCCTCGCGTTCCCTCCCCCCCCCCCCCCCCATAAATAAGATGTAGATGTCTGTTTCTTTTTGTGCTGTAACAAAATAAATATGCACATTATATTTGCATACAAGATATGCCTTGAGCTGCTCCCTGAAAGCATAAATTAATAAACAGACCTCGAAGTATACTCCTTTTAAAATCAGTTTGTGCACTATGTTTAGTAAATGGCCCTCGGCAATGGAAACAAGGTACGTCAGTTTTGAGAACCTAGTCTCAAATACACTCTCCAAGATGCCAGCAAGCACTTTTGGCCAGGTGATATTTTGACTTGAGTGATGGCTTTTTTTTTAATTGTGTAACTGAAGTTTCCAACAGTTTAAAACTATAAAAGCATGGTGCCACATCTAAAACTGTCTGCAGCACGTTTCATTTTTTTAAATATATATCTATTTAAAAGCATATACTCAAATCATGCCAGGAACTTGCTAAGAGATTTGGCATGTGTCTTGAGCAAAGTAACATTAAACAGCAGCATTTTGTTTATATGTTAGGCAATCCCATTATTAAGATGGCAATTAAAACCTTAATTTGATGCGATGTGGATGCATTATGACTTGGCTCTGCACTTATATTTTCCTGACTGCCTTATATGATTCAGAGGATGGTTATTGCAGTAACTGTGACTGGTGCTCTTCTTGAAAGTGCAAATCCTGATACTGATACCTAGGCAAAGAAATACAAGTTGATATAACCTGTGAGAAGAAAAGATAAATATCAAAGGAGTGATGGAAAACTCTGTTCCAGCCTTGCGTCTATGGTCGAGTTTCTAACGGCAGCATCTGTCACGCATGGCAGCAGCACCATGTGGAGACACCTGAACCAAGTTTTATTGAATCTACTATATTGACATGCAAAGTACAGAGATACTAGCTTAGGTCTCAGAAGCATCATGGCCCTATGCCTGGACTAATTAGGTTTGCTCCCTAGCAGTAAAAGCAAAACTAATTAGTTGAGGAGGAGAGCTCTGCTGATTGTCTCTATCTTGTTCATTTGGTGCCAGCTCAGGTGTCACTGCATAACTCTACTTTGCATGAGGTAAACTGATGCCAGATATGTTAGCACTCTTTTGGCAGCTTCTCACTAATTTTATATTGCTTATTCTCTGATTGAATAATTTGTGAATCTGAATCTGATTTAGAGAAACAGTGTGATTTGCAGTAGCAAGTGATGGAGTTTGAGTACATCCTGTCTAATTCTGCAGTTCTAATGCAAAGTGGATTGAAAAATTAGATGCTTGGCGTCTTGGAGTGGGCAAACCAAAACTTGGTAGGTGTTTATGCCTTTGATAAATAGGGATGGGTCTACTCCTACACTTTTCTTGAGGTTATAGTAACTTTGAACTTGATTTTGTGGGATGCTTTGTTGTTATAGTGAGTGCCATGGAAAAGCCAAGAAATATTTTCATCTTTCTGTTAAGAGTTTGGACTAAGCATATTAAGAAAGATATGAGGTCACAAAAACCCTGCTTATTGAGTGACTACTGTTTACTCTAGCATTTTAACAAGGGCAGCAAAGAAAATACCGTGTGATCATGTAAGTTAAAGACTACCTAACACATATACAGAGGTAGGGTGGGCACAAGGTCAGCCTTTGGTCTTTTCTAGTTTCTAGAGTGTTTGATTTGTAACACTTTTTTTAATGCAGTATCTTGTGATAAGTTTTGAGTTTAAAAAGGCAGAAAATACTCTAACAAAGCAGCAAAACTTACAAAATAAATTTTATCAAAAAGTTGGATCCATGCTTTCATGGTTTGCCTAGATAGAATTCTGTTTCACTTGGCTACTGTTTGTGAACCATTTTTTTTAGTAATGACATTTTTACTGTAGTATCTCTAGTCTAGAAAACATGGCTTTTTTTTCTTTTTTTTTCTTCTTTTTCAATAACTCTTTACATGAGTATAGATGCCAAATATGTTTTCCTATAGTTCTATGCCTCATGGCCCCTTTTAAAATAGCACACTAGGAACATGGTGTTTACTGCTCAAGCACTGTAATTCTTTTTCCAGAAAAAAGCTATCCCTCAATGAACTATATAGATTTTATCATAGACAATGTAGTCTTTTTTTTTTTAAAAAAAGGTAATAAATAATTTTTAAAAAGCTGATAAAAAGCTGATTATGATTACATTTCTGAGACCAATGAGGATTTTGAGGTTTTTCAGAATGCTTGGTAAATTTTGCCATCCTCAAATATTTTAGGTTATGATATATAAAGTACTTTCTTGGAATACTAATCACATTTCTGTAGTCAATTTGACATATTGAGGTGATATCTGGTGTAATTTGTGAGAAATTAAGTCAAAATCTTTTTTAATAATTTAGTCAAAGAAAAATCAAAATATTTACTTTGGGTCACAGTTTATGATGGTATTTTGGGAACTTAAGCTATCATGGGGATTAGGACAAATTGCAATGTCCCTCTTATTTTTTTCTTAATTATTTCAAGGAAACAAATTTGGGTGAGACATTTTTTTAATCAGCTTTTTCTGGATTTAGAAAAACCTGACTACTGACCAGCAAAAGGAAAATACTTTCTTCTGATCTGAAAACCAGAGTTGTAAGAGGGTCAACGCGTCCCTAATTATAATGATGCAGTTAACACTACTCTATTTGAAAGGTTGTGTCAGCATTTCCATTATAAAGCCATGTTTTTCATGGGTTGTAGCTCAGCTGTAAAGATTCAATCTGGGCTGAAACATGTCAAAAGACCTCATCCTGCTCCTTACAGAATACGTTCAATCTCCCAATTAAAACCGGTGAGTTCTCTGGGCACTGAGCATTTCAGACAAATAAGGACAGACTTTACAAGGATCGTTTTACAATGCGGTCACAGACAAAGGGTTGGCATTCAAGTAAATACTTCTATGTGTGCTCTCAAAATTTGTCTGTTTTCAGAATGTGGCCTCACCTGAGAAATACTCCCCAAAATGTGATACTTTCAAGTCTCTGTTCTGGGCTGTGCTTCAGAAGACATTGTATTCAGCAAAATATAAACGTACCAATTTGCAGTGTTTTAGATGTAATATTTAATAATAAAAATGTTTTATGCTGTATGGGTAGAAACTTGTAAAACAATAACAGCTATGGTAATTTCAACATCCTTCAGAGCAAGGGATAAAAAATGGAAGAAATGGTTTGCTAAATGAAGGACTAAAACTCTGGAGGGAAATTACACGACAGCTATAGAGAAGGCATTGCACAAGGGAGAGTAAAATGAGTGATTAAAACCTACCTCACAATATCCACTTAAAAGACTGTTAAAAACATCATGAATTGAAAGTGCAAAAGTTGAAATAATAAATGCCAGTCCTGTTGAGACTTGTTCTGCCATATAAACTAGGAACATAATTTTGAGACAAAGTGGAATGCGTGATCATGTAGCTGCAGAGAGGAGAAGGGGACAATAGTTTGCTGGTTCGTGGAAGTCTGCCCTGATTTAATGCGTTACAAAAAATACAGGCCTGGACCGATGAATGGAAGAATTTGCATTGTAGATATTCAGAAATGTCAGAGAGGTAATATGATATACTTCAGAAAGGCTTAATTAAAGGCATCAAAGCTTTTTCCATCGACGAGGCTGGCACGCCAATTAACTTCAGCAGGAGCAAGCCTGAGCCTCGGATTTTGTCTGCGCGCCAAAGACCTGCTCGAGGCAGGGCCGGTGACCTCCAAAAGCAGACAGAGCGTGCTGACCAACAACCCCCTTAACTGGTGGGACCTAATCCTTCTGTTAGGTTGTTCTGCAGTGTAATCCTTCCCAGCCCTGCCCAGACATGCGTGTCTTAGCCCCTCTGCACTTCAGAGAGT
This sequence comes from Nothura maculosa, assembly GCA_032353885.1. Taxonomy (NCBI): domain Eukaryota; kingdom Metazoa; phylum Chordata; class Aves; order Tinamiformes; family Tinamidae; genus Nothura; species Nothura maculosa. The sequence continues at coordinate 534,693 of JAUBOD010000557.1, forward strand.
CTTTTCAGCCCAAGGCACTAAATGACAGTGTTAAAAACAAGGGTGTCTGGGCCTGGGGAGGGCTGTGGAAAATCCCCACTGTAGGTGCACAGGAGGGGAGGTCTGGATCTGAGCCTTCCCTTCCATTTTCTTTGGAAATTTGATCCCAAATTCTCATAGACTTAATGTGAACTGATAGGTTGATTCTAAATAACCCTTGGCTAATTAAATGGAATTAATCGTATAAACTACTTGAGATGGTGTTAAAAATGTGTTGTGATAGTACCCGGTAGTTCTTCCTGTGGGCTGAATTCTGTTTTATCACAAAACATTTGCATTATAAAACAGTATTGAGGATTTTGTCTGCACAAATAAATAGCCTGGCATCTTAACACTGTGGAGGCTCATGGTCAGATGTCCTCATGCCTTGGAGGATGGCAGCCCCACAGATGAGAAGTTGGAGGCACTCCAGATGGGAGTACTGATGGGAACAGCAGTGAGCTCTTCCTGGAGTAGAAAACTTGTTTTTTACAGGAGTACTGCTGCTCTGGCCTGCCCCTTGCTGTCCTCGGGTTGAACTCCAAGGGAGAAGAAACTCTGCACCTATGAGTTCTTGAGATGAATGAACTGCTTTTCTTCTCCTCTTCCTCCTGCGTATTTTTACTGAGTGATGTTATGTGGCACTTTTGTGTGTGTATGAAATATCAAGATGTGTTTGTATAGCTTATCACAAGGAGTGCTAATATAGTTAATAGAGCAGTAAGTGGCTATTTTCTATAGTTGTAAAGGATCTGTCATTTGATTCCAATGAAACTAGTGTCAGAATCCCAAAGAATCAGAATTTCTCACAAGCTTAAAATGTAGTATAATCCAGGTATTAATTTTACAGACATGATGTGAATTGGCTTCCTCTGACACTACCTTTCAGCTATATTAGGACTGATTTTTAAATTCATATTTTTGTATGAACTTGAATGAAATTAAAAGAAAACCTTTGGGTTAAAAGGAGTTATGTCATTAAACTGTGACTGTATCCCCATACTTGCTAACCATCCAGATATTCCCTCATGAATTGCAGCACAGTGTTTAAATCATGCAGCTCTCAGGGCAGTAATTCAGTTATGCTAAATAACTTATTTTTTATTTCTTCGTTTGGTGTTCTAAGTAGATTTTGCCATTATTCTGATGCAACTATTTCTGGAGTGAGGACCATTTCAAGCTGTACAGTTGTGAAATACAGAGCTTCCATCCCATATGGATTTCAGTGTGTGAAGTGTGAAAACACAACAAAACCTTGAAAGAAACTAAAAGCAGAAGTGCTTGTTCTAGAGTAGCAATCTTTTTAATAGCATGAAACTAAATAATGAGTGAATTTAAAAACAAAGCTAAGATGACTGGGGATACCAAAACATTTTGCTGAAGCAGCAATAACTACTAAGCTCACATAGGGCATGTAAACTAGGAAGAGGTTGGAAGGTAAGACAGCTGGGGTAAAACTGTCTCTTCTGTGAGGAAATGCTATTTCTAACACCAAAGATCTTTTCAGTAGCTTTTTTTAGTACAAGTGAATAGTTATTGGAGAATATAAAATTCTAATTTAAAAATTCAAAGTAATACTGTTCAGTCATATTAAGGGTTACATTTTTCAGAACTCCATATGAAAAAGTGCATTTTTTGCCTCTGGGTGATTAAATTCTGCATACTTTAAATTCCCTCCCTAAAATTAATTAGCTATGGTAGGTAGTATCCAACAGTAGCAACACTTTACATTGGAGGTGGTTGTGTTTCACTGATGAATACATACATCGGTTTAATTTGGTGAAGCTATTTAGGATTTATTTGCATTAATATTAAAATATAAAATTAAATGAACACTGCCAAAATAATAATAATAAAAAGGCCCTCTAGATACTTTGCTGCTGTAAAATGCCCCAGTGCACTAAGCGCTGATCTGGCTTTATGTTTTTTTTCATGTTGTTTGCTGATTTGTTACAAGCATGAGCAGATCTGAATTGAACATGAGAAGACAATGTAAAAACAGCCAAAAAAAGTAACAGTGAGGTTACCTGGGAATATAGTTGCAATGAGCCACGCTATTTATTTGTGCTGCTTGAATTCTCTCCTCCAAATTCTTTGGTTTTGGAGAGTTTTTTTTCTTTTTCTTTTTTTTTTTCCTCTTCTTTTCTATAATAGATCAGTAAAGACAATTGACCAAATACTCATACTTTGTGCCTGGCTTTCTGCTGGCTTGCTTATGTCCTCATGTTTAAGTCAATCTTTTGCGCTAAGCTTGTTAGAGAATTTATTTTACCTTGCTTCTGGTTTTGTCTTCCAAGTGAGTTCCCTTGCTTTCTTGGTATTGCATGCATCCTTTATTTCTGATTCTGTCACATCAGTCAGATTGGTAGTTGAGGTTTTTTTTAATTGTTTTGGGTTCTTGCCTTGACTGTCAGCATGTGGTAGCTAAGTCCAGTCCCTTGGAGAAGTGATAGATAGCTCTTCAAACTGATGAATGGGTATTGAAAGTGACACTTTCCAAAATAAATCCAAATTTGCTAATAGACCTTAACTTCAGATCTTCCACAAATTTGGTAGTAGCTTGCTATGTCTAAGTCTCCTCCTTCAAAGTACATCAATCTCTTCCAAAACTTCCTACACTGTTTGATTTTCCTGACGCTACAGAATTTTCTTCAGTTGTTAACATAAAGAAAGTTGGGAGCATGGAGGGGCTTGTTTGGTATTTTCTCTCATCTCTGTCTTTTAATATGTGCTCATCATTATCTGTTATTCTCAGTATAAAAAATGTTTACAACTCATTACATTAGCCTTTAGATCTCCTAGGCCCCTTCTTAATAATAAAATAAAAACATGCTGCTACGTGGTTCTTGATGGATATTTTGGATGCTACCACAAGATTCATTTATACTGTGCATTGTTTTCCCAAAACTTTTTTTGGCAGGCACTAATATGTATGTCTAGTTAAATTTCTAGGGAAGAAGCAGCAGCTCTACCTGAAATGCTTCACATCTTTGCCTCACGTTTTTGAGACTTCATTCAGAACATTCATACCCTTGGGTGCATTCATTGGTATGACTCTTTCTAAAACCTTTTGATTAGGATACATATTCCTCTTGTGCTAGAAGGTGAAGAAGGATAACAACCCGCTTCCCAAGTAGCTTTGCTAGCTGAGTATACTCCCTTTCCCTGTCACTACAGCTACACCAGCAGATCGTTTGTTTTCCTGTTTGCATCTGTGCTGCTTTTGCCCCATCTCCTTAGTCATTGTGTTAGAACATTAACTGTTTTGTAAAGTTTAGCCCCCTAAAATTTATAATTCTTTTATAACTTAGTCTGCTCTTTTAAAAGACTTAAAAGAGAAGTTTTGTGCATAGTCTGATATATGGGAGAAAGGTTACATGCTACTTCCTACCGTTTTGGAAAAAGAGAGCTACAGAAGAAGCCTTAAACCAAGAAAGGGAATCAGAAAACATTAGGAAACCTAACCAAAGCAGCAGAGGGGTGAATACAAAGACATCTGCGAGATCAGCTGCCATCAGGCATAAATTGGTGGCTAACTATGAACTAAGAAAAGAATATTTGTTAAGAGGTAGGGTATAGTCTTTATATCTCTAGTAACTTAGAGATAAGAGGAATTTTCAGGTGTTAATTGGTCTCTCCATATGTACTAGCTACCAAGAAATGCAGCTGTAAGTGTAATTCAGCAACAGATCCGAATGTTATTTCCAAGTACAATAGTAAACTGTGAGCAATGAACATTAAGAGAAATTAAGATTAAAATTTTGTTTTATCGTGTGGATGAACAGGTTGCACAGAGGCTGTGGATTCTCCATCTTTGGAGTTGTTGACTGAGCAACTCATCAGATTAGACCTGCTTTCAGCAAGGGCTATGCCAGGTGACTTGTGGAGTTCTCTTTCCAAGCGACTCTTGTATCTCTCTGTACCCTCCAGGCTGGCATACTTTTGTTTTTTATTATGTGTCACTAGTCATAGGATGACTAGTATCTGCTTTTTTGTTTAATCTTTTTTTTTCTCCTTTCTGTATTCCCCTAATATACAAAATAAAGTTTGCTGCTTTGTAGCCAAACTTCTTTTTTATCTCTCCTCCAAATGAAAATCATCTCCCCTGACTCCTTCAGGTCATTCTCAAAACTGTCACTCTTGCAAAATGGAATCCTATACTCCATTTCTAATCCTACCTTTATTGTTCTCAGAATTACATAGGGTGACAAAAATAAGTTTGTATTTCATCTGTACTCCTAAGTTTCATGTAGAAGAGGAGAAAAAAAGGATAAATAAAAAGAACTTCTCTAAAGTCTCATTGTATCTGGAGTCATAACATTCATCAGACACTTACGAGTTGCTCTAATGCTTCAAGTATTCTTAACAACAACTCTCACTGATGTCTCATTCTTTCTCCCAAGTGTGATTTTTTTTTTTTTTTGTGGTGGTGGTGATTTTTTTTGGTTTGTTACTGATTTGGATTTTGTTATTAATGACAATATCTTCTGTCTTTTTAGGGAGCATAACTCCTTAAACTCCTTATACTCTAACCATATAAATACGAAAAATGGACTCACAGGCTTCCTGAGGCTGCTGCTTTAGACAGGGCCAGTTTCCTTCAAGGTGATTGCTGAGGGCCTCCTTCAAACTCTTTCACTGTAGCTTGCACTCCTTCCCGAAGTTCTTGGAAAACTGCAGTGCTTCCAATGTTAGAATAGTAACAGCTTGGATAGCAAATTGAGAAAGCTTCAAGTTATTTTTTGCTTTTAAAATATGTCCTCTGTTTACATTTACTTTTGCATACATTATATGTGTGGAATTGGACAAGTCCATCTTGCTTCTTTTCAGCCCATTCCACTTGCTGCTTTTTAGCCAGTTATATTCTGTTTAAGATATAAATATTGCTGTGAAATTTATAGCAAAAGCAGAATTTTGATATCCTCCTTCAATAGGAAAGTGTTGGATTATCAGTTGTGCAAAGGTTTCTTATGCTATTCTGACTGCCTTAAATATTCAAAGGAGGCAGAAATGGGTATGGTGTTAAACTGACAAAACATTTCTGTGTTATCCACAATCCCTCTTCCTGGTACTGAGGATGGTTTAATCCACACCTGTTTTTAGAAGTGTTGCTGGAGAACATTTTGCTATAGTGTAGGGTTTAAAAAAAAAAAAAAACTTTTTTTAAACTTTTTTTTTCCTACCTCCCTCTCTCAAGTTCCTTTCAGATCTTTCAGAATAAAGAAATGTAAAGGGAGGGAGAAGGCACCTCTCCTGTCTCTATCCTTGGTCTGAATGGAAGAAATAGGGCAGCAAAGTTAAGATCTCTTTTGCATCATCATTTTTGACAGACTTAGAATAATCAAAAGTCTTTGAGATTTTTCATGTCATCTTATTATGAATTCAGGAGTTCATGCTCTGTCCATCCTAGAGCAGCAGTTTCGGTAAGTCTTGCATAGATTGGCTTTGTACATTTTCCTTTGCCAGGAGATACTAGATAGTACCTTCTCAGGTCTGTGATTTAAAGGGAGAAGGAAATGAGGAAGTGGTGGAGTAAGATGATGTCCTGAGTTTCTGGAAGCATTGCATATGTTTTCCAGAGAAAGAATCCCACAAACAGTTGACTTCGACTTTTTTTGTTTTTGTTTTTGTTGTTGTAGTTCTTCCTTTTTTTTTTTTTTTTTTGACTTTTTTTGACTTTAACCTCAGTGATTCAAACCACTGTACTTTCAATATAATGAACTTTTAAAGTCCTTAAATCGTGGAAATAATTGAGGTCTCATAGTGCATGTTAATTGTTTTGATTCTCTAAAGAGGAAGCATCATAATTCTATTCTTACAAACTGTCAGTGCCTAAGTGGGCTTTATAGCATGTTGATTGTTTGCAGCTGTATAGTTACTTCATACGGTGCAGTGTGAGAAGCATAGCAGACCTATGTTTTTTATGGGATATGCGAACATGGCCTTACATTTAAACACAAAGCAAGAGAGCAACTTTATAACCAAGGGAAAGCTTTGCAACCCCAAAGCAAAAGCTGTCAGTTTTTCCTGCCAACCGCACAGTTATTTGTGTAGGTCCTTGAAACTCTCAACAAGTTTGAGACATTTGTTATCCACCTCATGTGGAAAAAATTATTTTTTCATATGTTTGAGCATTTTACACGAATGAGTAAAACTTGCATGACTTGCATAAAAGACATGAATTCACTATGAAATAAGATACAATCAGAAGTGGTATGAAATATACAACTGCTGAGTGATATATCCAACAGCTTCAGTATGTAGTAGCCAGCTATTCCCTAAAACTTGTTTCACTTGAAGGCAGAGTCAAAAAATATTGCAAGTTATTTTAAAGAGTAGTTTAAAAATGTTGTACAGTATTCTTCTGATGTAAGATAAATGTAAACAATTTTACTACTAAATATAAACCTGTGCAGATGTACTGTGGTAGTTTGTGGAGTGGGAGAGAATCTGGAAAGAGGAAATCCGAGGAAGAGTTTTTTGTGTGGCTCAGCAAACCCAGTAGAAGTTACTACAAAATAAGTTTAAAATTCATTCTGGTGAGATCAGCATGTGAATATTAGCCATATCTCATGATCATTTGAGCTTTGTGTTGAAGAAGTGTCTAGTTTTGCCCTTTTCTACCAGAAGGGCATCTGATGTTAGTGTGCATATATGGTGGAAGGGGGAAAAAAAGATAAGTAACTGATTGTGTGTGCTCCCATTTATCATTTTCCATTGGTTTGATTATAAAATCCAAGTGTCTGGCAGAAATTTGAGGACAGTCAAATCCTATTATTTGTCTAAAATGAGAGTAGTCACACATTTGTTCTGGTCTTCGTGTTGTTATTAATTTCAAAGGGACAGCCCCACTTGTACAGAACCTTTCCATGCAAGATACTTGTACACCAGGTTGCTACCTGAGCACCTTCTGGTAAAACTGACATTTTTTGCAATCTATAGAAAGAGTATGCAAAGAGAGTGTATGGGACAGGGAATCTGGAGAGTACCTCTATCCATCTGACTGTTAACTTCTTGATGCATCCTAGCTCTCTAGGTCTCAGGCCACCAAAGCCCGTGGCCAGGCCATGGCAACAACAGTTAATAGCCGCATGTTGGAGACATGAGGGCTCCACTGAGATCCCCTCTGCCCTTTCTGAAGCTCATCAGGTTTAGTGTTTCTGTGACTGCTATATGCAAAGCCAGACCTGGTGAGAATTAAACATATCACTGCGTGTTGTATCACTGGTGTGTTTTGCAAATTAAGATCTTGTTACCAATAAAGTCGTAATTTTTAAAAGGAAGCAAAGAGTTCATTACAGCACTGATTAATCTGAAGCAGTGTTTTTTTTTTTTTAATCAAAAATTAAAAGCAGATGTTTAAGATCCACCTTTCATTAGTAATGGATTGCTTCAGTCCGAATACTTGCATGAGTATTGCTAATCGTACTGGGTTGCGAGTGACCGGTGTTGCACCAGGCCGTACAGTTGTGATGGGCAAGGCTGGGCTTCCTAATGAGGAATGTTTGACCACAAGAGGGAGTTCCTTGCCAACTGTTTCTTTCCCGCTGTAGGGCACCAGTGTCCAAAAAGAGCTCACACGCATAATACCTTCTTTCTGATGGTGTAGGCTAAAACAGGGAATAATTTATTATATAGGTTGGTTTTTCTTCAAAAATAAAATTAATTATATTTAAGGTGTACTTAAGATCTACACAAATGTTTTTAGTTTTATTAAATAAAACCATCACTCTTAATTTTAAGTATGCCTTACAGCAATGTGGATCTTATAATCAAACACAGTGAGTGTGTGTCAGGTATGGTTGGTTTTATTTATATCCTGTTCAAATGTGCTGTAAGTTGTTCTGATGAACTCTGCTCTCAGAATGAGGAAAACAGTTATTTGTATCCAGTGGGCTTCACTATTTACTACGTGGTCAAAATACAAATTGCTCAAATTCAGATGATTTTTTTTTTGCTTTTTTTTTTCAGGAGGATGCTTTTTAACCACTTTCTCATTTCTCATTTCTGTTATTGTTGCAATTACCTTTAAATCTTACTTCTCGTTCTACTTTTTTATGATTGTATATTACAAGGTCCTAGTGAAGAAGATTTAAATATTTGAAGTTGTTTTTTTTTTCCTATGCTATGTTGAACTATTTTTGGCACAAAAAAATCTTAGGTAATCTGAAAAAGCAATGTAGATGTTTCAGGAATTATATATATTTTTTGTCCTATATATTCATAAAGAATAAATGCCCAAAATAGGAGGAAAAAAAAAGAGAAAGAATGCTGACTTCCAGAAAGAAAAGCGATTAAAGGACGCATATGCATAATGTATAGAGAAATGTGAACCAATGCTGCCTAGTGTGCCCTCAGCAGTATCTGTTTTCTATTTGTGGTCCATATAGGGCAGCAGGGTGGCTGGTGCAACCCATTTTTCTTACCTGACTTGTGATTCTTTAGCAGCTCTGAAGTAATTTCTCCACTCCAGTAGCTGCCTGGAGCTTGCTTATTTTTATACTAGTAATCCTTTTACTTATGTAGTGTTTTCTTTATGTTTTACAAATATGAGTTAATTAAAATTCACAAAAAGTCTGGTGAGTAGGTAAATTCTTTTGACTTTGTATTGTAAGAGCCCTGATGCATATGGATGTTGGGGGTGGGAGGGAAGAAGCTAAACTTTTTCAAAAGTTAAGTATACCCAAAAGATATTTAGTCAGTCCTTCCCTCAAGTGCTCTTAGTGTTCTCTGGAAATATAAAAGTTAAATCCTAAAGCCAAAACGTCATAACTAAAATAAATGAAAGCTATAGATGTTAAAACGTTGGCTCCTTCCTCTTCTTCCTTAGCTAGTGTGTGTAAGTTCCTGCTTTTCCTAATAGATTCTTTGAAATGTGATTTTTTTAATAAGATGCTGTGAATGCAGCAGAACGCATGTGTTAAATTTTTTTATGCAGCATGATTGAAAGGCAAATACTCATGAAATCAAATGGCATGTCATAGTAATTGGGAAGGATGATGACTTGTAAATTTAGTTCTTTGTTTTACAGTGTTTAGAATTCAAACAAAGCAAGTTTCTCTGAGCTGCAGTTTGACTTAAATATATATCACATTATGAAGATGCATTATTTTAAGGCAGATGTGCACTGCTTTTTAGTAAGAGTCTTTTTTTGTAGGAAATAACATTTTAATAGTTGCCTTCAGTGTTAATTGTTCTATGATCCGCTGATTATGTTCAATATAATCACTTTCTTCTTTTTTCTTTTCTTTTTCTTTTTTTTTTTTTTTAATTTATAAAGCTATGAGCTCGGTTTGAAGAGGAAAAAGAAGTCTCACTTTATATGACATTATGTTGAAGTGCATTCTGCAAAATTAAGGTTTGTGGACACAAAAGAAAATGCTTGTTAAAATAGTCGGTTTTTTTTTTTTTGTTTGTTTCTCCATGTTTTTAGTATTGAAAGTAATAGGCCATAAAGAAGGAGAATTTTGGAAAGGAGAAGAGACATTTCATATTCTTTCAGAATGTCCATTAGGGTGCTGGATGTAAATTCAAGTTATTAGGGCTTCATCAACTTCAATCTTAGAAATTTTTGTATTTTTGTATTTTTTCCCCTTCTGAATAATCCCCACAAGTAACATGGGATATTTCTGTTTGTTATGTGAAATTATGTTAGGTTGCAGAGAGTAACGATTTGTTATTTATAGTACAAGTTTTTTTAGAAGCCACACGCTTGAAGTATTGATATTAGCTTGCATTTGGTCTTGTCTGGAGGTTATTGTAAATTCATAATGAATTAAATAATGATTTTTTTTTTAATATACAGCCCAATATGTGCAAATAGCATGGAGACTTTGAGTTGTGCAAAAAAAAATCTCCTGTATTATGTTATTTGGGAGAAATAAAGTACTTATTCACTTATTTTACATTAGCTACTGTTCAAAGTGTAAACAGTTGGCCATAAAACTGTTTTAAACTGCACTAGTTCTTTCAAATTATTATTTTGCAATGTGAAGGAGTTTTCTAGAGTATCTTCTCAATACTTAAATTTGGTAAATAAAGCATGCGGTAATCTTTTATACAAAAGCAAATTTTCCCTGCCAAATCGAGCAAGCTTTTGAAATGGATTGATTGCCGTTAAATATGCACCTATACAGCCTTTAAGGCAAGTAATAGCAACTTTCATTTTTGTGGCCATAATTCTGTTGGTCTTTTCCCTTTTTTTAATTGTAAATTACAATTTAGTACAGATGTGGAACAAATTTGCATGGTTAATGGAATGGTTTTCCATCTTGTTCCACTTTTCTACAGCTTGATCAGCTGTCATGCTTAAAGTTACAAATTCCTGACCTTATTGAAAGCATGCAGCTGCAGGTTGGGTTTTTTTCAGTTGTCTGCATCCAGAAGGAAAAAAGAATGAAAATGTTTGATCCAAGTTTTCCCCGTAAATAGAATTTAACAAATTATATCCTAGAGGTAGAAAATGATTTGAATAATATTTCATTTAGGAGGTAAATTAGCTGACCATTTGATTTCTGGCTGTTTTCAAATATCTGTTAATCTAGGTATGCTCTAAGATTTAAAGGCATTAGCTCACTAGCCATCAGCAGTATCCTTTAGAGACAGAGAAAGGTATTATTGGGAGTCTTGAGCAACTCAAATACAGTATCAGCTTACAGAAAGATAAAGCGTATCTCCCTTGCCATTCTGTTAGTTCACCTTAAGTTCATTGTAGGAAAAGGAAACAGACCAAAGAGCACTGGTATTTTCAGGGGTGATGGTGAGGGACAGGGGCTTTGTGGAAGTATGTGTATCTTCATTTGGATATGCTGTGACCAATGTTTACATCCTGATTTTTTTATTATTAGTCTCCAAAAATTAGTTCCATTACTTTTAGGTTTGGGCATAGCCAAAGATATTCAGCATTAAAAATGAGGGGATGTGGCCCTATTTATGCATTACTCTTCTAATTTTGTTATGATGTCTCTAAAAAAATCATGTAGTTTTGAATAGTGTGTTTGATATTGCTTACTATTTGAGTTGTCTGGAAGACAATGTATTTTATTAAAATACAGAGTGTTCCTGGGAAATATCGGGCATATGTTTGAGACCAGGGAAGCAATATTTAAAAATAAGCTCTTGATATAAATGAGTACCACAACAAAATAAGGCACGTTTGAAGACTACTGAACTCTGCCTCTATGACAGCAATCTGCTCTTTATTTAATTGAATTGATTATAAAAAAGATTTGAAGTAAATATGTTTGTCAAGCAGTATTGGAAAAAAAAAAAACCTAAATTTGGGAAGTTATGTAGTAAGAGATACCATATTGTTAGCACTTTTGTCCTAGAGCATGTTTAAATAATATGTTGGATGCTTGAAAAAGTCACCTATTTAACTTTAGGCATATATCTCTGCATGCTAAGGAACAAATATAATATAATTGGGAGGGGAGAAGGCTCAAAATAGTGCAAACCTGTTCAATTAAAAGCCTAACCTGGTGGATTTATGCAATGAAAAGTTAATGGACTGGCTTGGGTTCCATAAAATAGTACATTTTTTTATAATCTGAAATGCCTCATAGATCTCATATGAACATACCTAATGTTTCACGAGCATTACTTTCTCAGAGCTGTAATCACAATGTGTATCAATAAAGATAAAATACTGTAGGCTGTTGGTTCATGTGGATCAGCTTGGAAACTCATAGACAGATACTTCTCTACTGATCTTTCAACCACTAAATTTATGGATGGGAGTCAAAAGAGTTCATTCTGAAAGCCAAGTTGGGGGAAACAGTTGGCTGCTGTAACTAATAAACTACTGGATTACCCTCTCATTTTCTTCCAAAGACACATGCCATTAGATTTAACAGATTAGTACTCAAAACAACTAAATTATTCCCAATATTGTATCTTCCGTTTGTGTAAACCTGCAGTATACTTCAGTTTCAGAGAATTTTCTCTGTTACACTCTGGTTAAAGTTGGCTACTAGAGAATATTTTAGCATTTGGTATGCAAAGGAACTCTCTCAATTGTCCAGACTGAGAATATAAAAATAAGTCTTTGGAACTTTCAAAATTAAATTGGAATATTGCCTCTGAGGATATTCCTTAGTTCGCTATGTACTTTCCCCCTCACACTTGCTGTTTACCTTTTCTCTTGTTCTTGTCCATCCTTCATTTGTACCTTGAAGGACAGCATATATTTTATTGGTGCATTATCACAACAGTGGCACTAGTTTTTGAATTTTGAAAATTATAGTTCTTTCTGCCTGTTCTTTTTCTAAATCTTTTTATAGATACTGTGGTTACAGTATATTTAAATCATTCTAAAATAGTATTGTAGTGTTTGCACTCCAGTACCGTTTCACTTGCATGTATTGTCTACAATCTCTTTACATTTTTCTATGACTTGAGATCATAAGAGATGCATGCAGCTAAGTGTAAGATATTGGAGGTGATTTGTATTTGAAATATATGATTAAATAATGCATTTCATATTCAATCTGTGATTTCTGTTTAAACAGCATTCCAAAGTCAGTCCTGTAAGCAAAAGTCTTACAGATATTATTTGTGAAATGAATTCTAATCAAAATCCCAGCAATATTCATTGCCACATTGAGACCTTTCAGATACTTTGGGGTGCTTTGTGCTTCCTGTGAAGTTACTCAGATACAGATATGAGTCCACTTATTTTAAACCATTTTAAAAAGGCTCTCTTCTCCTATTATAGCCCTGAAGCAGTGCCACAATAGCAAGTAGATAATATGACAGTAGAAGGTAAAACAGGGAGAACCAAGGTCTTTCTATCCCATATAAGTGCAAAATTAAGTTGCATTAAAGGCTATGTGTTTAGTCCCTTCCTTCAGGAAGACAGAAACCTCACTGCAATTCATTTTTATTCAAATGAGTACTTTTCTGCAGTTGGTTTAGCGTGGAGGTTTTTTGCCCCATCTCTAGGGAGCTAGATATTAGATTCTCCAGTTCTGAGTTGAATATAGTTTTTGTTATATTTCTGACTGCTTTTAGTCTTTTAATCTATTTCAGCTCTTTTTATTTAGCACAGATGAAGGAAAAGTGCATAGAAATGCAGAAAGACATTTTGACTTTCTTACCAAAATTTCTGCATTATTTTCTCCTGTGTTATATAGTGCTTATCTTCAAATTTTCTGTGTTCTTAATAAAGCTAGGTTACACTATAATAACATGGCTGACCATAGGATCATTGAGATCTATTCCACATAATATCTTAATTCTTTATTACCCATTAGGAATTTAAACTTCTGGCTTGGGTCATATAAACCCTTTGTTCTTTTTTTCCCTCCAACCATTAGCCCTACATTTACTTATATGTGCCAATATTTTATCTTTTGTTATAATAGTCAATTCTATAAGCTCTACATCAGCTTTATCCAGATGTTTTCTAGATAGCCAGTACCTAACTGCAACTGCCCTTTTATAAAAAAGCAAAGTAAGTAGATTTTCCAACTTCCTCAATTGCAGAAATTGTCATCCTCATATAAAAAAGTAAAAAAAAAGTAGCAACTATAATAGAAAATGAGTTATTTGATGAATTTGGTATTTAAACACCTGGTGAAACATTATTTCAACATTTTCAGCATAAGATTAAAGACTTTCTTCCTGTGATTGACACCATTGCATTTTTTATGCCTTTACTGAATCTTACAATGCCAGCCCTTTCTAGAGAGCTGGCTAAATCATCTGCAGATACTCATGCAGCTGACATTTCTCCCGTCTTGCAATCTACATGTTGACTTTTGTCAGTTGATTGGTTTGGAGTAATGTAGTAACCTTGGGGGTGGAACTGGCCACAGGTAAACAATTCAAGCGCACCCTCATTCAGTACCTAACCTATAACTGTGCATTTTTACTACCTAAATACATATCTAATAGTTGTAGTTTCTTTTATTGTTTTTGTTATTTTATTTTTCTCTTGCATATCATCAGCTTAATTTATTTTTCTTAATTGATGGACCTCATCTGCCATTCCCTCCATCTCTTCTTTCAGCCTCTTACTTGTAATTATAAACTTGGTTATCAATGTAGATTTTGCTTTTAATGACATTTAAATAGAATTTTTGTAAGCAGTTGTTATTCATAGACTGATCTTTTCATCCAAGTATCAGTATGTATCAAAGTATTAATATGTATTACCTCTTCACATGTAAGCTTCGGGTCCTCATTTTCATATGCATACGTGCCCATATAGATACTATTTTTAACTTAATGGAATTTACTATCATTTGTGAACCAGAATAGCTTTTTCAGTGTTTAAATATTGTGTACACAAATTATTATTTTTTTGTAATACTCCCTGATTTGCATGATGACTGTGGTCATTTCAGGTGCAAATTAAGCATTCTGCTGTGCATTCTTATTTACATGAATTGATTGCAGAACTCATTTTGTACATACTAAGCCTTTGAGATTGCATCATAGGACCTAGTAATAATGATTTCTAGTAAATTTTCACAAAAGCTATTTTAGCAAAATATATTAAAGTCTTTGCACTGTGAAGTGGAATCCTTTCTCTCCTCTGAATCCTCTCTCTTGGAAATAAGGTAGAAAGAAGGCAACTTGATCACTAGATTGATGCTAACATATTTACTCCAGCTTTTTCAGCTTGGTGGGCATTATGATCATGATTAGAATGTTTTTGTACCAAAAAATTATTTGAAGTAAAACATCCATCAAGAGTCAGTGATATATAGCTTAAGAGACCCTGCTGTATTTCTCCCCTTTGCACATGTATCTGTTTGCCAAGAACAGACTACCGAGCACCCAAGGATAATTGGTCTGTTTCTAGAAAAGGTTATTTCTTTAAATTGGTGATTCAATGTGCTATGCACCTCATTTTGTACCTTAAATTAAACCCTGGGGCTCAGCTGACCTAAAGAGCCTGATGATATGAGAAGTTTATACTGTATGTTACCTTTTGCCATAATGAATAATGAGAGGCGGCTTTATCCGTTGTGACAGCTGAAGTTCAGCATTTCTGTTTGTTTGCTGAAAGGATGCATATAGCAAAATAGTCATCCAGAATGGTGAGGTAGCAATTTTTTTTTTCACTCATAATGCTTTTTTTTTAAAAAAAAGAAAAAGACAAAAGCACTTTAGATTTCAGAGAATGTGGTACTTGAATGTTTGTATGATTACTTTGTAGGTCAGCAGCATGGGGAGAGAGGGAAAGTGAACCCGAAATAAGAGGAATGAAATTTTATTTATTTTGTTTTGAAGTGCATGATTAGATAATATTTCTCCTCATATCTATGTGTGGTCTTCCTGATCAGTCCATTATTCTGCATGTTGATGCTCAGAGCACTCTGTTTTCAAGCTCATTAGATGTCAGTCTGTTTATACAGTTAATTTTAAGTGTTAATTGGGTAAAAGCAGAGGTAACTTGGAGAAGGAGAACCAATTCTACCATTTTCGTGGTGTTAACTTCATTCTGAGCATTTGCTTGTTTTTCTTTAGGGTTCAGCATCTCTCCTCACAGGAAAGAGAGTTGTCTCAAAAAAGCGCTTTGGTGAAGGTACTTTTCTCCTCATGTATGAGAACTGTGACTGAAGCCCAGGAGCATCTAGGAACAAGCCGTTGAATATGAGAAGCACTCTTAGTCACAAAAGCATTCAGCTAGCATTGTATGTTCTTCCTCATCCCTCAAAACAAACAAACTCCATTTTGGCTTTTTCATAGGACAAAACAGAGTTCAGATATCCACCTCTGAACTTTCAGGGGTATCCCTGGACATTTCCTGGATTTTTCTTAGCCCTTTTTGCATCTGGCATTTTTATCTGATCTTTTCTCTACTTTTATACGTGTTCCTCTATATTTGCCTTTTTAAAAAAAAAGTTCTTAGCTATTTATTTATTTATTTTGATTATTCACTGTTGTGAATTGCAAGTGCTGACCCATTGGTTCTTCTTTACCCATTCTCTTGGGTTTTTAAGGAGGCTGAAATCTTAGCACAAATGGGATAAGTAGTGTGTGTAGCCCCTGTTTTTTCGCCCCGCTAGTATTCAGTGTCTATCTTTTCAGTTCAAAAGCCTAAATAGCCACAGAAGGAAAAGGTCATATTCCTCTACATTGTATTTTTAGAAGCTGGTTAAATTTCCAAATTCT
Organism: Nothura maculosa; assembly: GCA_032353885.1. Taxonomy (NCBI): domain Eukaryota; kingdom Metazoa; phylum Chordata; class Aves; order Tinamiformes; family Tinamidae; genus Nothura; species Nothura maculosa. Next base: position 550,836 of record JAUBOD010000557.1, read on the forward strand.
ACTGTTTACTACACCCAGGTATAATCAGCCAATTCCCAATATAGTTTGGGAAGGGATCTCACAACTTTAACCACCACCTGTGGAAGAGCACTCCACGCCCCCCAAGCTTTCACCTCACCCAGTTATATGTCATAACAGTTGTACTATTTCTGAGTAGCAGAAAAAGTATTAACCACCTATAATTAAGCAATTTAGTAAAGGTAAATAATTTAGTCGCAGCATTTTCAAAAATTCTGTATCTTGGAGAAGATTGACAAAGACAAAACCAAACATACACACACTTCTTTATAAAATAGGACAACATAAAAAGAGATGGAAAAAGTGGGTATAAACCTTGAACTTTTAATTTTTCTTTTGTGGACAAAGTGCAGTAGATTAAAGCAATACCTTTTATTGGACCAACAAAGAGCGGTCAGGCTTTGAGACTGGAAAGGTTGCATCTTCAGCTTTCACTTTATTGATCTTGCTGACTGCTCCTTACAGGCCAGATCAACTACAAATATTTTCTGTATGCCTTGGATGACACCTTTCTTCCTTTTCTTCCTTTGAGGCATAATGTTTCTTTTTGTGATCAATGGTAACGAGAGACTTTGTGTGGGGAACTGAAATAAGGAAGAATGTAAAGAAAGGAACCTTTTAATATTAGTTGTTGCTTGGCAGAGAAATCATTTTCAGCTTTTTTTCTGTTTTTTTTTCTAGAATTATTTTTAATAGTGAAAAATGTGTTTAAATGTGAAAGCTGCTCTCATTGCTTCAGTATATCTTGATATTCATTTGAGACTGCTTTTGGAGACAGGTTTTCTTATTAGAGGCTGAGATCACAAAATGCTCCTATCAAAAGCAAAGTACTTTAAAGTATTAAAAACAGTCTAACCTTGTCCCTAGCTCCCTCTCCCATCGCTTCCTTCCCTTATCTCCCTTCTACACCCACCACTTCTTGTAACCATTTTTCTTTCCAAGGAACTACAGAAAAAGTATTGCCCTAGGGCTATGTGATCATCTATTTAATCTGTCTCAGCACATCTAGAATTATAGGAATTTTTAATTCTCCCATTTCGGTGATTACACCAATGACCACAATTTGCAAAATGGTTCATTTACCATTTAGCAGAGAACTGAGCAATGAGATTTCCAAAAGGATCTTTCAGAGGCTATTACAGTAAAAGCTGGTGTATACAGAGCAAGCTGGAAAAATAGAGTTTTTAAATGGCCAAATTGGCAGGTTTTGCCTGGAACTTGAGTCTCCTCCGGCTGGCAAACTACAGAGAACATGAAGGAAGGGAGAAGGGAAGCAAGGAGGATTGTCAGCAGATATCTGTCCACCTGCAAGTGCAGGCTACCTCATCAGTATCTGAGGATGTGATTGCATGGAGCACTGTGGCATTTGCCTGCAAACCTGTCTCCCTGATGATGTTTTTGAAATTCACAATTTGCATAAATTCCTAGAAATTATATGAAAGTTTTCTACTTCAAAATCAACATTTTTCCAGTAACATTCAATAGCAAAATTTCTATTAAAATAATAGTATTTTTTGTTTTTGTAGTTTAGTAAACCAAATATTTCAGATTATTAATTGTTCTAATAATTACTTTCATTCCAGAAGATTCTTTGAAACATTTAGTTTTAATTGGTCATCTCTTAATTTTCCTTAATAACTGAAATGGATAGATCCTGAAATTGATAGTCCAGATCCTGCTGCATTTAAATATACTGAACAGATCCTTGTAGCTGATCTTGCATCTTCCATGTTCCTCCAATATTATTGCTCACTATAACCCTTTGTAGAGGAAGTTACTATTAAATGTTAGTTAAAAGAAGAAAGCCAAAAGCAGAATGTACGATATGTTGTTTTGGCATGTAAACAAGTTGTGTGTGTAAGCAGCTCCTCCCAAGCTTTACGTGTTTTGCAGACTGTGACCACATACAGCCCGAAGGCTTTAGCTGAAGCAGCCTGATTATGCTGTATGTGCTGCTTGAAGGTGTAGAAACAAGTGCACTTAACAGGGGAGGGGAGGAAAAATATATGAATCTGCTGAGTGTCGAGGATCTCCTGATGAAAATATGAAGTTAACTTTGGAAGAAACAATATCCATAACTCCCTGGTCTTGAAAATAAGAAATTAAGTGCTTAGGATAATAAATATAAATTTTGACAATGCTTTAGTTTAATGGCACATGAATTAAAACTGCATTACAATGAAATTGCTGCCGAACATCCACATTAATATCAAATGAATTCATTATGACCAGCACAGTTACAATGAATACTAAATGAATTAATAATAATGAACCACTTAAAGTGTTACCTAATTGTTTTATTTCATTTTTATGTATATTTTTGTCCAAATTTAACTGTTAGGTTAATAGAGAATGACACTTGGTAATTCATTTCAACGCCTAGTGTTTGTAGGTGATTATTTTCACACCACGTTCAGTCTAGTCTGGTGCATATCCAGCACTGGGCAGATGTCTCCAAAAGACTTACCTATTACACCGGATATTTCAAATCATGTTGATGCAAAAAGATCAGCCAAAATGTGTTTAACAACTCTTAATGGCTGATTATGAAAATGCTCCTTGAACTGACAATTCATATTTCTTCCATTTATCGTAAGTGCTTCACAGAGGTGGTTATTAACAGTGTTTTAGCAGCAGAGAAACTGAGGTACAGGTCTACTATAAATGATCTGCCTGTGATAACACTGCAGCTGAGCTGGAGATTCCTACATAACTCTAGAAACTTCAGATCTCCCAGAATTAGTGTAAGCTTTTCAGCTTGCCTATAGACTTTTTCATATGTTGCATTCCATGTACTCTATCATTTTTTTAATTTGCTGTCATTGTAATGGTTAAGATATGTTATGAAAACATGTTGTGCCATTTCTGAACCACACTAGAAATGATACTGAAGGCAATGTGCTTGTTGCTCACTGGCCTTTTAAATTACAATTGTTTTTATTTCTGGTGACCGTCTGCAGTTCAATTCATGCAAGGGAGACGGACTGCTTGCGTAGAATGAAATAGTTGGTGCTAAAGACTGAGTTTCTGCACTGTTTTTGTTTCTGGAGTTTTAGCATGGACTTGTTCTAGCCCCTTGGACTAATGAGTGTTGGCATTTAAAATGTTTCTTTCTGATTTACTTCAAGCCCTAAGTAAATCCTGTTCTGGTTAAGCTAGGCTGCTGAGGGATATGGAGGCAACAGACAGGAGATTCTCTTTTAAAATCTATCTCTAATCTGACTCAAAATGCTTATGTAAATGTACCCTGTGTGTCCTTACCTGCAATAGAATTACTGCTGATGATTTTTTTTCCCTTAATCATTGATGAGGTGTTTTCATCATGGCCATGACATTAATGTTTTGCTCTATGGCTTCATCTTACATCTATACATCTATAGTGTACATCTACATCTATAGTGACATCAGTATTGCAAAGAAATGAGAACAAGAGGGGAAAAAAAGAGGCTATTGATAAGCTTGATTATGATTTTTCATTCTTACTGTATATAACTATGTTTGTAGAGGTTTTGGTCATACTATATGACAGTTGACATGAGAAGTTTTAAATAATGTGTATTGGTTTTGAATGGTAACATCATCCAGTGATGGACACTTAGATCTGTTCTGTCTTCACCACTACCAAAGCAAGGAATACTATAAAACTTAAACCAGTCATGACTTTTAAAATAGTCTTTATTCCTAGTTCATTATTTCTCCATTTTACATTAGCAAAGGTTTTGGTATGATTTTTCACAAGAAAATCTCTGATGAAGCCTGAGGCATGCTAGAGAGAAACAAAGGCACTAGTAGTCTCCACAGGTTGAGCTTTCCAGAAAGTATGGAATCTGGGAAGAAGGCAAGCTTATGTGTATGGCTAGGGACAGGAATGATAATATCTGCTAAAACCATTAGTGATGGTGAGGAAAAAAATGTTGTTGCCTTATGAAAGGTTCATTTCTTAATCTTTTAACTCTCTTGCAATTTATAGTTCCAGATGAAACATTAGGAAAGGCATTTTAATTAAGTTGTTCGTAGTACACTTAAAGGAGGAAACTGTTGTTAGTGGTGTGATGGCATCCTAATTTCAAGATTAGCATCTGGGCATAAAATGCCTTGCAGAAGCTCAGGAGAAAAGGAAAGCCCAAAATGCTTTGAAAAAAAAAACAAATAAGATGGTAGAATTTTTTTTTAACCCAATCAATTGCCTTCATCTGCCCAGCGAGTTTTGAGAAAGCAACTTAATTCTAAAAACAGTGAGCACTTGCACAGTCCCCCGTGGTTCACGATGAACTTATGATGTCTGAAGTAGACTGTCTGTCCATCAGTAGAAGTGCAATCTACTTGTCACCGGAGGTCCTCTCTCCTGTCATCCAAATGGCCTCTCAGACTTGCAACACAATTTGAATTCTAGGGTTATGCATGATATTTATATTTTGTAGACTGCATTGGGCTCTGTCTCAATGTGAACATAAGGTCAGGAAAATAAAAGCTGGGACGACAAAAAAAAAGAACAAAAAACTCTTACATAGGACAGATATAGATGTAAGATTTAATACAATGGTTAACAGAAATAGAGCGCAGATTGTCTTTTTTTTTTTTTTTTTTCCTAGAGAAGAGAAAAACACCTGCATTTCAGCTAGGGCTGATTATATCCATCATTCTTGTGCTGTCATTCCTTATAGGGATGGCAGCAAACAGTGGGTCTAGGGAGAGATTTGCAGATGGTAGTTCCTTTTATCATATTTCTCAAAACTAGTGTCAGGCAGGTGATTCAGTGGTAGATGAAGAGAGTTTGCCTCCTGAGGTGGAGCAGCAGTAAGGGAGCAGATAAATTCTAGCAGGAGACTTTCTCTTCCTTCCAATTACATTTTCACAGAACCCTCAGAAACTGTTACAGAATTTGCAAAAATTCCCTGCAGATTTATATTTTCCCTGAGGGGTCTTTTAATAGTACAATTGTTTTGTAGTATAAAACCTGTAATTAGCTATTTGGGTTTTGCCTAAACTTGGGGGTACTTGACTTTAATTACCAATCAAATGTAACAGTGCATCTGTATTCATGTAATCATCAGCACTAACTCGCATATACAAACCTTCTTTCAACTGAAGACAATAGAAAATTCTTTTTATTTGTTCTCACTCAGTTCTGACTGAAAATAACAGATGCTGCTAAGAAAGTTTGAGTGTTATGTTTATAATAGTAGGCAAAGCAAACAGCCACATCTAGCTAGAAAGCAAGGAGGAGGTTGGGTTCAGACACTGTTTAAATGCATTTCATATTCCAGTGCCAGGATTTGGGGAAGGCAAGAGGTAAATGTGTTTCTTAGCGCTCTATAGACTTGACCAATATGTGATTGCGATGAGTGTTTTTGCATGGCAGCAGTTCCAAGTACTCAGAGTCCTATTTCTTTTCTATCTGCTTCATACACTTGTTGAGGTATGAGAGGAGCTAAAGTAGACATGAAGACAACAGGATATTTCTCTTTAGTTAAACTGTCACAGTTATCTGACTTCATGTTTCCAGTATGCGGAAGCAGTTTCAAATGGTGTGTGGTGAACCAGTGACTCACATTTCCCATGTAGTTGTCTACCTTGACCTTTTCTAAATATGAGTCTTTCAAGTCTTTCTGGATTGTATGCTCTTTGGAGGGAAATGTTTTCACACAGAGCTGACTAGGTTGGCGTCAAACCATTGGCTGGAAGCATTTTGGTGCTACCTGAGTGCAATAGAATCATAGTTCCAGGAGTACTGGTATCAATGAGCCTCCAGTTTCATGCAAGTTTACATCTTGCAATCTATTGATTTTGCTATCCAAAAGGGCTAGTCCTGACAAACTTTAACCAAGGCTAGGATACCTGTTCTTAAATGTCTTTCTTCCAACCTATTTTGATTAAGCTGGCAGAGACGTAATTATCTTGAAGTGCTCTTTCTTCCTCTGAACTGAAATCAACATGAGGATTCTGAGTTTATTGGCAGGAAAAATATATGCACACACAGAAAATGCGCTCCCATGAGCCTTGTATCTGTAACAAATTGGGCTAAAAACTGCTTAACTTCACGAAACAAAACAGCAGTTCTGCAGTTTTCCGCATTTATTTATTTATTATTTTTATTTTTCCTGTTTACTGGAAAGCCTGAGAGCAGTGCGCTAAGTTAGTGCCCCCTAGAGTGAAAATTGTCTGACCTTTGTGTGTGCTTGCTACACACTAGACTAGAAAGGGGGTAGAGATCCTTTTTTGGCACCGTGTTTGTTGTACAGGAGCCAATTTCCCCAGTTGTTGCTCTAGTTGTATGAATAAAAGCTTCCCAGTTTCTCTTGGGACTTCTTCCTGTTCTTGGGATTTTTCTACTGACTGTTAGCACAGCCATGGCTGAAAAAACACACAGTACTTGGAGGTAAAATCATATTCTGGTATCCTCACCAAAATACCCGTGGATATTTTACCAGAATATGGTGGATGTTGGTGAATGTGTATAGCCTAGAGTATGGATCCTGTATTCACTAGAGAATATATGGTGAGTTCTTAGGGCAGGATGTGCTCTATAAAAGCTGTGAAACCCTTTAAAAGGCATGTGGCATTCTGTTGACCTTGAACAAAATGCCATATCTGATGCTCTGGGTTGGCAGTTACCTCATGCAATAAATTTTTGCCCATTTTTCTTGGCCAAATGCATTGTCTAATGCATTTTATGTATAAGCTTATTCTACCTATTCAATCATCAACATTATAAACTGCATCTCTCGAATATTTCAAATATTCTGTATAAATTAGATCCGCAGGCTTCTTGAATTGTAAAGAAGTTGCATCTGTTTGTCATGCATATGCTTATGTCCTTATTTTGCAAAAGGGCCGAAGGCCTCAATTTTTAAATTGAATTGTTTTTAATAACTTCTATCAGTGGACAGGAATTGTTCCAGGGATCAGCTCTGTTTGTTTGTACTAGAGATGCTGTGAAAGTTTAATCAACCTTTAATTTTCTTTTATTATTATTGAGAACAAGCAGTAATGCAAAAAGTCTTCATACATGAATAAAATATTAGGATAGAAGCATAATTAATATAAAAGGATGCAATGAAATAGAAAGGTGGATAATATAGCCAGCAAATCATATATCAATGCCAGTTATCGTATTTCATTGGAAGACATTAAAGATCGAAAATCAAGCATGGTAATTAATTAGTCTCGTTCCTATTTAACCAGAAGGTTGCATATATAAAGAAATCAGGTTGTCTACATGAGAAAAGAGAAGATGTAGTTCAGTTAAAGATCATGAGTGGTAGACTATAGAGATGGAGAATACAAAGGAGCAATAAATGTCTTCATTTGTTACATTATGAAAGCTCTTCTGACTGACTTGTTTGCTTTTGATTTAAATTCTCACCTAATCAGGACCTTAGGTCGCCTGCCTGGATTAAGGGAAGGGGTGGATATGGAAGAGTTAGACATATTTTGGACTGCTCAATGGGTTTTTTTGCATTGTTGTGCCATGGTGAAAAGTTAGTGTGCTTCCCTTTGTACCTGTGCACTGGTCATCTATCTCTGCATTTGGAGAGAGCATCATTCCTAACTGGAGCAGCTAGGCATCTAGTGATGCTGGATTTGAATTTCTACTCACTACTTTCTGTGATAAGATGAAAGACAACCACTTTTCATTTATAAGCAGTAGAAACAACTTCTGCTAATGTAGCATAAATGACAGAGAAATAGAGCAGACCATTTGGTAGCCAATAAAGAAGAAAAAGTCAAGCTTAGAGCACATGTAGGTAAATGTTCTAAAATTGTCAGTTCATCAAAACTAAACTATGAAAGTGAAAAATTTGAACAGATTTTTCAATATTTTGAAATTATTTTCTGTTTTGATAGATACTATAGAAACAGTTTTGAAAGATACTATAAAAACAGTTTTGAAATGGTTAAGCTACAAATTTAAAATATTTTAAGAAAAATATGGGTTTCCACTTAAAAATTAAGCCAGTAGCATTTATCAGTTAAATATATATTGAAAATCCAGTCCTGAAAAATGATATGTTTGTATTCACCCAATATCATTCTGCTTACTTCAATCAAGTCTCAAAGGTTTGTTCTTGTCTAACTCAGGATTGGAATTTTATTTTTTCTAAAGCCTCTATTTTCCTAGAAAGCCTAAATTATTTCCTGTTCAATTAAAAGCCTGAATTTTAGAGCTACTTAAAGTTAGAAATATTGAATGAAATATTTCTAATTCTAATGTCAATAGTAAAGCTGGTAATTAGATTGCAGTTGTCAAGCTATTATTCAACCAAGGGAAAAGTGTATGCTTTTAGTTTCAGGTAGCAGGATCTGCAGTGTAGATGGAGGTTGGGCACAACTTTGTCTTATGGGGTTGGGGGAAACAACTATAAGGTATACAGCCCTGTGCCACATGCTCTAGGTGACCCTGTGTGAGCAGGGGGGTTGGACTAGATGACCTCTGAGGTCCCTTCCAACCTTAAGCATTCTATGAGTCTATGATTTTATTTTTTTAATTTGGTGAAGAGCAGTAAATATATTCCTCCTTTCTTCAGAAAAAAAAAATATATTTGTGCAGATTTGGGGGGTTTTGTATGCAAAAGTTAGGAGGGTTACTGAGCATAGGATAGCGAGAAATGGGAGCCTTGTCTTTCAACGTGTTTCAAAGTGTGGTCATCTAAAATTATTCATTTAGATCAACTATTTAAACTGTTTGATTTTTTTTTCAGGTGGTAGGATCTAGCATATCTAAAGTATCTTGAGGCTGGGATTTTGATACCCCAAAATCCTAAATAGAGATCCAGTTTACCTTATTTCACAGAATCTTGTAAGCATCCAAATTCATTCTCCCATTTTAATAGGTAGCTAATCTTCAGTGCACTCAGTTGCTCATGGGAAGTTCTGGATATTAGGATGTTGATCAGAATCAAAGCCAAATTCAAAGCCTGAGCCTCTACCCACCAAACAGAGGAGTATGCTCCATTATAACATTCACTGTCCTCCTGTCTGTCCATACTTTTTTCCTGAGAATCATTGTCTGGAAAGGAAACTTTGCAGCTACAGAGAATCCAGACAGTATCTGGATTTTTGTTTTGTTTTGTTTTGTTTTTAATTTTCCAAGTGATGCAGTCATCTCCTCAAATCTTTTCAATCTTCCTTTCTTATGTGCCTCCTTCTTTTGTTTTTATCAAATTTGAGCTGAGTGTTTTCCTAGACCAGCTTCATTACTTTTGACACAAACTCTCTCTGGACCTTCTGTGATATTGGTAGGTGTTGAGAAATAGTTTTCTATAGAGAAGACAGTTTCTATGAAGACAGCAATTCTGAGCAGTCAGGGCAAAGCAAGCAGCCCAAACCCTAAAATATGCTCTTGGTTATAGATTTAGTTTATAAACTTACTGGGTTTCTATACAGTATATTATTACTATTAACAAATTTATTCAGCTGCAAGGAACTTGAATAAAGCTCTGGTTGCCAATGACATTCATATAAGCTCCTTGTGAAGAGGACTTAATCAGTACATAATGAAATGGAAGTGCAGTGTATTGATGTACTGAAAGTCAAATGTACTGACTCATTGTAGCTGGAAATTTACTTTCAGATGATTCATTTGCAGGGCATTCCAGAAATTATTGCAAACAGGCACTGGAGGGCCCCAAATGAGTCATGTTTTGCCCTCCACTTCTGTGATAACTTAGAGGCCAGAGTGTTGTGTGCCCAAATGAGACTTCAGAGGGCATCATCTGAACTTTGATTGCTGAACTCTTGGCCTATCTAGCTTTTCACTAGCTTCCTCCCTCTCTGGATCTCCAGAGAGACTCCTATAAAGAGATATTGCTGCTCTTAGCTAGTTGAGGAAAACAATGTATGAATGGTCCTTTATACAGTTACTGGGGATGGTTAATCTTTTAGCATTTCGGAAAAGGAATCAAGTACTAGGTTAGTACTGACCTTAGAAAGTGGACATCTGGAGGTAATTTATACTGATCCTGTATAATTTAAAAAACAGGAAGCTCTAGAGAGCTGTCCCCAGGTTTATGATAACATGACTTCTTTTAACAGTTTTTTTTCCCCAATATTGCTGATTTGAGCTACCCATGAGGGTTCAGAGATCTTTGTACAACTTGCAAAAAATGTGTGTGTGTGTGTGTGTGTGTGTGTGTGTGTGTGTGTGTGTGTGTGTGTGTGTGTGTGTGTGTGTGTTTATTATAATATTTATTATATAGAAAATAAAAAAAAAAAAAAACAATATGAGA
>JAUBOD010000557.1:561182-591182 GCA_032353885.1 Nothura maculosa
GTGTGTGTGTGTGTGTGTGTGTGTGTGTGTGTGTGTGTGTGTGTGTGTGTGTGTGTGTGTGTGTGTGTGTGTATTATCAAGCAGTGAGAGACATCTAAACTTTATTTCAGTCCTTGCTTTGAATCTTTTCCGTGATGTTTGCATGCACTGAGTAGAAAGGCTGAATCTTGTTCAACGTGCCTAGGCTCACTGTGGGAGTTTTCAATGAGTACAGTAAGTAGGATTTGAGTCACTGTCACTAAGTAATTTCGGAGCTTTTCTGAACAATCACTATCTATACTTAAAGACTTAATCTACTTTGTGCTTTTTTGTGATCAGAAGCTGCAAACGCAAACAGAATGATGTTTGGGTTGAGGTTACCAAGGTAAGCAGTTCAGCTGGCTCTGCTACTGGGAAACATCTGGAGTTAAAACTGAACTCTATAATAATAACTGCAGTTGTTGCAAAGTTCATATCTGGCTTTCGCAATCACATAATGCAGAGTTTTGATGTCATATTTTTCATGTAGATGTTTATTTTCTTCTACCCAGGAAGAGGCACTTGGTCTTAATGTGTAGTGTAAGATGACTAGAACATTACTTGGCACACTAAAATGTAGCTTAAAAACTGCTGGTCATATAAGGGCTGGTTAACATCACCCTGTCACTGGCAGCCATCCATGCTAAAAAGTCTCTTAAAGAAGTGACTTAAAGAAAATGATAGCTCTGAATGGGACATCTCTGACTTCCAGTGTGGTAGTTGGGATTTAATTCTTTTGACCAATGTATCTGTGAACAGCTTGTGGTACACAGGCTTTTGTACCAGGCTACTATCCTTACTAATTGGAAATAGCTTTTGATTAATAAATGTCAAGAGTTTTTCTTTCTTTAGCTGAGGCTTCTTTTTGGAAGGAACTGTCATTTATTCATTTTAATAAACACTTGAAGATATCTGGTTTTACAAATAGGGACTGAAGTACAAGCATTATATTAAATTTAGCCTCTAGAGTAAAGTTAGAGTACAATTTATCTTTTTTCATTGTCACTAGTATTCATGATGTTCTGTGCATCAGTGGAATTTTGAAGTTTAAAAAAAAAAAAAAAGAGAAAAGATTTTTAAAAAAGAGCCCGAGCATCCAACTTTCTCTGCTAAATGGGATAAAACTTAAAAATAGAACAGTGTTTAAGTGCCCTCAACTAAATGGAAAATAAAAACTGATATGGAGATAGACTTGTAGGCAATATGTGACAGCAAAGTATTCATCAGAGGGATAAAAAAGAGGTGTTTTCTTTTTGCCCTATGTCAGTCACTGAAGAAAAGCTACTAAATTGCTATGTTTGTATTATATGTGAATAATGCTGCTATTCTCTATGTATGAAGTATATATATTTCTATGAACCTATACTTCTACTTTTCACTAAAATGCTCATATGAAAATTTAAAGTAGATATGTGGGAGGCAATGAGCAGAAAGAATCAGACAAAAAATAATTCCTTTTATCAGGCTAGTCCAGTCTGTGTGGGAATCTTTCCCCTTTTGAAAACACTGGTATTGATTTAGTCATATCATCATCTTTCCACTCTGCATTTGATAGGAAATATTATTTTGAGTATCAAAGTCTTGCTTTAAAATATATGTATAAATACATTTGGGTCTTTTTTCTTTAATTCCTTTTCTAATATTCTTCAGATCTCCCTTTTCATAAGCAAATTCTTGGTGGAGAAAAATCTGCTTTTCTGAATTACAGTACACACTGTTGAAAACGGAGCTGAGGGACAAAACTCCAAGAAAATTCTAATAATACTGAGGCAGCTCAGCTGCTTCTTTGTGGCGAAAAGTGCTCAGTCCCAACTGTCCAAATTTTTAGGAGACGGTTGCTGCTGAAGGAACAGTGTGACCTCATCTGGTGAACAAAAGGAGTGTGTATATGTAGGTATCAGCCCGGCTATTAATTGGAATGTGCATACTTTTATCTATATTTTATCTAGATTGCAGAAAATGTCCCCACTGGTAACTTACTGTTGACTTGTACAAATTTTCAGTGTAAAAATTTAAATGTCTTAAACTGCCCTGTGCCATCTTGATGCACTGCCTCTATTGAGGAAGGAGAAAAATTAAGAGCAACCCCCCTCATTCCTGCTAATAAATAAAAAAAATAAAACTATTGCTTTTGAATCTGGCAGTCCTGGCAGTCACCTCTACCTGTTGAGGTACCTGATGTCAGTGAGCAGTCACCTCTACCTGTTGAGCTACCTGATGTCAGTGAGCACAGAACCTGTTGAGCTACCTGATGTCAGTGAGCACAGAACTTGCATCCTTGGAGAGCAGATTGCTGCTTGAATACCCTGTGTATGTTTTGCACTCTGGCACTTCTACTGTACAGAGAGCCAAGGTGTTTTGTTCACAATTTATTTTAAACCTTACCTCAGTCTGTTCTGTTCTCTAAACCGACCAACAAAACAGTTCTCAAAGCTGTTTTTTACATGTGCCACCTTTGTAGAAAGACTGTATTTCCTCTTTGGGGATGTATTTTTAAGTTCAGTTACTGCCACAATTGTAAACAAAGCAAAGCCCAGGTCAGCTTTTAAAAATTTGATAGGATATTTGCTGCTCTGTGAGAACTGCAGTTCAGCATCTAGAAGACAAAAATTTGTCTCACCCTATAGCTCTGAGAGAGAAAAAAAAGGGGGAGGGGGAGTGGGAGTGGAAAAAGGACCTGTCCTGTCCCTGTTTTCCCCAGTCATTGTTTTTCCAAGAAAATCACTCTTGAGTTACTCATTTCTTTTCCCCATGGTCAGGTTGGCTGCATCTCCAAACACTTGTAAGTACTGTATGTTCTGACATATCCCGAAGTCATGCATTAGCACCTTTTCATTCAGCAAAGGGTGAGAACAGATATCTTTTGGCAGCTGACAGCAGGGAGCAGGCAGAAAGGAGGAGAGCGAAGCTGTAGGACTAGGACACTGTGGTGGCCTAGTGGCTAGCATGGCTAATGTACCAGCTGTGAATAACCTCCCCCCATAGCCCCCTCCTCCTTTCCCCCCCCTCCTTCTCTTCTCCCATGCACCCAACAGATGTCTCTCTGTCATTGTCATGTCCTCGAGCTATCCCAGTAAATGATTTGTGCATTATAAGTGAGTCACCAAGGTGGCAATTGAACCTCTTCACAGCTCAAAATTGTTGATGTGTGCACAGAGAGTGCGGTGTGGGGGTGTGCGTGTGCGAAAAAGAGCAGGAGAGAAGGGGAATAAGAGGAAGGGAAGGAGGGAGGGAGGCAGAGAGGAGAGAAAGAGAAATGTCAAGGTTACCTTGTTTTGCCTGGAGAATCAAAAGGGAGGGCAAATTAACTGCTGGCTCCGTTTGGTCTTTTGGATATCCTGCTATTGAGGCAGCTCTGTCCTACTCGAGCAGATGTACATATCACTTTGAAAGATTAAAAAATGAAGAATGCAGTGATCTGTATTGTATATACACTTTATTCTGTGGAAAGAATGTTAATAAATATACTGAGAGACTGTAAAGTTTGCCAGTATAAATAATGTGGCATTTCAAAGTCTGTCAGTAAATGTAATTGAATTTTTCAATGTAAAAATATAGTTCAGTTATAAATTGGAGTCATGCTTGACGTTAGTTGGGCATTAGGAGATATTAATTAGATACTGCTCACTACTTCTTTCTGATTTCTTTATATTAAATGAATTATCAGGAAAGAGGAATTTGCAAGCATGCAATTTAGAGATTTTTATTCTTGAAAACAAGCTGCCTGGTAATTTTTAGTGGGGGAATAAATGTCTTTTCAAAACCCTTGTCAGTGTGCTGTCTGAAACATGCCCTTCCCAATATGAACACAATATGGAAAAGCTAATCCATTATAATACTTTGTAATGATAATAAGCTACAGTGAACAAGTAGCCTAGGGAAAAAGATGGTGGTAGTCACCTTTTAAACAGAAAGAGAATAGCAAGTAATTGTACATTTTTACAGTAGGCTGATGACAACATTTCCTATGACTTTGAACTTACTTTGGCTGTCACCGTTCTGGCAAACATTCTGCATATCAATCAGAGTATATTTCTTGCATGACACTTGCAGCATAATGTATAAAATTTACTTATATGATCTTTACATGCAGTGATCCTGTTTATATGTAAATACCTTAGACTCCATGCACAGCTTGTGCTGCAGAGGCAGTGTTTAACCCTTCCATAGGTTTACGGTGACATCTGTCTAGCTGTTACCTACAGATTCTTCCTTGCTACTGCTGCATTGCTCCTTAGCTTTTCCTATTGTTGATCCTGATGTTTTCCTATAGGAGCTAAATGCAATTCTGAGGCACAGCTCCTTGCAGCACAACATTTTACTTGTATTGAATCATATTTGTTCTAGGGACATGCGACTAATTATTGCTGGCTTTTGGAAAGCTGCCCCAATTAATTCTGGAATCACCAAAGGATAACTTGGCACCTCTTTTGTTGCGGATTCACAGAAGTCTTTGGGGGCAGTATTATTTGTGCTGGGTCTCTGGCACTGTGTGCAGCTCCCATGCACATTGGTCAGGCCCTGTGCGCCTGGATGATGGCTCTTGCTCCTGTGTAATTAGCTTGCTACAGCAGAGGCTTGATGTCTGCCAACCTTCTTAAAGTAAACGCTGATCAAACAAAGCTGCTGTTCCCTTGCCCTTCTTGGCTGAAAGGGATTTTTTTTTCCTCTGAGATTCCCCTCGCTTTTATCCAAAAAAATAAAAATAAAAATAAAAAAAATTAAGATGCCTTCAAGAAGTACATAAATATTAGACTCTGAATTATTAAGCCTAAAAGAGATAAGATCTATCTGCTTAAGTAGAGAGAGAAGGCTTGAAATAATGTCTGTGAATGTTGAGAGTTTAAATAAATAAATAAAAACAGGCCTTGTGGTACCCACTTTTGTTTGCTGCAGAGAAACAAATATTTATCAGAGATATCTGACTTGACAACATTGACGAAAAACATATTGGTGGGTGCATAATGTATGCATTGCTTTTTTTTTTTTCTTTTTTGTCAACATAGATGTTAAATCTGATAAAATATGTGAGAATAGTGCCCCATGGAGCTGTACACTTCTATAAAGTGCACGGTGTGCTATGATTCCATATAGCTTTCCTTCAACCTGATCTTGCATTGCTGTGTTACTGCCTCTGCTAGTTAGATCATGAAGGAAGAATATAGCTATATATTATATTATTATAATTCTACCTGTCCTTTGCGGGGAATATCCTAATAGCTGCCCTAAGCACAGGGCTTGCAAATCTAGTTGGGTAGTAGGAAGATTACAAGTAATGTAATACTGTGGGGAAATAACTGCCAGTTTAAGGAGTCTAAAATGTGAGCCTCGAAATGTGCTGGGGCAGACTCAGCCCTTGCTGTGTGTTTGTATAGAAACTGATATTACAGCATTTGGCACACTATGGCTAGCTGTCATTGTTTGGCATAAAGAATGAGGCATCAGGCAGAGGAGAGACTATGTAGTAAAGGATGTATTTATGTTGCCTTTTTTATCATCTCTTTTCTGATGCAAAGCCACTTGGTCATATTAGTCCTTTCAAAACTGATTTTACTATCTGGAGCACTTCAGAGAGTGGGGGGAATTATCATCCCTAGGTCATTTGATATGAATTTACTTGGAATTCCTATATATCCTTAACTTCTATGCCTAATAGCCTGGTATACAGATGTAGTGACCCACCTGTTACTCTGACATATCAGTAATGGCATTTTGGCTGCTCAGCAGCTCAGAGCTGGACAAAATCACCTCTGTTGCTCTGGTACTGCTGCAGGACGTAGTATGGGCGGGAATTCAAGGTTGTTACACACCTGGAAGGACCAACTGATAAAGAAGCTGGAAATATATGGTAGATTATAGCCACTAGATGTCTCTTCCTTGGCCTTATGTAAAATATGAGCAGTCTGGTAGTTTATTGTTGCACAAATTTGTGCCCACAAAAGCCAAGAGTCATGGCTAGAAAAGGAGATTTCTTAGGCCAGTCTACAAGCTGTCGTTCTGGTTATCTAGCACCCAATGTCAAGAAAATGCATTCACTGTTTACAGAATCTGCTTATTTAAAAATTAAATGCAAAAAGCACCACATGTTTCTGTAATAACCTTATCTCTCCCCAGAATTTATCACTGTGTAATAAAGGCAATTATGTTTCCATTATTCATTACTGTATTCTGTGATTTATTATGTGACCTCCTGCCACATTCCTTCCAACTTCCTTGACCACCTGGTATTTATTAGTCTAAATCCTAACAGCAGTCTGCTCTAGCTGTGCAGAAGAACAAGTATGGGCTGTTTGTACCCTAAGTACTCGGACTCTGAAAGCCTGTAATCTAGAGATGACAGACAAATAGTTTTGTAAGTGTGGTTAATTCTTCTAGGTTGTTTTAATCCTAAATATGCTTAGTTCTGCTTAATTATTTCAAGGATCTTCCCTATCAAATGTATAAAGTATCATGGTGTGCAAGGTTGGTTCATCCCTTTCTGGAGGTTCAATATTGTGTCTGATTTTATTTATTTATTTCCTAGCCCACCATCTAAATACCCGGTATACTCTCAAAATAGGTCAGCTAGAAATTTTGAGGTATACTTATTTTAAAGGGTGTTCATCTCTGTAGAAATTTTATCCAGTGTGAGTTAAGTGGGTCATACACAGTTACATTGTGCAAGACCTGAGAACAGAGCCTCTGCAGAGGCTAAGGAAGGTTCTAAGGTCCCTTAGAGTGAGAAAAGTCCACTCTAACACCACCCCCCCCAAAAAAAAAAAAGAAAAGAAGAAGAAAAAGACATTTCCATGCCTGTTTAAGGGCCCAAATTGTGCAAGCTGAGATATTTTGAATTGCCGTTAAAATAGCATTTTTACTATGTTGTAGAATTAAATGAAGGACAATGAAATAATCCTAAGTTAAATATTGGTTTATAAAGGCGATTGGAAGCAATGAAGTTGTGCAATGCATATAGTCACTGCCCTGTTCTAGACTATCTGCCCTAAAAATTGAGATGCCTTTTTGGATTGTGAATCCAAGATATACTTGAATACTGCTGTCATTTTCACTGATCCATGTATGGAAACCTGCACATGTATATCATGCATTTGCTTCTGTGGGTTGGTGGTTGGTGTGTTGGCTTTTCATTCAAAGATCACTTCTGACTGCTTTTCCCAGTGCTGCTGCATTTGCAGCCTTAGAAAATTTACTTTGATGCTTAGGGAATTCTTTTCCTGTGGGCTCTCAAGGCTCTTTACGTGGGCACATGAATGTTACCAGCAGATTCATTGAAAGATAAAATGATGATTCAGAAGGACTAGATGAGTTGCCCAAGTTGTGTAAGAAATGACTAATATGAAATATAGCTCAGAATACTCGATTCCTCAACTGTTACATATGGGCTTATCCCATATATATTACAACTGACAACATGAATCACAAACATGAACATTTGTCTCATATGCAGCCTGTCCTAATTACTATTTTTCTGTGTTTTTTTTAAATTAAATTTATTC
The DNA here is from genome assembly GCA_032353885.1 of Nothura maculosa. Classification (NCBI taxonomy): domain Eukaryota; kingdom Metazoa; phylum Chordata; class Aves; order Tinamiformes; family Tinamidae; genus Nothura; species Nothura maculosa. The sequence goes on from JAUBOD010000557.1 coordinate 568,697, forward strand.
ATATCTTTCCCTATGGAGCTCCTTGCTCAGAGCATTATGCTGGTGAGGTCAGTTGAGGCAAAACTGCTATTGAAGGACAATAACCATATTTGTGTATGTAGTGTAACCTAACAGTTAACATGCCTATAATTATAGGCTTAGGTGCATGCTATAACTAATTTCCCAAACTAATTATGGTAGCACCTACGTATCAGGGCTTGGGGTAGCTCATTTGTAAATGGAATTTAACTTACTCTACTTTCTTTACGTTTAAAAAAAGCATTGCCCTGGAAAGCCAGCACTTGATTAAAGCTGTACTGTGCTGTTTTGTGGTGGTGTTTTTAATAAAATATTATCCATGGTAAAATGTAAATAAAAAAGCAAATTGCTTCATTCATCATATATTTTAAGCAGTTAAAATGAATGAACTCTCCTTTGAGAAAACATCTGACCAAGCAAAATAATGGTTATGCGTTTGTGAAAATGTTTAATGAACTTACTGGTTAAAATGCTGTTATTTTGGAGACCATTACTGTGTGTTTGAAATTAATTGAGGCTATATTGCTTGAAAGTCGTCCCTGCCTCTGCCCACCCCATTCTGTCCTAATGCAGTAAAAATAATTGCCCTTGGTAGCGTATGTGGGAGCCGAGACCTTCGGTGGCCAGGAATGCTGAAGCACATTTGAATGTGAGAGCTTGCGAGTGGAGGAGTCGCTATTCATGAATCTTCTCTCCATAATCATTTGTCTCGCGTCAGTTCAAAGTCAGGGAACTTGCCAAAGATCAAAAGCATTTTTTTCTTTAAACAGTGCTTATTGAAAATATTCTAGCTGGTATTCATTTTCTTTTTCTTCCTGTTCTGAAACATACATATTTACTATGCGAGCAATGTTTGGGTTTTATATATTGAAGGGAAATATGCTGCTTGTCTGCAGAGTAAGATTATTTCAAATAATTATGTGTAATCCTTTGGTACTGGAAACTAGGAGAAATTCAATTAAATAAAAATAAGAAAATAAACTCCCCAAACTAGAATATGTAAAAGCTCAAGAATTTAACCCAAGCGTAACATTAGATGCCAATCTAATTTGTCCTTTAGGTGAACTTTAAAGCTCGTCGTGTTGATATGGTTTGGTAATATGTCCCAATGTGTTAGGTTTGTGTTTCATTAATATTAACAGCTGGCAAAAATTACATATATCCGTTTTCTGTTTATATCAATTGCTAGTATTATGTCAATTCTTCTTCAGTGGCTTCACTTTTTAACAGAGTAACATACTAAAGACGTGCTTATCCATACAGAATTTTCAGATTATAAACAAACTTAAAAGCATCAAAGCCACATTTTAGAAACAAATAAGTTTGCACAACCGTAAAATGTTGCGTACTTGTACATGAGGTCGAAATGTAAACTTCACTCAGATGAACTGGGCCTGCAACACCATACGTTGTGTTGGCAGCCAATGTTTCCTCTGACCTGAGAATAGCCTGTTCCTCTGACGAGACATATAATTCAAAGACGGACCAACCACTCATTCGTTAAGAGGATTCAGGACTCAAATTTAAGAGATGTACCTGTAAAATAAGTCAAGTTGATGAAGGCTGACTGATAGAATGGCAATATTGAGCTGTGAGGAGCCAGAATAGCCAAGCCCAAACTGCAAGAATACCCCCGCCATTGCTCTTTGGATTTAGAGTCGTGGAATTTCATTCACGCTGCTGCTGTAATAAACTGGGCTCGGCATTAAGACATGTCAGGTTGATTTTGTGCATGTGCTATGTTGTCTGACATTTATTGAGCAAGATATCATGATGTAAGTTCAATTATTCTTTCTAGTTTCTCCTTCACAGTATTTCTTCATCCCACTGTGTGCAGACTAAAACACTTGGGATACTAAATTTTCTTATGCCTGCAGCCTTCATTTCCATCAGTTCCAAAGCCCAGAGTTCTTGCCATTCTGGAGTTTGGTACTGTTAATGCAGTTTTTCTGCAGCTGACGAGTGGTTAGAGGTGGACTTTTCAAAACTAAGTTTTCAGTCTATATTCACAATGTAAGAGTTGGATACATTTAAGCCTCTATTAAAGCCTAGACTATGTACTTCTGGTTATGCAAAGTCCAGATTCGTGGAATTTCAAAGGGTGTCAGTATAAGATAATGGGAAAAGAACTCAAGGAAAGAGCAAGAATCTGCAAGTGAGATATGCCCTTTCCCAGTAATTTTTCATGAAACAAAATCCAAAGTAACTATAGTCATCCTTGAAAACGTGTCAGGACTCTTACAAACTTAAGATACTGATTAAAAAAAACTCATTATTTTTGAAGAATGAAGCTTTCTTCTTAAGCAGGCTGCTCAGCTGGAGACTAACTCCTAGATTTTCGTTAAGCAAATTTGAATTTTGCAATGGCTTTTAGTCGTCTTTTCTGACCACTATGCCTTTTCCAACTGTATACATGGAATCAAAGGGATTTCTGTTTTCCTACTGCTGTTTCAGAAGACAGTAGATCTGTTTGGATTCACCTACTTTGAGTTAGATTACAGAGAAGTCAGATTTAATGCTTTTCCAGTGGAAGTGTTAGCTGAAATGAAGTTGTTATGAAAAAGCATTCTCACAATGTGCAAATACATTGTTTTAAAGAAATGCAACTTTGAAAGTCATCTAAAATTAGCGCTTCCCTGCTATTTTGTATGTATGAAACAAGGGCTGAGAACAGTGCAAGTGGTGTTGTAAATGCAGCTCTCTGACAGAACAGGAAGAGAAACACAAAAAAAATGATTTCAGTGAGAATGATTGTCATTTCTTTTAAATAGTTCTTGATTCATTTATGTTATTTTATTATTTATATACAGTACATAATGGACTATTTCATTTTCTTTTACACTGATAACAGACATCACTCATGTACTGTATTGTATGTGAATAATGCTAGTAAAATGGCAGTGTGCAGTTTACAACTCTGTTACACATTATGCAACAATTATTATACTGTTATTGTTTTACTGCTTGTCTATACATTAACCTATGCATTCTATATGTCATAGCAGAGTATGAATAATCCTTTATGAAGAAATAAATGTAACAGTTTTTCCTCCTGTACTACCCTCATCTTGAACTCTGTTCTCTGTTTTTATCTTAAAACTTCACTTGAGTGAATGTTTTTTGTGTTTTAAAACCACAGGTTTTAGTGGAATGAATGCAAACACTATTTAGTTTCAAATCCGTAGTTATTTTTTACAGATGAAAAATGGCGATCGTAATTAATAATTATTGGTATGGCAAGATTAGACTAAATTTACAATTCCATGGACGATAACTGTTGATCTAGATTGCTTGAAGACTGCATGAGAAAAATGTACCAGAGAGTTGTTTTGTTCCACAAGTAGATTAAATTGTGGCATATATCTTCAGTATATATTTCTTACCACAGTCATTTTTCATTGGGTCATGAACAAATGACAGAATACTTTCAGAGAAGTGGGACAGGATAGGATTTACCTGAACTGACAAGAACAAAAGGTGTTTAATGAAGTCTAGAATATGCACTAAAGGTCACATAAGAAGAACATTGCCTCAATATTGGAAGTCATTTGCAATTAGAAGGAGAAGTAATTGGATTCCTGTGCTACCTCCTTCTTCCCTTTTTATCTGACACACATGGACATTACCTATGACCCTGGATTAAATATTAATAAAATGCAGATTTAAAATATTAAAACTTTACATTCATGTTAATAAGTACTGTCAATCTGTTGAGACTCAACATATGGCTAATTTAAAAGTTAAGACCAGATGTTCATAATTCTCTAGATTATCAATGTCTTCTCCCCCTCCCCACTCTGGTAGCATGTCACTGTGGAGGTAAAAAAAGAATAGCTAGGTCTTTCTCTGGAGTCTCCAAGAAGGGAATGGTATTTGCACTTTAATTTGCTATCAGCGATGCTTATAACGATTATAGACAGGTACAATTTGGCTATTAGGGTAAGTTCCAGCCCCATGTGGTGAGAGGGTGCCCTTTTTTTAAGGGAAACAGACTGGAATATTGGCAAATACTAAAGTTAGCATGTGAATATTTGCATCATTGAAATCAAAGCAACTGCATCTCTATCAAACAGAGAGACAGAATCAATAGTTTTCTTTCTTTATTTTTCCTGGAGTTTCTGAGAGACTAATGCAAATAATCTTTTTTTATATGAAGTTTTTTGAATCTTGATACAGAAGAAAGACATATTTACATGTGTATAAGCATACACTTCAGTGTGACACTCCAGATAAATGCAAATAGTAATAGATATTTTGAGTGATAGTGTGAAAATCTGTATTTCTGTCACTTCTACTTTTTTTTCTTCTGTCAGAAGTTCAAATGCCTTGATCATTAAAAGCTCTTCTGGTGTAAACAGTATTCCTATCACTTCTATTAAAACTGGGACGCTGATGTGAAAAATTAACAGAGTGACTTAGTGCAAAATATAATAAAGTACAAAATAATAAATATAAAAGGTATTATTCATGGAAGAAAACAAGCTTGTGCAACTTGTAGGTGAAACGTTGCTTTCTTTGAAGTCAGCAAATCTTAGAAAGAGGTGTAGTTCCTCCTATTTTCTTCCATCTAAAAAGATAGTTCCTGGTTTAGAATCAATTTTTTCTTTCTTGCCTTTCATTCCCCATCTTTCTTTTTTGTAATGGGATCTGAACTGCCTTTGTTGTGACTGGTTCTAACCCTGGCTGTTCTCCCTGGACTCTGGACCATCTGCTAGCACAGGGAGAAGGACTGTGTGGGATGAAGCACAATAGATGACAGGAAAAGCACAGAGCTATCTAGCCAGGGCGAAGAGAGACAGTAAACTGTGATCTCCACAGCTGTTATCCTCACTTTTCACATGAGAGAAATGAGACAAAAGCAGCCAATTTTATTTTTTTAAAATGGCTTTAATTTTAAAGCTTTCAAAAGAAAATCAATTTTAGTGTTTTCTCCTCTTTTATACATTGGAGATTTTTTAATAAATGTATTATTTTCCCCAATTTCAGCCTGAAACATTTCAAGAGCTGCTTTTGAAACTTTCAATCTGCAAATGATAAAGAAACATGCAGTAGAGATGTGTATTATCAACAACACTGTTAACAGTAGCTATAAGATTGTAAGTTTCTGAAATTAGGTTAACTTTGGTTATTTTGGAAAGAAGTGTTAGAAAAAAATTGAACAATTCTTTGTATGTTTGTTCAGTGTTTTGCAATATACTCATGCTATAGAACTAGGATTAAAACTCTGTCTTAGCCTTCTCAATTCTGACCTTTAAGGCTCAACACTCTCATTACCATTTCTGCTATTAAAAGCATTTAAATCAACAATATAATGCCTTTTGACAAGGGAGCTTAAGCAGATTTAAGAGAACTCTGTTGAAAAAGCTTCTGAAATATTTTTCTCACCTACAGACTTTTCCCTACTTCTAAAATACTGTAAATAGAGACGTTGTCCTGCCACGGCAATGTAGGTTGTACTGGTGAGCAGCATTTCTGGTCTCAGGTGATGGCATGCAACTGGAATTAGTGCAAATGAGTTCTTCAAACTTCTGCTTGCCGGCTGCCAACTGTGTCTGCCCTTGCCTGTTTCTGTGGAAATGGCAGTTAGTTCAGCTAAAGGAAGTAAATTCCTTCATGCAGTGATGTGTCCAGCCCTTTCAGGCTCCGGTCCTGACACCTTTCAAAACGGCAAGGGAGAAATAATGGAAATTTGAGGGTAGACTCAGCAATTATGTGCTCTATGTGTTGATAAGAGTAGAATGGAATTAGCCAAAAAACTCCTGAAAGTTTCTTTGACATGGTGGGGATAGGTGTGAGAAGTGGGAAGAACTTTGGAAGCTCAGTTTTTATGTTTATTATGCACATTATTGAACAAATGAGTATTAGCAAAATGGGAAATATTTCCTCCCTTTTGACTGCTGAAGGAATGTATAACCCTAGAAGCCTCAACGTTTTTGTTGAGGTAAAATATATGAGAGCTGTGTAATCAAGACCAACAAGGGCGTCCTTTGATGTATTTGAGTCACAAGAGAAGGTAATTTCTTTCATGTCTGTTTGCCACATCTAATGAGGCCCAGTCATGAGGCCGCAAAATGTGCACAAGAATGTGTGTGAGGGATGTGCTACTCACATCCGCTTACCTAGCGGGCCTGCAAACAATAAGGGAGCTGCCTCCATTTCCCTCTCTTCCATTTAAATCCTGTCTCACATCATGGTACAGTGTTGTTAAAAGCACTGCCAGGTTTTCCCTCTTTCACAGAACTGTATCTTTATCTGCAGTTAGAAGTCTCTGCAATGGTGACATGCAGGAAAAATGTTTTTCTTCAGCCCAAATGACTGGTGTCTTGAAGCTATTGCATTTGCTTTCCTCCAGGTTGTGACATTTTGGAGATGCAACTGGTTTTTCTTTCTTAAATCTTGAAAAGACGTAGAAGAGTTTGTTGCATAAAAGAGTCTGTTGCCCTTGATGTCTGGAAGGGTCACAATTGTGTTTGAATGTGGCCAGTTGCATTAAAGGGATAATGAGAGGAAGGGAATAGCAAATTTTCCAGTGACCTTTTCCTCAGTGTTGCTTTGTGGTAGTAGTGGGAAAACATGAATGTGTCAACTTCTGCAGAGACTAAGGAAGATCTTACTCAAGTTACTGGTTACACATTGTGACTTGTGATCATAAACTCAGTCAATTCCGTATGTGTAAAAGTGCACTTCTGCTATATTAATAATGTTGCAACCTGCCACAATTTGGTTTTTCTCAGCTTTGAATCTTTCTCTGGAAAGTGGAGAATATATTCATCAGTAGATGATGTTAATGGCATTCAATGGTAGATTTGAGGGACAATGGTAGGATATGGGACGAAGCTGATGGAAAGTTTAGGAGCCTTCAGGAAATAGAGCAAACCTTAGAGTATCTGTGCGTTTTTTTGCTTTTATTTTCCATCTTTGAACCAATATGTCCCTTCAAGGGCCTTTAAGGCATTAATATCTATAATTTTATTTTTTATTCTCATAAGCAGCATAATTCTGCAATCAACATTTTTGTTACTTAAACTTAGAGAACTATTTTATATACCTTTAGAATTGATGTTACAAACCAAGCATTTAAAACTCATTTCTATTCCAGCTAATCAAGAGCAGTAATTAAACACCAGGTTCCTTAAATGATATTCTATCACAGCCTTCATGTTTCCCATCACACTACATATGGTCCAATTGTTTACAGATGACAAAAAAAAAAATCCCTGCTCAGATGTTAAATCAAGATGTTTTCTTCACTTTCAAACGGTAGGCTGGCAGCCAATTTTTACAATGAGTTATTCTGAGTTTAAAAAAACAAAAATGAATAGGAAAGAAAAGCTTTGGACGTTTGGCTTACATAGCCCATCAATATCCGGACCTGCCAAAATGAAGCAGTTTAAGAGTGTGTTCAAGCCATGTAGGAATAATTCTCTTGGGAAGTTTATCTTTTTGCACACATTTGATGTGAGACTGAAGAAATCAAGAGGGAAATGTTTTATAGCCAGGAATAGGTAACGTGACATCAAAGCATAGACAGAGTTCCCCCATTGGTACTCTTTGGCAGTCTGAATTTCATCGTGTTAGGCAGCAGAGGATTAAAGAATCTCAGGGCTTGACTCTGCTATACAACTCCTGCAAATTTAGAGTAATTCTTTTGTCCGCTTGTCTAAAATAAGCATAAATACAAAGGGAAACAGGCTTGAGTCAGGGATGTGGCAGGGTAATTACTGCTGACGCTTTTATGAGATATCATGTGGGAAAGAGAATTCAAGATGTAAGTTCTTGGGCCACGGAGGACAGGAGTGCATGCTGGAAAAAATGTGCCCCTAAAGGCAGGGCAATGTTGCAGGTCCTCTCAAGTGACCGTGAACTATCACAGATTACAAGAGGCTGCATGTTGAGGGTGCTATGTCCAGCTTTTTCCAATATGTTCCCACTGGGGAGGGAAGAAGAAGGAATAAACAGGTCTCAAAGACAGAAACATGCTACATGTAAAGCTTGTCTACGTTTTTGCTTTGTGTTGTATCACATGGGTAGCAGGATTAACAACATACTGTGCCCTATTTTGGCTCTAGGTTTTAGCTACCCCAGATGTTAAAAGCTGTGTGATGCATATTTTTTAAGATAATTGTTTCTGATTGTCTGGAGGAAGTTATTGTCTATGAACTTGAGGCTAAAACTGTATAAAATGTATAACTGGAAAAGAAGTTTTTGCTTGCACCCAAGCAAAACCCTCTGCAAAGCTATTTTCTCTGCAGCTACTTAAAATATACTTTCAAATTAATAAAGAGCAATGAAACTGATGAATAAATTACACGTTTTAGTTGTTTCAGAGGTGATTCACAGCTCTTTTTGTAAGCCCTCAGATCACCTCAAAAATGTGCTTTTTTCAATTTATTTTCTCAGCAGTCTTACCTCAAGCAGTCTTCCTTAGGTAGATGCAGCAACTCCTGCACACACTTAAGGGAACTAAACAAACACTTTTTTCCTATTTTAACCTTGAAGGTATTGTCCTAATGCATTATGCCAGCTGTCCCTGAGATTAAACCTAATTCCTTTTTCATTCAAGAACATGTGTTTCCTGCTCACAAGAGTACTCACATAGCTGCCCAAGTATTGCCTCTTTGGATGAAAGTCAAGGAGTTACATCCCTAAAATGCAACTTAAAGACCAAGTCTATATGCATAGTTCAGAGCACTTCATTTTCCTTTATTTCTGCTCCCACTCCCTGCATCTTGGGGCTGGTTGCAGCTGGGTGGATGGGCATGATGAATGCCACATGTTGTGGTGGAAACGGAAAGGGCTCTGCTTCCAACCCTGCCGCCCTGTTGGATAGCGACAATCTTCAACTGACGTGGCAGAATGCACGTTGATGCTGTAAGGTATCAGGGACCTCAACTCCCAATATATATATAAAGACAATTGATACTGCAGCTTGAAAAATAGTTAGAAGTGACTATATTAATTTCAAGTGAAGTTTTCAGCTGCCATTTGAGAAGGAAGAATGTCAATTTAGCAATATCAATTACCTTATGGTGGACTGCTTTCGGCCAAATGAGAAAAGGGCATTAATTACAGCCGCGGCAAATGCTCTTGCTCTGTCTTCTCTGGGCATATCATGAATGCAGCATGCATTTAGAGTTGGCACACCCACTTGTTTAAGTGCAATATTTGCAAATGAATTAGATATTTTCTGGCTTTAGGAGCAGAAAGAAAAGCAATATTTCAGAAGATGATTGCTGTTTTAATCTTGACAATTAGGAACAGAAAGGCAACCTTTAAATATCAAGAAAATGAACACACTACATAATAGAAAATTGTCATTTTAATGCTGTTTAAAAGGATGAAAGGAAATACATGCACTATAAATCAATTTTATACTATTTTGTACAGGTCTCAGATAAGACAGTATTTTAATGAGGGCCCAACAAAAAAAAAAAAAAAAACACCATATTTCTCTTTCGTTTGGGAGTGTAAAAGGGGTGGATGCTGAAAGAATGTCTTGCTTTAGGGTATAGGGAGAGCTTACTAAGAGCTAACTTGCACTAGGTAGATACAGTGACTGTGAACAAACTAAGACCAATCTGCACCTAGTAGGATGGTGTGATTTGATAATAAACAAACTGCAGAAAGCTTAAATTAAGGCATACTGAATATCTACTTCTAGATCAGCAGATGAAACTTGCCTTTGCATTCTTGATATGCACAGCTTGCATCTAAACATATTACAGCATTAAATGCAATTTGACTGAGAATTTAGATTCCTAAGTCCTTTCTTTGCCACTCTCCCTCATACATGGTGTGTTCTCAAAATCTCTTTAATTGCTAGGACTTTTAATTTTCTCTTCTGTGAGATGATGTGCAGTTACTTAAGTGAATGTTGATCTGTCTTGTTTTCGATACAAAGGCTTCATTTATTTGGTTAATTGGATGTTGTATGAATTAAAATTTTTGGGACGAGTTGAGATCATGGAATGAAAGAAAAAATAAAATAAAATAAAACGAAGTAGAAGATCTACTGAAGTATTAACAATTATATGGAGACAAAATGTAGGAGGAATCAAATATAGTGCATGAGAAATTTTCCACTCCTGGGATCTGCTTAAAACCTTTCTATTTTCAAGCTTGCATGAAGGAAAATGTAAATATTTTCTTGTTTATTCTCAGAATAGTTAATTGGTCTTGTTTTATTGCATTTTCTTGGGATGGAAATGGAAGATGAGAGAGAGCCTCTGCAGCAACCACAAAAGGACCATATTGCCCAAATGTTCCTTCCTATATTACCCATTTTAATTACTTCAGCAACCATGAGAATTATTTCACCTTCAGTCAGATGTAGATTTTGAGCTTGACAGCCTAATTATGTTTTGATTCTGAGTCATATTTGTCTAATATTATGCAACATTGAAGAAAACAAAGGTAAAAGGAAAACGAGCAGGTTGAAAGGTAGGAGTGAAGAGGATGCTTAGCAAGCGCCAAGCTGCTGAAATAAAGAATCACAGAACTGTTTTCATTGCTGTAACAGTGCTGGCTTTTTCTAAGATTGCGCAAGTGTAGAAGCAATTTTGTTGGGTTCAATTCATTGATTCATTAAGTTTCTGTTAAAAGTTTTTTGAAATGGGGAAAAACCTGAACTTAACATATAAGGATGTGTGTGCTTGTAATTTTATAGACTCAGCCTAGGTTTACGAGACTTCCAGTAGGAGTGTTGGGTCCATAAAATCAAAAAAATTCATTCCTCTTTTGTTATTATTTATAGGGTAGTTCTAGATAAGCAATAGGCTAAAGAAGCATGACAAAGAATCTGATATCTATTAAATATCAAGTGATGCTGTCATTGAGATTGCTTTTTTGCCTTTCACACAGTGGATGAGCACTTGGTATTAATGAAGAGAGCATATATGAGTTTTGAGAAAATGTGCATAAATTTGTTTATCCAGCCTGTGTTACATAATGTGCTTGATTGAATTGGGTAGTTGATTGTATAGGTCAGGGAAATAAGAAATACTAATGGGACATGAATTACAGCCTGGTTTGTTATAAAAGTGCTACCAAACATGAGAAAATTTAAGTCTAATGTTACCACACAATGTGAAACAAAGATAGTATTTTAGCTTTTACTGCACAGTAGCTAATGGTGAGTCAAAATATGGAAAAAGAGTGTAACTAAACCTTGTGACAGAGAGAATGATTACACTTCAGTAGCATATCACTCTGCTCAAGAAGGGAGAGTGAGTTGTGGGCAGGTGTCCAGACAGTAAAACTGTCTGGCTTATATAGAAAGAAGTAGTTGCTTATGTGCTTTAATCCTTGCCTGATTTAAGGGGAGTGCAGAAAAGGAAAAAAAAAAAAAAACTATATTCAGTAGACTTTTAAACAAAAAGCTTCTTTTCTAAAGGTTGTCCTCCTTAGCACTGACGTTTTCTGGTTAGATAGATTTAAGAGTAAAGACCTTGCTGTATCAAGTCTTTCTAAATCTAAACTTCTGAAGGCAAGTCTTTGCCCCCTGAGCTAGTCACAAACATTATTTTTTGCTCTCAAGAGACTTGAGTAACTGCAATGCTATGTCTTGCCATCCAGTTCTCAGAGAGATCTTAGATTTTAAGGCATCTTTTAACATAGAAGATAGTAGGTTTGTGGTTGTTAACTGTTCTTAGAACAATGTAACTTCAATGAAGATACTACCTTTTGTTTTTAAAATGTGTCTGGAGACAGAGGTGGAGGATGGCAGAAGTTCTAGCAAATAGAAAAAACTGCCTTTATCTTCAGTGGTAAAAATGAATACCTTTTTTGTGATGTGATGATTTAGGGTCTAGAACTGAAGGGTTGTTTTTTCTCATTCTATAACGCAAAAAAAGTCTTTAACTGCTATTATCTTGCCTCTCCTTCCTCATTTGTCCCCTTCGTATTCAAGTGTACGTATATAATTTTTTTTGATCAGTTCTCAATGGAATCAGTTCCCAAGTCATGCCACCTTGTGACAAAGCTAAATGCTTGGGGTGGCATCTGTGAAGAGGACACTGCTGCTCTGTGGTGGAGGCCTAGAGCAAGTAGCAGGGAGGAGATCAGATGAAACCTTAAACTGTGTATTGTCAACAAATGCCCTGCAGCATAAATTCACTGGCAGAATGATAGACTGCAAGCGTGTTCTATGGACCTGTGAGCAGCTGCTAAGCAGTAATTGTTACTTTAGAGTTGGCATGGTATAAATTGGCCCATGTGATTTTAAGACATCCGCATGACTTTTTCCACTAGTTATTATGACTGTTTCAAATGGATATTGTACCAAAAGTTTTGAAAGAAGAAACTTTTGTAGGTCACCTGTTTCATCTTTCTGGGAATTCTGAATTGTTCCCTGTGGTCCATTTTCTACTAGTTTGTCATTTTCCAAATTAAAAACAGGAGCAACATTTATAAAAATATTAAATTAACATTTATTTGATAATAGAGCAAATTACATTTTCATGTGAACTTCTCCATTAGCCCTGTAAAGCTTCCTTGGGACCACTATACTGCAAAATTGGTAACATTTTTATGTTGCACTAAAGATATGCATGAACCTTATCTTAAGGAAAGACTAGCTGAATTTTTAGTGTTTAAGTTTAGAATGCGTGAACTGAATTACTAGGATTTGCAGATCCTAGTAATAAAGAGGTACTAATACATATGCAGGGAAGTTTCAAGTTGTCTAGAATTTGATTGGCACAATTTTTATTTATGTAGACAAAAAAAAAAAAAGAAAACCAGTCTACCAAACAGGCATGTTAATTCCAAAGCAGTTTGTCTTAAGATGCAAGTCTTCTCTTTCTCTATAAAATAATAGACAGAATTACTTACAAGAGATTATTGTTTTTTTTCCTGCTGGAAGGTGTTTTGTTTTGTTTTTTAAGGAAAGAAAGAAAAAAAAAGGTGGGTAAATAACAAAAAATCTATGGTGTGATTTGTGCACCAAATCTGAACTTTTGTTTACATCTAGGAAATGCTGGTCAGTTTATAGGGTAAATGGTTCCTAGTAGTGTAAGAAATAACAACAGGAGCTCAACATATGCTAAAGGTACAAATAAAGCAATGTTTTTCCCTCTGTTTAAATTATTATTGGCAAACCTCTAAAACTTCTGTTCTTGTTTGTTTTTATTTTTGGAGACCAAAAATGGAATTACTGAACTAGCATGAGCAGAGCTATTTTCCTGTTATTTCTGATTCGACGCTGAAATCCAAGTACCATAGAAATCTCATGAGAAGTTTTGTTCTTAGCACATTTCCTGTCTGAAAAGATTTAGATTTACCTCTTAGATGAGTACAAATATGTTAAGTTTTGCTTGTTGAGATTCAGCCATCACTACTCTTTTCCTTCTGCCCACATGGAGAAACAGAGGCAGCTCTGATCCTGCACACAACTGGTTCATATTTTCTTAGCTTGATCTATAACGTGCATAAAAATCGCCCAAGATACTTGATCATAAACACGCATGCACTAATATAGTGGGAGAGAACTTTTGCATGTTCCTCTGTTGGGATCTTGGTGCAAGTTCTGCATTGAAAACACATGGCAGGCTCACAAATGGTGCTTTGGCGGGTGTTTCCAGAGTGAAGCTGTGGCATTGCTGTCATACCTCAGGGAAACACAGACAACGTGGCTTTATGTGAAATGGCACTAACTCTGATACAATTGCAATACTGTCATAGAAAAAAAAAAGGGACTGTGGTGTTTGCTTTGCTGCTCAGAATAGCAGAGAGATGGGCACCTGGAAGGCTAGTGTGGTTTGGGGGACATGGAGGGAGTTTTTTTTCTGTTTTTGTTTTTGGTTATTTGGTTGGGTTTCTTGTTTGTTTGTTTGTTTTGTTAATATAACTACTTCCAGCTAGCATAACACCTCAAAGAAATACAGCTACAGAACAAAAAATGGAGGTTTAAATCTCTTGCATTAGTTTTATGCCAGTACATTTCCAAAGTCTGTAGCGAAATGACATCTAATTTCTGCTGAAGTAACAAAAATGAAATGGGCAGCATGCAGGTGGACTGGTAAATGAGCTAAAAGTTTGATTTTTTTTTATATGATTCCTGTAATTAACAACTTTTGTCCACGTTGCCTTTATCATATGGCAGTGTCTCGTGATGGGTCACTGATGGATTAGAAACTCAGGCCATAATGTAGGTCATAAAGGTCTCATGGGATTGGTAGACATTTTCATGTAAAGTTCTAAAAAATACTGGAAATTTTATTAAAATCGTTCCTATTCTTCTCCAACTGCTCATTGTATTATCTTGTATCTTTTTCTTTCTATGTGCTTGATAGTTCTTGATAATCAGGAAGAGCTGAATTACTTTGCAGTTGTACTTCTGGGTTTTTGTTGTTTTTTTTTTTTTAATAAAACATTTACAAAGTGGTTTTAGTGAAGATTGCAGTAAAGGCTCTTATTTTCAGTGTCAGCAGAGATGCTGAATGTTGTACTAGCAACTGTAGCTTCACATTCTTTGGAACTGAAATTGAGGAAGATTAGAGTGACTTTAAAGAATTTTATTCCTGTCTCTATGGTTAAAGGCTTTACAGTCATCAGGCCTGGCAACCTGCCAGATTTTTGGGCTTCTATAAAAACTTTAACAATTACAACTTCTTGTTAGTCCCTATGAATACTTGAGAGAAGGAGAAAAAAAAATTATTGACATAGTCCTGAACTGTGAACCTTACATAGAATACACCTGAAACCATTTATAACTATTTCTTTTCTTCTTTGTTAAGCCCATGATTAGGGTTAAGTTGCATAATCCTTTCAAGGACAAGTTCTTCTTGATGCTGAATCAAGATGAGTAAATCAGTGAGTAAAATCTGGCAACTATAGAAATCAGTTTGATGCTAGTATTATGGTAGCCTATATAATGTATGTAATATCAAATACTGATGTAACTTAGTAGCTGATAATAATGTGGAGGTGAGACATGATATACAAATTTTTAATGAGCAAGATTTTACTGCGTGAAATAGTATTTGCATCTGCAGTGAGAATCTGAGTGCTTTTCATAGAGTCAGTTGAAAAGTGTTACTTTGCTATTTGTGTATTAAAACTAATAATTGAAAATAAGCAAAATACAAAGGAGGCAATGAGACATTTAAAACTGTAGAGAATTTTTGTTGCAATTAATTTTAGTACCAAATTTAGGTTCTTAAATGAGACTACTCTCGCTGTAAGGCCTACAGAGGAAGACAGACACCTTCAGAGAGGAATTTACAACATCCAAATGAGCTTCTGTTCTCAACTGCTCTCTAGAAGAGCTTCATTCCCACCATTAAATTTAAGTGTCCTGTAGGGACTAACCTTATAACTTTAATGTGTAAGTTAGATGCCTAAAGTTAAGTGACATGAACCTACCCCTAAATATTTATACAGTGGCTGATTTTAAGGTCTGGTATTTAAGGACTGGTATTTAAAGCAGTTGAATAAAAATAGTTTGACGCTGTAAAAACACTTCAGGTTATATGAGTAGGAGGCGTAGTGTTTAATACAAGTGTATCTGCATTTGTGTTTTAGCTCATGTTAGAACTTTGCTTCTGACTGGTCTTAACTTGCTGTTTTTGCTGTTCCATGTGAAACCAACCAATTTCCTTGTGAATGAAATAAGTTTCAAAAGATAAGCTCCAACTCCTAATTGGTCCTCAGTTCACAGGAGAACCTAGAGTACAGCTAGTTCAAATTAAATCTCTTAAAGATGTGTAGGGTTTTTGTGGTGGGTCCTCAGCACCTAGCTCCTTCAGTGTACAGGGTTTAAACCTTCACTGGGTCGCTACTTGTATGCTCTGTAATTCCTAATGCCGAGCTGTGTGGCTGCTGCAGACTGTTTTTGATCAGCAAGTCCTTGCTGTTCACTTGTGTATGAAGTTGGAGGCATCAGACACTTGCAAGACTATTTGTGCAGCAGTAGATGGGTCTATAGTATTCTATTTCAGAAAAACGTTTTCATCGACTTTCACAGTTGTTGTACACAACTTCTTGCAAGGAGGACCTGGAAACTGCAGGAGGAAGAAAGGAGAAAAGGGCTATGGAATCTTTTTAAAGCAAGCAGGAAAGGCCTATGTATTCAAGGCCACTGATTAAACTGGTGGTGGTCTCTTCTGTGAAATCTAAGCATCATCTTCCTTATTTAGATGGTAGGTAAGACACTGGAAAAAAAAATCCAAAGATCTGTTATATTAATTTTGGTTTTGATGAAGCAAGAAATGAACTATATTCTCAGTAATATACTATTTAGAAAAGATAAGGCCTTCTCCTCTGAAAATTTTAACCTAACATTATCAAGGCCCAGGCTGCCCTGTTTAAATCCAAATGGAAAAGGTGCAACTCTGGAGTCAGTGTAGCTCCTTTGAATGTGATACAGTTGATAAATTTGCTTGAGCCTGATAAAATAATCCAAACCAGTGTTTTCCTGTCACCCAAAAGCCAGCCATCCTTTCAGGGTAGCAGGGAAGCATTTCAGGCAAGCAGTAGTGCCACCACCTGGAAAACCTGGAGATGCAAAACCATGGAGCATGGTCTACCCATCAACACCCTCCTCCCCCTCCAAAAAAAAGAAAAATAGTAGCTTTTCATTTCTAACTGGATAGCTACTTTTTGTCCCAGAAAATAAAACAAAAGCTCTGCCTATCCAAGCTCTGCAGGCAAGGATGACCTCCCCTGGCCTGCTTCACTGCCCACTCCTCATGGCCCTCCCCTGCTTTTACATATCCTCGGCCATAATAAGCCTGCCACCACTAATGTTATAAAGTAGTAATTGTGCCTAATTGGTAGGGAGGTGACAGACCATTCTGGTAATGTTGTGAAACTGTAAGAAAGGAGGAGTGAGAACATTCACAGACCCAGCAGTAATTATCCACTAATTTGGCCTGTTTGTGTGGGGACAGCTCATTATAGCCCTTAAGAAACCTCGGAATAAAGAGAGAAAGTAGGTAGGAGGTAAGGTTAAATAATTAGTGTTCAGCAGATTTTTCTTTCTCCCCACTTTAATTCAAAGGACAGGATTAGGGAGGGAGAAATGTGATGAGTGTAACAATTGGGAATGGTGTAATGTCCTCTTCTAAGCAAGTTTTTGCATATTTGAGAAAAAAAGAAAACTAGCTTAACTGGGCACCATGGAAAAAGTAATGCATTTTACTAGCCCACAGTAAGAAGGCCATGTCTTGCCAAGTTTAAGTGGAGGATGTGAGTGTTAGGTACTTAAGAAAACTTTCAAAACAAATTTTTGCATTGAAATTGATTTCTCAGCTTTAGATTTCTAGTTATTTTGTGTCTGTATTATTAAATATCCTAATATGTGTCTTGATCTAGAAATTTGTTCTTTTCACTTTGAGTAAAAAATGAGTCTATAGTTTTCTAATCTCTCTTGTTTTATAGCTATAAGCTAGCTAATGAGTAATGCCTGTGAGATTGTTTTTAGCTTTTAAAAAAGTGAGAAAAGTGACTGTTAATTTTGCTGGCACACAGAAGCTTTAATCTGATTAACTTTTCCTGCTAAATAGATTGGTGTTATTTAGGAAAAAAGAAAAAACAAGAGAAATATAAAAATATGTCCATAACAACCATTAAGGAAGGAATCTATGAGGAACAGAAGTATTGTCCAATAAAAGTAAATAAGGAGTTGACTGATTCTTAACTGTTAAATTATGAAAGTCTGAGACATTCTCCTGAGGCAGAAAAATTCTAAATGTTAGTAACAGAAAGACCAAAGACCGAGAACTGCTAATTAAAATATTATCCACACTTGCACATCCTCTGGTAAAAGTTAGGGTGCTTTATTTTAATTTTGGTGATTACAGATGGAAAATGTATCAGACTTTAATTATCCTGAGCAAATTTGTCTCTCTTTCCACTTTTCTACTTCCTCCCAACACAGGGAATGCATATAGCAGGAGCATCTGTATTTTAATGAACGTTTTGGATTGCTTTAGAAAGAGGTAGTAGTTAATTCATCAAGTCAATTTATTCTGTGGTCTCTGTGCTTACAATACTAGCAAGTATGATGTAATGCTCTATTTGAGATTTCTTTTTTTTTCTCCTTTCCCCCTCCCCGCGCCCCCCCCACACACACACACGCACTTATAAGGGCACCTGTTCTTGAGGAACTGAATTGATACCTCATTCTGTATACAGCACCAAACAGCCAACAGATGGTGATAATGTTCATTTTCTGTGTGTAGCGTAATGTCCCTCAGCAGAAGGCCTGAAGAGAAACAGAGATCGGACAGGAATACCAAGTCATTGTCTCTATGCTCTTACAGCTGCCAAGGCGTTATTTTCCAAAATGTCACTGTACACCGTTAAATACAGTATACCTGCTTAATATTACCTCTTATTGCTTAATGAATTGGCATGTCTGGGATTATTTAACTGGGACTATTTGATCTAACCTTGAATCTATTACCTGATTTACTCTTGTATTTTTAAGCCTTAGCTAATCTCTTGATCTATCCATTTTCTTGTGCAGGTTGCCACATCTCCTTTCCCACCTAACCTGATCATATAGTCTGTCTCACTTTGTTTATATATCACTTAGAGTTTGGTCAACACATACCTAATAAAAGAAAAATATATGTGGTAGTTTTTAGATTTCAGTTGAGCATTCATGGACAATGTTCCCAAGGCAAAACAATGGATTGTGTAGTGGGACTCAATGAAGTATTAAAGGAGGACGTTATTTCAATCAGCAAGGTCTTATGAAAAATAGATATTGTTAAACTATTTCTGATAAGATTTCTTATTTGTATGATGTTTATAATAGCTTTGCTAGAATGTAATCATTGTTCTTCAGACCTTTTACTCGCATCCTTTGGCTCCAAAAATTATATACGACATATGACAATATGGAATATACTTAACTGACGGCAGTTCGGTTTACTATTAAGTCTACAAAATAAGTGCAACAGAGAATGATCTTCAAATGTGTTTTTATTAGAGTATAGGGATAAGTTGTTGGTCCAGTACTATTTAATGTTTTATTGATGATAAATGGATGAAAATATAAAGTAATTAGTGATAGTATTTGCTGATGTCAGAAAGACTGGGAAAGTAGTAAATAATGAATATGACAGATGACATTGATGAAGATCAATCTATATCCTGTGGTATTCTAGATGCAAATAAATAATGTGTATGGATGCAGTCAAAAGTAGGGTCATACTTCTAGGAACAATAGTGATGGTCTTAATAGAAACAGAATTTGTCCCTTGGAAGCAATGATTGAATCAGTATCTGACAGGCAGTGGTAATAACACTTGGTAAAGGTGGACAATGCTGAGCAGCAATAACAAAGTGTTGGTTTTGTGATGTAGCTCATGTAATGCTAAAATATCACCATCTTATTTCACTGAAATTTATTTAAATTTAACACTTTATCTGTGAGAGATTTTTGACAGCATAGTCACCACTACCTGTAAATCATTAGTGAATCAGAGGAAATGTGAAGTTTGTATTACTCTATTCTTTCTCCTGAAAAAAAAACCACTTTATCTCATATAGGGCCTAATACCCCATGGAGCAGAAAAATTATAGGTTCCTGCCTAGGTCGGGCTGCCCATAAGCTTGCACCTAAACTTGTAGTGAGCTACCTCATGGTTATACCTTCAGTCACTAATACATAGCATATGTAAATCAGCAATCTAAAAAAAAAAAAAAAAAAAGTCAAATGGAGTGAGAAAATTTGGGCTTTGCACATTTCTTTCCACAGAGAAGCTTTCAATGAAAGTAGTAATAGTGAACTAGATATGAGAAAGCCACTTGCAGCTAGTAAGCCAATGCATTTGCTTTCTTCCCGTCTTCAGAATGTCCAGAAACAGTCATGTGTAATCACTGAGTGATTAGCATGGCCCCGTGGATAAGGAACAAACAATTCATCACAACAGGAATAATAAAGTGGAGCATGAAGGAAAAGCCTTAACAATGGCATCATTGCATCTGGAATTAAAGGTGTAACTTGACTTTATTATTTTCTGGATATTTTATCCTGATTTAGCCCCAATGTGACTAGCTACCTGTGCTTGCTTCTATTCAGAAATACTACAGCTCCTTCCTTCAGGTCATATCGAACTACCCGTGTACCTACATTCCAGCAAATGGATTGGAAATGCTCTTCCTAGCAGCTTTGGGAAAGCAAAAGCACATTACATAAACATATACCAAGTGTATTGCATTTACTAATCTGTAATTATCTTTCATCACTTCAATGCCAACTGACACGTAATAAGTGTCTTCATTGGCAATTGCAGTTTTAAGGGGTATGATTGTATTGCCTTCTGCTTCATTTAGTCATCTGGACTACTTTCAAAATGAACCTGATATTCTTCATCTTTGGAGGTCCAGGCATTGAAGCTAGGACTTCTACCCCTAGCAATTCCTTCAAGAAGGAATGAGTAGAAGAAAGGAAGGCTGTGGAAGAATTCAGGGTATAGAACATTCCTTTATCTTTCTTTATTTCAGTTTCAGTTGTGGGAAAGAATTTTGGAAGATTTGCCTACTCAGTAATATGAAGTAATACTGAATGCTGTAACAACACTCTGCAAGTTCAAAAATATCTCAAGTGGGAGACGATTGTATGTAGAACTGAATGTGCTTAGTAACAAATATTTTGTGGCAAAGACTGCACCTTCAGGATAGTCTGCATTGCAAATATATTGGAACATTGTCCCATTTGTTAATTTGCATTGTGAAAGAAAAACTTGAAGGAATGGGCAAACATGTATTTAATTTCGTAATGACTATGATGCTTTGTTCTCTGCTTTGGCCTCCCTGAGAGCATCGTGTTTAGAACTGCCAAAGTAGTACTCATCCTTCACTAGCTGAGAATCACTGATAGTAACAGTACCATCAGTGTCCCATCATCTTTGAGCTGCTCCATCACACTAAACTTTTCTTACTGGTCCTTATCCCTTTAACAGAGAATATACTCCTTGTAGCCCTCTGATTTTGAGAACTGAAGATGTGATCTTACTAGTCTTAAGAGAAGATACAACCTGTACTTCACATTTATTATTGGAAGCTTGTCTCTTGAAATTCAAACATAAAAGAAAAATCTCACTTATTTTCTTAAAGTAGTATTGAGATGGTTCTCAGTGGCATCTTCTAGGTACTAGTGATTGCACTGATTTTTTCAATTCAATTGCAATAACTAAACAAGCAAAGGACAGAGGCTTAAGAAATGGAAACTCATTTAAACTGAATTTCTTCTTAGCAGGTAACCAAAAATGTGCTGAAACCTTAGGTTAAGAAAATAAGGTAACTCTGAAAGGAGCTGTAGCCATATTTTTATAAAATACTGGATGGCAGAGCTGCAACACTAAAAAACTGTTCAGTGTCCTGAAGAGGCTTACCCAATTTGTAGCATATAAAGGAGGAGGGACAGATTTCCCATACTGTATCCAATTGTGATTAATGTAATGAGTCATAGAAATGGAAATATAACCACTATGTTTACATATTTGAAGCCAAAATTCTTGTGTGTTGGGTAAATTGAAATATCTGTGCCAGGAAGTGATATGAGACCTACCAGCTGGAGAGTTGACTGAATAACAAGTAAATGGACAACGTGACTTGTAGGTTATCAGTACAAAGTTTTAGTACTGAATGCGAAATTTAAATACATTCTAGCAATATCTCTAGATTGTGTAAATATATAGTCTGTAAATATATTGAGCACATGAATTTGTCTACCTGTGTCTATGCGTGCTTCTAAAAATACAGGTCATTATGTTCATTATCAACTACAAATGAAAAAACGTGTCCCAATATTTACTCCTAGTTTTTATGCATCTTCCCATAGTGAGCTTTATAGGCTATTTATTGGGGGAGGAGTGGGGGGGCAGAGCTGATGTCTATCAGATGTCTTCATGTAGGAATTGACAGATACATTCTTGTGCACAAAAACTCCAAGTTTTGCAGAAATCATGCACGTGCATTGGTATGAACCAACATGTTTCCAAACAACACAGTGTGTTAGGGCTAGTTGAACAGGGAGAAAAAGAAAACCAAAAAAAGTGGTTAAAGAGATAATGGGATGTATTTTTTTCTTTAAGATATATCTAATCTTTTTCTTTTCTTTTTTTTCCTCCAATGAGTATTTTCCCCGTAAGTTCTTTGCCAGATTCTTTGCAATAATTACTGTTACATCACCTGTCTAAAACGTTTGATTTTTTTTTCAAATAGGAGTTCATCTTTTTGGATTTAGTTATTTTTATGTCCCATTACAGAATTCCATCTTAGAGGTGATGACCTTGAATCTGTCACAATGTGTTAAACAGCATTTTTCATTGTTGGTCATGCAAGTCAAATGATGTTATTCAAATAGAGATGATATTCTAGGAACAGGTTTTTATTCTACTTTTGATAAAACACAAAATTAAATAAGTTTCTTAAAACTATTTGCCAAACAGTAGTAGAACAATTTAAAAGATGTAAAGATTTATATGTTAAATTTACATTTACTTATCAACAA
>JAUBOD010000557.1:596182-691896 GCA_032353885.1 Nothura maculosa
AATAGATATCTATGGTTCAAAATAAATCCTTAATATATCTATTCATTTTTCAGTAAACAAAGAGTTAATTTGCTTATGCTGATGAGTTCATATTTTGTTACTCAAGAACTTTTCTGCTCATTGAGAAAGGCATGTTAGCTTGTGCCAAAAAGGTTTGTCTTGCACTGCTTTGATCAGT
This sequence comes from Nothura maculosa, assembly GCA_032353885.1. NCBI lineage: Eukaryota > Metazoa > Chordata > Aves > Tinamiformes > Tinamidae > Nothura > Nothura maculosa. The sequence goes on from JAUBOD010000557.1 coordinate 596,361, forward strand.
TTACACCATTTAATAATCAAAACACTTTTACTCCATCATTTAACAGACAACTTAATCAGCTGGGCTGTGATCTGCAGCTCAGCAACCAGATGAGACTCTCTTGATGTGGGCTTTGTCACTCAATTTTTTTTCCTGCAGTAACTGAACATCTAGCTGACAGCCACAAACACTGGTGCACAATTAAAAAAAAAAAAAACACACACAAGTTACATATTTTTAAGCTGCAAATGCACAGCTGTGAAATTCAAGAAAAAGCTGTACAATTTTCACTTGCAAATTTATGGATTCATGTAACATCATTGTGGTTGGCGGATGATATGATTGCTGGCTCTTTTCCTATTCACTCTGCCTTTTCATACCTTTTTGCTATTCTTGGGATGCAAACCACATATTTGTCTTTTGTTTATTTACCAGAAGCTAATCTTTAATTCTCTTATAAAAATTACAAAGTAGAGCAGGACATTTCCACTAGAAATTATTTCAATGTCATACTATGTCCAAGCTGGTGGTACACTTCCAAATTGTTTTTTAAATACAGTTATTCTCATTTGGGTTTTGATAGGGTGACAGGCAAACCTCTTTCATTCCAAGAATTATTCATTTAGCATGATATCATGCCTGAAAATTAGTGTGGTTTATATATATATGCTGTTTTTTTTCCTGGTACAAATGCTGTCACTGTGGAATTTTCTATTATAATAGTAGCTTTTCTATTAGAAATGGAGTATTTTTAATGCTTTGCTTAACTTAAAACTATTTGCTCTTTGAGAAGTCCTAGGTTAGTGCCAGCTCTTAAATATTTTCATATGCAATTAGAGAAAAGAAGGTGAAGATTGGGATGTGAATATTAATACCTCTAAAACTTGATAAATCGAATATGCAGGATCAACACTTTGAAAGTGTTTCATTTACATTTGTGTCTATTTAAGTGGCACTGTCTCAGTTTAGACCAGCTCAGTTTCTCACTCTTCCCATTCTTGAAAAGCCTACTGTAGTTAGGGAAGTTCAGGGAGGTCCAGAAAACACCTGTAATTGGGAGCTCTGCAGAGTTATGGTAAAACTTCAGTGAAAACCATAGGCAGTGACATTCACCCCTGACCTGAACAGTTTTTAACAGTACAAGGTTGATGAGACTCAAACTGTTATTTTTCCCTTTCCTTTTTATCTTCTTGTAGCAAAGATTGATTCATAAATATTAAGAAAGCTATGGCAACTTATATATATACCTTTTTTTCCCCCCCTTTTTAAAGCTATTTAACAGTGTGGGCTTTTGTTGTTGTTTTGATTTTCTTTGAGAAACTTCAATAATCTTGTCCCCATATTGAGAGAGGACTGCTGCTCTGGGTTGGGTTCCTAGATGAGCCAAGAAACAGAAACTTCCTGTTCTTTTGAACTCTGCAAAAATTGTTGTTGACTTGAAATGCAATTTCTTGTCCCATAACTAACCATATGCAACAGAAAGTATATGCTCAATGTAATGAGTCACCTAAGCATTACTAAAGCAGGGGCCACAGAAGAGCCAACTGAGAGGTAGGTAGCATTAAGACTTGATCCATCTCTTCATAGACACAGCTGAAACATGTTGCAGGAGGAACATCTTATTTTTTATTTTAGTTTTTATTTTTTAGTGTTTTTTATCTATTTATTTATTTTTTACTGTGCTTTCTCCAGTGTGACCTGTGCATGTTAAAGGCTATGACTAATTTAGATATCCTTGTTGTTCTCTGTGGGCAGTTACATAGCATACAACGTATACTACTAAAAAGGTTACACTGGGTTCTTTCGCTGCTGGTTATAAATGTACATTATAATGCACTGAATAGGCTAATTAGGAATTAAACATTCCCTTAAAATCATTTTAAACTCAATTTATGCTGACAATTGAATTTTTTAGCTCTTTCTCTAATAGTTGTGTTAGACAGTGAAGAGCTGTGCTCTAAGCCTTGACACATCGTTCTGACTTATGCTCAATAGCAAAGCATGGCTCTAGGGAATAGTTTGGAACCAAAGTACCTGCTTGTGACAGGTGAACTCCAGTTCTCCCGTTTTTTAACTGTAAGCCCTGTATTCTTTTCCAGACTTTTCTAACCCTTCCCCCCGTCCTTTTCCCAGTACGATCTGCAGTCCCCCTAGGAGTTGAGTACAGTAATAGGAAAGGTGACAACCTTACATCTAGCACATTTTCCTGCACTTTGCTAGATGAGAATTAACTGACAAAATTATCGGAAGAATTTTGAGCCGTGATGCAGAGTGAGCAGCTGATGAAAAGCAGAGGTTAAATGAGTAAATAAAATCTGCTTTTGCAGCCATCTCTGATAATCCCATATATAATATTTCAAATGAAGATTAAAAGCACCAAGAAGAGGAGACCGCTTTCAGTGTCAGAGAAGTTAAAACGTCAGCAGCATTTTCCTCTGTGTATATTGTCTCCCATGCAAGAAAGGATGGATTGAATTCATATCTGCAACAAGACAAGGTTTTCCATCTGACCTCATTATGTGTTTCTCTGGAGTGCATCCCTGTTTTTTCTGCCTGAGCTAAAACGCGCGGGGACAAAAGCGAATACAAAGCAGCTCGGTGCTGCTGTTAAAATCACTTTAAGAAGATGGAGGTATTTATTGTTTTGTCTCAGCCGTATCCTAATGCTAAGAGTCATTAGCGTGCGCTCGATCCCTTTGTTAAAGCAATCCTTGCAAGTGGAGGCGGGAACTAATGAGGGGCTTTATACGTTCCAGCGCCGTCGGCAGCCAAGATGAAGTAGCAGTACAGTATATCAGAGAGATTTATACGGCACATTCCTAATAGAAAGATTTTTGGAAACTTGACCGTCCTCTCCCCATAAATAATTAAAATTACAAATTATCGTTGTTATAATTCAGTCAGTTTTGCTTTCTGTCAGACTCAGCGGTAGAGCTGAGATTGTATTTCCTTTGTTGGAAGTTGCAGAATTTTTCATCAGCTCACAATATTTGCCCTTTGTATGGGAAGATTCTTCACAGGTCAAAACCCATAGTAAATACTGTTTGCAAGGAGATTGTTTTAAAGACTAAGGTGTATTCTAACTTTGCAGAATGATAATGTCATTTAGTTAAGCTCTTTTTTTAAATGCTGCATATTTTAATGCAGCATATAGTAATATTTTCTGCACCCACTGGTATCATATCAAAATGCTCCCTTATTTTCCCTTCACAGAATATAAGCAAAACGTTGAACTGTTCCAGTTTCAAACTGGGTGCATGTCTTGTTTCTAGCCTTGTGCATTAAAATCACATATTGAAACTATGACATTTTGTTATCTCCAATGCGCTAGCCCACTACAATTAACGTTCCAGTCAAGCTTAGGTAGGACTCATGAAATGATAATTTCCCAGCAATATACCAGCAATTTGATATGTTTCAGGCTCTCAAACTGCACCTAGCTTAGAATTGTAGTGGTGTAACAAGTTTGACTGAAACATTATCACTAGTAAAATAGTTATAGATAAATATTAGCCAAATGTGGGCCTCAGAATTGACCAAGAGGTCTGTCTTAGTGACTGAGTTTGTGATTTGCAGTGACTTGAGCTTCTGAGTGCCTTGTGCATTTATTCTTTAATTTTATCATTGTAGTCATATTAAAAGGACATCACCAAAATAAGTTTATTAGCAGAATATCAAGTGGTAAGCTTCAGCAAGCTTAATTAATAAGATTTAAAACCATAGAAAATAGGGAAAATAATTTCAGTGGAGTGGGGAGAAAATCTTCATCCTGCAACTATGAACTATATAATAAGGAGGGAACTCACTGCAAGCCAGTCAACCAGGTTTATGTAAAAGATTTATTATTTTTGAGACTTGGAAAGAGAGAAGATCACTTTGGACTAAAAACGTCCTGAGTATTTAAGTATTTTAAAACAGAAGAGTCTCATTTAATAAAGTAATAAATTGATCCCTGACCATTTGGGGCAGAGACAGGTAAACTCCAAAACATTTTTATCTCTGACTGTAACAGGAGATCAGAATGTTGGCAGCCAAAATTATGGAGCTGTCTTGAATAATGTAAAGTTTTTTTTCCATACTGAAGATTTTTTTTTTCCTAAGGTGATATAAGAAATGTAAACCAAAAGAAACTTCTTTTTCACTATTCAACTTATTTTTCTAGTACACTTAACATTTGTGATCAGTTTTGCTTTGTTTTAATATTACAAGCCTTTAACTCCTTAAGGGAAGAGTGATACTAAAGTTTGAAGGGATATAAAGGGCCTAAGCGATCTACCACAGCTCTATTTTTTAATGAAACTAGCCCAAGTAATTAGTTTAGAGCATCACAGTGGATAGAGTCAACCCTATCGCTAAAGGTCCACAACCCTATTGCTAAGGATCCTTCGACTTTAAAATACCTTCTTCCTATTCCTTTTTTTTTTCCCCCCCTTTCTTTCTATCCCCCAAAGTTAGTGAAAGCTAAACTCTGCCTTTAGGCAAAAGCATGAGGTAAAAAAAAAGAACCAATGTTTATTTGGCATTTGTTTCACCATTGTGCTTATGCTGGTGAATGATGTGTGATCTTGAAGTTCATCGTGTCTGTAACAATCCCAGTAGAGGCATGGAAAGAGATGACAGAGAAACAAGCCTTTTTTTTTTTTTTTTTAAGCTAGAGATATACCTTTGTTGCAATCCAGCATTTTTTATTTATAACTCTATCAGTGGGCCAACTTGATGTTGTAGGAGGAAGATCCTTTCAGTGGCAAACAGGTTAAATTGGATGCCTGGGAATGCATCACTGCTCTGCTTGGGCCTGGTGCAGCCTGGCAAAACAAGGGCGCAAGGAGAGCACCGGCTTATCAAGAGAAAGTTTACCTTGGCCGTTAAGAATTAATTTGGCCGAGTTGGTGCTGCGAAAGCGGTAAGCACAATCCCGCTCACTGTTGTTTGTCAGGGTGTATTATATCACCCTGGATTGCTTTGTCAATAATCTGCCCGGCGTGCGAGCTAGAAATCTAAGATTGCCGGGATGACTGACAGGCTGGAGATAGCTGATAATTCTAAGGAATTGGAGGTGTAAAATCTTTAAGGACCATGTCTCCAGTATAAATGCCAGGGTATCTCCACATCACTCTGTACTTACAAAGGCAACAGCATTGTTAATGGCAGCCTGTCTGTCCATCAAGTTTGCTACAGGAGGATTTATCCTGCTTTCACTCCTTATCTTCCCTTGCTGTGTTTATTTCTAAACCAGCTGCAGAATAAATTGCCTCTTGTCTTCACCTCCTACACTGAGTACAATGATATGTTCTGTAAAGCCCTAAACCAGGGTGGTTTTTGAGTGTTTCTTTTTCAGAACAGTAACTTCTAATTATGCTTGGGTATGAATACATACAGACCTCTCCATTTTAGCCCCTGTAAACATAGGATTGGTTTTGTTTCTTTGTTTTTTTTCTCTCTCTTTTTTACTTTACTACTTTTAAGATTCATAAATCTGTTCTGCATTGCCAAGGCATTTGAAATACAGAAGGGAAGACATAATAGAACTGGTTCAGCTGATTAATATGATATGGATGTAATATGGCAAAGTACAATTCTTTTGTACAACACAAAATATATTCTGAAAAGTGACTATAAAGATATCATGATGTTTCATGTTTGCTGTGTCTCAGTGATTTCTTTCTCAACTGGGTGCTTTGTAAATAAAACAAATGTTTTTCTACCTGTCAGCCTAGCAAACTGAATCTGAAAGTAAAGGTACATAGCTGGTGGCTATATAACCATATTAAAGGTTTTAGGTTTGGATAATCATTTTATAGATTATGCACAGGTCAGAAAGGATGTTGACATACTCAGTCTTGCTTCTGCAAAGCAAAGTCCTGATTTGAATTTTATTATCATAGCTCTGTAGGAGTTCTTATGTAAATATCATCTGCAAAATTGTTTTTTTTTAATAGCAGCTAATGCACACACTAACTTGATAGAGTTCATATTTACTTAGCATTTGTCTAAATTTAAACAAATATATAAATAATTGTAAATATTAGCTTATGCTGTTTTTGCAGTTTTTTTTCCCCAAAACATATTATTTTTTCTGTGTACTATTCTTAGTGCAGATTAAAATTAGAACTGCAAGTACCAAAACGCCAAGAGGAGTCATAATATTTTTGGCCTGATTTGAAGCAAATATTTTCTCATGAAGACTTCCTTCAGCAGATTTCTAACCCCTATTCAGGAAATTACAGTGAAGTTTGTAGCCTCTAGAAGAGTAAGTGATAGCCATTCCTAATAAATAGAACTTGGCATTATACTGCATAGTAGAAATAGAATTAAATTATATTTATTTGCTAAATCTGTTTGGCTAGGCTCTACTAAGTAATTGCGAATGATATCTCTGTTACACTGTAGCCCTCATGCTTCCATGGACACCTGCAGGCATCCTTCTGCTGCTTTTTTCTCACCACATGAAAAATTTGATCTGTCAATAAATCCTTTATTTATGAGTTTCTAGAGTGAGAACAGAATAGTTACTTGACAATTACTGAATACTAAGACAAAAATTCTATCAGTTCGGTATGTACTTAGAGGTGGACCTTTTATTTCTTTTGAAATTTCTGAAGTCTGTGGTTGCAAATTCTTTGTGGGAAAATGGTCATTACTGGATGCTGAAGGAGGCAGCAGCATGAACTCTTAAAGCCTATGTATGTCATCACACAGTCAAAAAATCAAGCCTGTCCCCACATTTCTGCTGCATGCCCAATCTCATGCCATGGGAGTTCTTACATAGATATTGCAGTCATATAATGAACTAGTTGGGAGAAATAATATGCCTTAGTTATATTTTTTTTCAGCCAAAATAACTAACTGATTTAGTTTAGCAAGTGGTCACAGAACGCCATGTATTGGTCGAAGGCAAAACTGCTACTTCTGATGGCAGTGTCACTTTGTGACAGTCTAAAATGCTTATCAAATATATTTCTGAAATAGTCCATCTCGGTATTTTCTTCTATTTTTATTGCTAGGTAGTAGCATGGTAGTTAGGAGGAAAATAGCCATTTTCTTTATTTCATAGAGATATGAAGCATTGTTAATACAAGGATAGCATATTTGAAGGCCAGTAGATAAGTAACGTACCAAACTTGTACATTTCATTTTTTATTGGTCCCTCACATATTCAACGATTAAAATATATTGATGACAGCACAGCACCAAATAACACTTTGTATTAAAATTTATATTATGAGTTAATAGTGTCAGATTGGTGAATCATGCCTAAGTAGATGCTGGTTCAATAAAAGCTTTTCTTCACAAGAATCTAACCATGTCATGTAACATTGGTTTAACCATGACTTCGTAAGAGTGATCTCTTCCAGAATTCAACCTAAAATACAGCATAGCAGTATTCTGATTAAAAAGGGAAATATTTTCATCCTAGGAGCTTAAAAATGTGTATTTACTAGAACTTCTGAGCATTTATAAATTAGCATAGTACCTAAAGCATTTAGCCTGCCTACCTTCAAGGTTATTGCTACAGCTAGTAAGCAAAAGTATTTCCCTCCTCACCCATTCTAAATAGTGAGAGGATCAGTTATTTTAACTGATCCTTGACAAAAGAAGGGCTTCTTTGCTGTCACTTATTTTTTACCTAGAATAGTTTTCAAATGTGTTTTTTTCAAACTGGCACTTATCCTCCTCTTCAATGTGATTTCCTGTAGCAGCCATCTTTCAAGTTAGGGGAGCTTGTTCTCACCAAACCACTCAGCAGTGTTAGCTGCTTGTACCTCTTTGTTGTAACTTTTCCACATTATTCCTCTACTTGGCTATAGCATTTATCCTCCATCTGTCTCTCTGCAGAGGTTCCTGCATTGTGCAGCATCTGATGCTCTCTTCTTCAGAGGATGTATTTGTTACCTCTACTGTGTGCCAGGACCTCCTCTTGATTTTGTGCCAATGACTGTAAGTCATATTCTCAAATGCAAAACTCTCTTTACTTCCACATCATGGCTCCTGCCTCTCTTCTCTGTTGATGATGCACTCTATTCAGTACAGTAGGTGAACTATTTGCAAGAATCAGTGAAATTAAACATCTATCCAGAGCTTCCTAAAACTTTGTGAGTATTTCAGAGAAGATGCAGGACTCGCAATGTGTGCATTACAAATAATTCAGTTTAGTTTTCTTCATGCTATATCCTGATAGCATAGGATGGAAGCTATCTTTCACTATTAGGACCAATTCTAATATGTTTTTTGTCCATCTTTTGATAAATTACATGATCCTCTGTTGCCTCTCTAGAGGAAAGAAAAATAAAAAAGCAATCAGTGAAAGAAAAGTTCTTTGCCAAAGATTTTTGGTTTCAACTTCAACACTTGTAGTCATGCAGGGGATGGATGGTTTTAGTCCCACTAAAAATGTTCAGGAGCATTCCCAGAATTGCAACAGGAGTTGTGCATATTAACCTCCCCCAAATTGCAGCACTGTCTTCAGTAGGTGCCAAGTGTGTTTATAAATGCTGTTAATTTTCCTCTTTGACTGGGAACACAGAAATAACAGTACATGCTCCAGACTGTTTCTGCTTTTGCATTCAGTCCTCAGCTTGCCCAGAGCTCTTGTTCACCTTGAACTATGTTCACAGGCCTCCCCAGTGTTTGGAAATGGGAGATGGTGTCTCAGAGGTGGTATATTCATGTAGCTTGCCCTGCATACGTGGATCTATAGAAAATGTTTTTGACCTGTTTTCACTTCAGTCAAAATTTAATGGCTTATAGTGTTCAAGGAAAACTGCAAAAATGGCAACTATGAGCTTTATAGGAAGAAAGATGGTGGTCATTTAGATGAAAACTTCTATATAACTATTTTTATGTGAAATAAATTCCACCAGCTGAGTAAGTCTTTTGTGAGACATTGACTCTAAAGCAGGGCAACTGTCATCAGTCTAAGGAGAGCCACAGATGAGGGTATTTATATGTAGCCGAGATCCAGATACAAGATGAATTTGAAGTGACACATCTTTGAGCAGGCAAGTTATTAACAAGATTGTTCTTCATCGAGGACATTCAATAACCAGATTGTCTATAACAAGATTATCTTGTGTGAGAGGAAAACTCAACATTTGTCCTATGATGAAGCAGTTCAGAAAAGTAATAAAACACAGAGGCCAAACTGAACGGGATACTGTGGGAATGCTGAATAGAAGATGATTCTGGACCACATTATGTCCGAGCACCAGTACTTCTGCTTTCCTCTTGTGCTTATTACTCAGCACATTTAAAACAAGTTATATATCAAAAGAGCACATTTGGAGTTTCTTTCTGTCATAATCTGTGCATGTCTTTTGTATATATGATGAAGATGTATTATCCCCTAGGAGGGCCTTTTTCATATGAGTGTGTTCATAGTGTTTAGGTTTTTTTAGACAAGTATATTGGTGTATTTATACAGCTATAGAAATTCAGTAGTGGAAGAGATTATCTTCTGAATGCCATCAAATTTGCTATTCATTTCTGACATAAAAAGGTCCAACTTTACTTTGTGTTGTGGACATATCTCTAGTTCATTGGCTGCCTTTCAAACTTGAGTATCAAGATGAGTGTTTTGGTAATAACATGCAATAGACAGAATGTCAAGAGGAATCCATGATGCTCTAATATGACCTAAGGTAAAATTCTCCTCTCTCCTGATCATACATTTTTGTATGGCACTCAGAGTTCAGTGTTACAGGAACCCCAGAATATTTAGATTTTGAGCATATCTCAAGTGACAGCAGTCCTTGTGCCAACAAAAGATTGCCAAATTCATCTTTGCTATCCCAGAGGAAGACTGGTTCACAGAGTTAATACAGTTCAGCAAAGCCACTGTGCAACAAAATAAAATTTTCTAACCAAGTAAAATTCTGTAGAGGTCTTTGATTAGCAGAAACAGGATATCTAAACTCATTTAAGATCAAGATTATAGATTGTATGATAGTGATGGAAACAGAAGGTTAAGTTTTAAAAGAAATAGTATTTACAGATGATGCTGAAGTACATCTTTAACTGCAGAAACATGTCTTTGCTGTAAAGTTTGTATGCGCTCCTAGATAAACTACTTTTTCTCTGCTGTAGCAACTTGTTGACATAACTGCATCTTTATTAGCATTGTATCAGAGTGATCAAATCGAGAGGTAAATATGCACTTTCCTTCTTATGCCAAGAAAGTCTTTATTGGGAGTTGTCTTTTGTAAATGCTATAGAAACAGAAAACCTGGTAACAGCATTACAGATAGGAGAGAAAGGCTCAGCAATTTGCAGCTTTTCTAAAAATATGTAAATTGCTGTGCTATAATAATGGTCAGTATTTGATACTTTAGAAGGAAATAAAACCTCTAGTACCGTTGTAACACCACAGATGTTTGCAGTTCAGGATTTCATCATCTAAACACATAAAAAAAAAAGGGGGGCATTTTTTTTTCTGCCAGAGGGAATTCAGGTGGCTTGTCCAAGGCTGTGGAAGAAGTCACTTTCAGAACCAGATCTGATCAAGACTGATGCTTTCATGTAAGTCAATATGAGAGTAATGGGAAGCTATCACTTCATTTATTTTTGTAAACATATTATTTTGCATTATTACAATTTTAACTAGTAACGATGAATGAAGTTCACAATAAAAATGACTTAGGTGAAAGCTTGATAACGTAACTCTGCTTTGTTTTGTGCTAGTGTGTAGATGCTAAGCTGAGTTTTGAATCTGGCGACGGAAGTGGATGGTTTGGGAGGTGAGGAGGGGATGTTGGTGCACTCTGCTGTGTGACAGACTTTACCTCAAAACTGTGGGAGGTTGGAGGGAAGGAAGAGACCGGTCAGCTACAGGAAAAAAAAAAAAAAAAAAGAAACAAAAGGCATGGTAACACTAAGTGTAGAATTAGAAATTTCATCATGGAAAATTATTGTGCAAGCAAAGACTGTTTTGATAAAATTGAAATGTTCGTGGGAAACGCAGAGCTTTGGCCATATTTTCTGACAGAAATGCAGCAGGATTGCTGGCAGCTCAGCCAGCTCCCCAGCAGCCTGCCTGGCAGGCCTGGGAGACCCAGCTCCCCGGAGGGCCCCACCACTTCCCAGCTTTGGAAGCTGGGAGCTTGTAAGAGCCCTGGCTCTCTGTGCTGCCAAGCTCCCAGTTGTAAGCCAAGGAGCCAGCGAGCAGGGACACCTGCTCTCTGGGCAGTGTGGGCTGCCCCAGCAGTTTCTTCTGAAAAATTGTAGTGATAGAGAGGTTTGCTGGGTTCAGGTGTTTTATTCTGGCTTTTTTTGATTTGTTTAGAATTTCTGTCTCCTCTTCCCTTTTATGTTCCCAGATGAAATTTCGTTATCCTTGTTACCTGGGGACATTTGCAATGCTAAAATGTTATTCTGCTTTAATGTTTCAGACTTCTGTGCAGAACCACAGTTCTGGGTCTTGGTCATCTCTGAGCCCCCCACTTCTCCCATGGGGAGGCCTTTGGGTGTTCACCTGGGGGAGCTGGGTCATAGAAACAAAGAAACAAAGAAATCAAAGAAACAGCTGTAGCTCAGTAGGACAACAAAACCCTCACCTTATCTATATAAGAAGCTCAAAGGGCTGGGGGGAGAGTGTTGCTAGCAGGCAAAATGGTTTGTGGGACTGTGATACCTCAGGATGAGAAAGCTACATTGCCCTGCCAAGAGTAAATATTTCTGTCATATTTTGGTTTTATCACTACACGTGTGTGGGTGGATGGAAGCAGCTTGACAGTTTTGTTGCTGTCATATTTTCTATTTTATGTTTATTTTTGTTTAAAACGTTGGCATTGAGAACAAAAGCCAGGATGGGGAGACACCTAGGAGAAAATCTCATTATTTTGATCTTTTTGGGTTGCTTTTGTTCTTAGCACAGTCACTGTCAGGTTGGTCAGGATGGGGGTGCATAGTTATAAGCTTCTGGGATGAGTCACAAAATTTTCAACTGTAAAAGTCAAGACTTTGTTTTCAGTTGTAAACTCATAATAAGTGGCCACCAAGTGTACAATCTTTGATTTGGCCACTGCTCGTTGCAGTGGGCTTATTGCTTTTGCAGGGGCTTGTTGCATTTGTTTTTATTTAGCTGTATAGTGGTGAGACTGACTGGGCTCTTCAGTCTGTTTAACTTTATATATTATATTTCTTTAGTTTCTTTTTCAATCATTAATGAATTCAGAAAATACAGGGAAATATATAAATAGCTGCCAAGTGTGAGGCAGATAAAGCTTCATAGAATGTAAAGTTATGCTAGTTTCAATATGTCTTTCTTTCACACTATATCGCCTCTTTCATCCCTTTTCCCTCATTACCAACCATCTGATTCTTTTCTTCATAATATGTCTTTGTATCTGATTCAAGGTTCTAATCTTTCTTGCCGAAAAGATTAGTCACTTAAAATATCACTAATGGGATGATACTGGTCTTAGATTCTTAGATGCTTTTGCAGCCATGAGCAATTCCTAACATTAGGAAGGATTTTCATGAATGAGCTTCTAAGGCGCACGTAAAGGGACTTTCTGGTAGCCTTATGTAGATACAAAGAGACAAATCAAATAACAGATACTGTGTGAAATCACTACCTGCTTCGTTCATAATTGACCCCTATTTTCAGGAGAGTATCCCCGGGAGAAGCAGGTAGTGCTAATATTCACCCTGAGCAACTCAGCTTCAATGTTTAGAGGTTGCTGCCATGGGTAGATAGGAATTCTGGCCATTACCAGAGGATAGTTTGTCCAGCTATCTAAGTCCTGGGTTTTTTTTTTTATTATTATTATTTTTTTTTTTTTTTTCCCCTGGGTTGTCTTTGAAGCGGTCTAAGCAAGTTAACTTTCTTGAGGAGATGTGCTGAAGTGCGCATAGGTATGGCTGCGTTTATGTGAACATTCTGCAAGACCAGTGCAGCTTCTGTGGAATCTGCAAAACAGAAGGAGCCTATACTGGTAATATTAGTAAGACTGATAAAGATTTAGTTGCTCTGGCACAGCCACATGGAAAATCTTGCACAATGCCTGCCTGAGCTTTGTCTGGCTCTAGCTAATGTTATTAGTCTCCCACATAAACGAGCATTAAATTCATTTATGAATATTTAAAAATAAATGTTGGCAGTTAAGCAGGAGAAATTATTTGTCATCTACATGATTTGTCATTAATCAAATAATAGCACAGGGAGGAAAAGATAAAAGAGCAACAGAATGATGCTAGTAGCCGTTTCTTTTATGTTCCTTTTCACTTCAAATTTCAAAACTTGTCAAATCTGCCCTCTTCATGCCACCTAGGGCATCTCTTCTCCTTTTGTCCATGATAGCATTAAGCAAAGATATTTCTAAGACATTTTTCAATGGTGGATATTTCTTAGGGGCGAGGTTTACTTCACTATGTGATCTATCTTATATGTTCCAAAATCACAGCATGAAAAACACTGAAGGGAAGACCCCTTACCTGGACCATGCAGCTGGTGTTTAAAGGGCTTAGAAACACTATATTAGGTGATATAAGATGAAGGTCAAAATCTAAATGGAAGTTTTCTGTTCCCTCTTTGTGTGAAAGCCTCATGAGCATCCTGTATGTGCACTGAATCCAACCCAGTGTGTAGCTCAGTTGGGCATCATTTGGGAAAGGCAGTACTTTCTGGACCAATGCAAAGTGAAAAATATGAAGCACAGTGAGATTTACAGCACATTTTTTGTAAATTTTACTGTTTATGCGTTTCCCTCTGTAGTGTGGAAAGCAGAGGTAGGTGAATTAAACATATCTCAGTGGAGACCAAAGACTTGAAGGCTGGAAGATCTTGCATAGTTGACTGTCTATTCTCTCATCTCAGGGCAAACCACTGTAATGCCTGGTTAGTCCTTGCAAGGAAAGTATCAGATGGTCCTCTGTGCTCCACCTTGCCATATCATTCTCCACTGTGATACGATGACCTAGAGGTTTGTTTGTTTTTGAGAGGAAGAAGAAAGTATTTAGAATGAAAATCTACTTATTTCTTACATGAGATAACACCTAAGTCTGCATGCTTTGACAAATATCTTTTAAGTCATTTCTGCCATAGTTGGAAACTGCCAAGTAGTAGATTTTTTAACAAACCTGTTTGCTCATGTGTGCTACCATATTTTAAGGGTTTATTTCAAGGAATACAGCACTTGGCCATCCTTCAGTGGTAGTTGTACATTTAGTGACCGTACTGTACCATTTAGTGGCCAGACAACACAAAAAGGCAGTCCAATGATTTCTTTCTTTTTTTCTTTTTTTTTTTTTTTAAATACAGTTGCTGAAAAGGTGTGTAGAGGTGCTATTCTTGCCGGTTTGGGCTCCATCTGCAAGCCTTGTGTGTTCCCCAAGATTTTGTGTTTGTGCTGCAAGAAGTACCTCCTGTTAGCTATTTCAGTTGATCTGGTTGCTTAAAAGGGCATTGAAATATTCCTCTTGAATAAGTGGAAGATAAGGATGTTTTTCACTTATTGTCAGTGAGATCTGTTGAGAATATTTTCCCCTGAATTCCCTCTGAATTCTTTTATTAAAATGTTTCTGTTGTAATATAGAAATGAGGCTATAAGGGAAATTTTACTATTACATTATTAATGATTTCCTAAATTAAAATTTATATAGCTATGAAACAGAGAATTACAACAATTTTCAACAAATCTAAAAGTCAAACATAGCTTGTATATGAGAACTTGCCCTGCTAATGTATTAAAAAGATCATAATGAAATGAAAGTACTATCTTAAACCTGCATACTCTCAAGGATGCAAAGAATCGTAGAATAAATTGGAAACCATCTCTAGACATCAACAGGGAACCAGTGAGGTTCAGGTCGCACAGGAACTTGCCTAATAAGTTTTGGGAACAGGACTGGAGATTCAATAACCTTTCTGAGTAACTTATTTCTACATTGGCATCTTATTTTACATCAGAAGTGTGTAAAACAATTTTGTATTTGAATGAAAAGACCTCAGGTGTGATGACATCTCTGACCGTTGCTACTGAGGAGAATCAAGGTAGCTACTCAGGATTTTCAAGTCCCAGAAAAGTCCCCTAATATCTCTGTTAGCATATATAGTCATAGAGCTAGTAGGTTATTGGCCAAAAGTGTTTATATGTTTGAGTGAGTAATATACAGTCCACCTCAAATGAGGAAAAAAATACCTGTAAACTTGTGCAGCCTGTCTCACTGTTGCAAAGGAGATTGCAGAGGACTTCTAGGACTAATTTTCTTTCTTAACTCTTTATAAATGCTAACTTATATGCAGTAATCAAATATATGATTCCAGTAACATCTCCCTTTAGAAAAAGATTAAAATTATATATTATGAGAAAAAGTAAAGAAAAATAGTTTTCTTAATAAAAGTCTGAATTCTGAGCATGAACTGAAAGCTCTAGCTGATTAATCTCCTCTGTTAGCATTGCATGTTTGTAAATGTAGTTCTAAAATTACTTCAGCAGGTATTGTTGAATCAGAAAATTGACAGAGATTTAATACAGAAGAAAAGAACAATTAGAAAGGAACAGGCAAACTAAACTTAGAGCAGGACAGTAGCAATATTTACTCTTGAAAGAGAGTTTGTATGACAGGACAGTGACAATTTAGATGGCACTTAAAAGGATATGTTTTCTTTGCAGTATAGCTGTATAGGTCCCATCCATGTTTAGGGGAGATCCACCCATAATGAGAAAAAATACTCCTTAAGGAAGAGGGGTAATTCCATTAGTGGATTTTACAGGTCTGTTAGTAAAAGTGGTGTGGGAAATATTCCTTTGTATATGAAGAGCCCTGTGAAATAGCTCCATTTTCGGTTAATGAGGGAAAATGATAACCAGGATTTTAAGGGTTTGTGGGCAGGTATTATGGATTTGAAGAGGCAAGTTGTAAGAGCTTCCCTTTTCCAACTGGCATTAATTTTCTCGAGTTCAGCTTTAGCCAACTGCTTTTCATCCAGGTGCTGATTTTGGCTGGAGTATTGGGAGAATAAATGCTATATCCTGTAAAGCATGAAGGAGTATATTTGCATACTCTTTTATATTTCCCAGAGAATTCAAAATATACGATGTAAAATAATAGCAGTATCATGTCAATCAACACTCTAAGTGTCAGAAAATCTGCAGCATCATTGACTTTCTTTGTCAACAGAAGAACTCTTGACATTAGGATCCAGTTGGTGCTTTATTTGGGTGAATTATGTAGGAATGTTGTTTTCTATCTAAATACCAACAGTTAGGAACCTTGCTAGACTTACTAATCATCAGAGAGAGAGACTGAGGCCATGATGTACATATCAAAAAATAAATACTACCTGAGAGTTAGTGCCTGAGCTCTGAGAAGAGTCATTCATTAAAACCTGTATTGAGGAGAAATCCAGTGCTGTGGTTAATAGCTCAGCCAGCTCTCTCTGCTAATCCCTTTTTACATTCCTCATTGAATATTTATTATTTTGTTCATTGAAAATAAAAGAAAAAAAAAAAAAAAGAAAGACACCATTCAAGGAATTCCTGTTTCTCAGGTAAGATGGATTTGAGCTTAAGGCTGTCCCTGGGATCATGAGGTAGTGTCCTTCCCCATAGGAAAAGGGCTCATGTAGTTTGTTTCTTGAGGATTATGTCCATACTGTGGAGTAGACAGAACTGTCTCTGAACACATGCATTAATAGGAATTTTGGTGTAACTAAGCCATTTCAGTTACCTGACAGCAATCTAGCCAAGTAAGCAGAAAACAGACTACCAAAACATACTAAAGATGATGAATCAGTATGTTTGTGCCAGTGAATATGGAACTGAAAAAGTGTAAGTCTTGCCTTGGTATTTCTGTGGTCCATAGCGAACAGTGTTCCAAAAGCCATACCTTAAGGAATATAGAAAGAAACATTGTTGCAAAAAGATGAAGATGAGTTTAAAATGAGTAGAAAGACAGCATATAAAACCTTAAAGTTTACCAAGTATTCAGTAAAGAAATTGAGAGGAGGAGGGAGGGGTTAATGTGTGAGTGTGCAATGAACTTTGGTTAATGAACCAAAGGTGGACATGTTAAAGAGGAATCCTACAGTATCAGGACTAGCAAGAGAGTTAAGACAGATTGTAAATAATAATAACAATAACCGTCTTGGAGTCATCAGCACAAAGTCCGTGGTGATGTACTGGAGGGTATAGGGAGCTCTAAGACGTGCCATTAGCAGAGGAGTAGAGGACAGATCAGTAGCAGTCACTGTATGAAACATCAATTTTTTGTCATCTTTCCACCTTATTTTGAGGTTGATGCTTTAGGAGACAACTGAAAAGACTTCCTCCAGTGTTAAGAATATTGTGACATGTCTGAAAAGTTTATCATGAGGAACAAACTCTTTTCAGATAAGGCAAAATGCTGAGCTGATAATACAGAAAGCAAACTGATGGAGGAGGTATTTTATTAGGTGACACAAAATAAAGTGGCATAAGGTTTTGGGGAGTCCAGAAACACATGTTGGGGGTTGAGCAGTAAATACTGGGAATTTAGACAAAATCATTTCATATAATACCATAGCCGCAAGAATATGAAGCAAGTTGGCAAGTTGGATCTTTGCAGCAAGCATTAAAAATAAGTGTAAGAGACAGATAAATGTTTTCATGGAAGGGGAGGACATCTAAGGGTTCAGTGACAAAGCAGCAAACAGACTTTTTGAGCTAAGCAATCCTTTCCCATCTAGAAATCCTTTATGTCCTTTAACGTTCATTTTCATTATGGTTCAGAGGTATAATTGCCTTCATTTTTGTCAGTCTGTTAAAGTTAACTGGATTTTTCCTCATTTTCCCAGTTACTAATGTAAGGTATCTGCACATGTAATTATGTTATATCAATATCTCTGTAAGAAGACTGTCACTACTGCCGAAGACTAAAAATCTGGTCTCCTTTAAAGGAAATATATCTTAGACAGTTTCCCTGGGAGTTGCCTTTGATATACTATTATACTAAAATCTTAGATGCATCTTGTACGATTTATATAGAGATATATAACTTTTTTAAAATACAAAGATAATATTTTTTTAAAAGTATTTTTTCAAAAGAAACCAGCATGACATCTTTTTAGTATGTGTTGCAGATAACTACATTCCCTTAGAATAAAACTTCCAGAGATAAGATTTGCAAAATTTCCTTAGCTTTGAAATTGGAAAATGTGTCAACTTTGAGTACAATTTTCAAAAGCATATACAAATGTGACTTAGAGATTTTCATGCATCCTTTGTGACCTCATAAGTTTCCATATGAATAGCAGTATAATAGAATGAAATGGGGCTTCACCTCAGTCTGCAGAAGGGAGCTTACACTATGCTGTGTGCTAATTAGATCTGGTTCCCTTACCCCGCAGTCCCTGCCCACACATACATTGCTGGGAATGTCATAAATGTAGCCCTAAGTAAAGCTTCCCGGCTTTGCTTTGCTGCCGTGGTCTGTTGTCTCAACCCACGCAAGAGCAGCTTAGTAACTTAAGGCTGCATTTGGGATTCTTGTTGTGTTTATTGAAAAACCTCTCATCATTTACGGTGGTGCAATATGTGGTGTTACATATGATTCAGGCACTGCTGAAGGCCTTTGCTGGGGAGAAACTGCTGATCTGATAAAAAGCCTATTTTTTGCTGAAAAGTTCAGCTTGCAGTAAACAAAGATTAAATTACATTTTGAAAGCCAGCTATTTTTCTTAAGCTTATGCTTTTGTGCCTGTTGTCCCAGGCAGAAATAGCTCAACCTGTCTATCATTGACATAGTGAATCAAAAAGAAAATTGTTCTTCATTGTGAGAAACAACAACCTGACAGAAAGAGCCATGCTAGTCAGTATTGGTCCAAATTTCCTGACCTAGCATAGTAGGCTGTAACACAGTCGTAAGAGAGGAGAGATGGCAGGAGAGGTGAATTGGTGTCCTCCCCATGCAGATGACTCCAGAGCAGCAGAGATTTCTTAGAAGAAAGAAATCTCTTACATTCTTGGAAGAGCAGGATGGAAGCTTCCACTGTTTCAAAGTCAGTGAAACCTTTTCTTTATGAGTTAAACACAGAAAATTTTGGCTTTGGATATCACATACCAACACACCAAACAGGAAAAGAAGTGCTTTTGAGCAGACAATAGTTTGAGGATTGATTTTCTGTTTAATTCCTGACTTCCCGACTTCCTCATTCAGGCCACACTCATAAAAAAAAAAAAAATGCAGATCTTACATATATTTTTTTGAAGCAAACTTTGTAAGGATTTGCAGTCTGCCATAGAAGTTTTAAAATAGAGTGATTTCTATAAAACGAATACATCTAGATAGATTATGTAAAATTATCTGCTGTACTGGAAGGCTTTGTCTATAAATTATCTAAACAGTTAGGAAGCTAAAGTACTCACCAGTCTTCCTTTTCAAGAGTTTATTTGATTGTTTCTATGATAGTTTTGCATTAATTGATCTAATTTCTGAAAAATAGCCAAGGATAAGCTTGCTTGTACTGGTAAGGCAGACTTCTGTTAGATTTCAGTGATGATATCATAGGTACAATAGTAGCTGTAATAATATCTAGTGACAAATATTTTTCCTAAAATAAATGAGCAAATGTATGCTCAAATATGACCTAGTATTCATGTCATCTTATGAACTTTCTGTACTTCTTATTAGGGCCTCATATAAATCATGAAGAAAGATGACAGATTTCACACATTAGTCATGGCAAAATGCTGAATTTTACAATTAGTCATGGACTATTAGAAAAAGATCTAGAAAACTATTTCAAGTCACTTTTTTAATTAAAAAAGCTACTTAATACTATCTTTACCTTATAATGAATTTGAATATAAAAACAGGATTTCATCTTATAATCAACACTTGGATTTTTAATTTCAGTATCAAGCACAGAGCACATCTTTCTCAAATTCTTCTGGAAAAGAATTTAATTTGTTTTATATACATGCCAGTTTGCAACAGTGCCAGAAGTGCAATTACCGTAATAAAATCTGTGTTCTTTCGTCTTACAGCAAAATACAAAATATGAAGCTTGGAAGGTTATTGCAGTTTTGTTTAGACTTGACCTTATAAAGCCCTGAATTGTGTACTTTTGTGGTGTACTACTTTTTGAAATGATGCCAAAATTTATAGTTATTTTATCAGATCTGTACAGAAACTGCAGCAGCTTCCTAGTCTTCAATTTATTTTATTTGTGCCATTAGATCATTTCTTCTCCAATTTGTAATTTGGAAAGATCAAAGACTACTGACCTTAAGCAACTTTTTTACTGCATTGACTGTGGCAAGGGCATACACTGAGAGTTGTAACTAAGCATCTTCTTCAGCCTCTTCCTTTCTCGGATCATGCGGATCATTTTTCCAGCTCATTTTTCTTGACAGTTTGGGTTCTTGCCATCCACTTATGACATTTTTAGTTAGCATCATTATACATATACACAATTATAAAATATGATGTAGTTTTGGTTGGTTCATTTTTTTAGGTGACTTGTAATATCTCAATAGGACTTTATTTTCAAGAGAAGCAATGTCGTATTTTGAGACACGTAAGGAGAACCAAAAAGTTAAAAGTTAAAGCACAGATGCTTAGACCTCTGTTCCTTCTGCTTTCTGAGATGCTGTATGTGCTAGTGGGGCAAAACTTTTAAAACACGAATGCAGTTTTATAAGTGGTGCTGCTGCTAATCAAAGCATACAGGAATCTGAAGAGTAAACAGATTTTGTATTCCAGCTGCATAGACTGATCACTTGGTTTGATATAAGAGCAAGGGTTACTCATTGCTGTGTACTATTTTCTAGTCTGCTTCTAGATGCCTAATGCAGTCATATGCCCTATAGTGAACTGTTGCATTTGCCAGTCATTCCTCTAGATTCAAAGTTCTCTTCTTCATGGTTAGTTTGAACATACGGTATCCAAAACATTGCAATGCTGTAGCAATATCTGAAAAGTGACAGTATTGGACGTCTGTTTCAGGTAAGGTTTACTTTATATATGTACAATTACAGCTGCCAATAAAAACAATAGATCATATAAAGAGTTACAGATGAGCATAAAGACATTTAAATAGTTATTGATGGAAAAGGGCCATTACTGGCAGTTTATATTTCTTCCTGTTCAGGGTGGTGACTGTATGAATCTCACAAGTAGGAATTTCTGGAGACATAAAAGGGCCAAGATGTTTTAGGGACTGATTATTTTACTTCTTTCATTTTGGTAAAAGGATTTGGGCTTTAAGGGACTTTTTGTTAATAGTGACTGCATAGAAAAAGAGAGGAACTGACGGGGGGAGGATTCCACCACCATCTTTTATATAGAGGTAAGTCTGACCTGTAAAATTTAAATCGGCAAAAACTTAGTTCCTCTAATTACATTTCAATATACTTGCTAAATTCTCCTGACATGCCCCTCTTCCTTTCTGTTTCTTAACTAAAATAAAATACGTGAAGAAGAGAAAGAGAGAAAGAGGTATATAGATTGAGTCAGAAGAGGCATATAGATTGAACATATAGATTATATATATAGATTGAGGTATATAGATTGAGGTATATAGATTGAATCAGAAGAAAGTCCTTTCTGGAGTCAAACTTGTACTGAATTAGCTGCTAGCTGTGGGAAATGGGCGAATACTTTACAGCAGCTCCTGTTTAGCATCTTCATAATTAAAATATCCCCCCTCTACCTCTGTGTTCTACTTATGTTTGTAGAGATTGCTGGTCGCAAAGGAATTGAGTTGGTGGGTTGATGCTGGCACATAGATAGCAGCAGTAACTTTCTTGCATAGCAGTTTTAAAATCCCTTTATGTTTAGGGGTACATGGGTTCAGGTTGTTCTGGTTTGCTTTTCTAAACACATTGAAAATTAATATTTTTTATTTGTATGTTAAGAGCTTGGCATAGTCAATGAAAAATACGTGAAAGAGTGATGGAATCTTTTAATAACAGATTTTGACAGTACAGAAAAAAACATCCTTTGGAAGAATTTGTATTCAGGAACTTATTGTGAAAATCAGTTTTGAAAGAGAAACATTCATGTCCATGATACAATTTTAATTTACTATATCAAAGTTAAGATATTACAGATACATATCAGGTACTAGCAGCCTTTAAAGAGAGCCTAAAAAATGGCAGATGTAAGAGATTATTATTTTAAAGAATAACTGGTTTTGTAATTAAAATAGTTCCTCCTGATTTACTCTCCAGTTCACTGAAATATGACATATATCCAAGTAGAAGAATAAAAGAAAGCTCTACTCAAAATCCCAGCAATCACTGAATCAGTAATATCATTGAAACTTTTGATTGATCTTTTAATCCTTGTATATCACATGATATATGTTGTACAACCAGTACTTCAGTGTTGGACAAAAACTGTTAGTAATTTTATGAAAATAAGTAGGATGGATTTGAACATTTGCTTGATTAAATTTCTGAACTCATTGCAAGTGCTGTGCAAATCAAGACACAACAAGAAAAAGAACAGGAATCTATGCTTGATTTTAAATAAGAAAACAAAACTGGAATTAGGAGCTAAACATTATCTACCTGTGTAGGGCTACCATGCTTTCTATCTGAAACTTCAGAAATATGTGCATACATGAACTTAATTTATAAAGTGTTGGCAATCCATCATTTGGAGAAAACGTCAGGTCTCTTTGTAAACACCAGTTTTTTATTGCGCTATATTGTGCCTCTACAAAGTGCAGCTGTGCAGCACTTATGCAGCAAAATTCAGTGTTCCCTTGAAATGTTAGCATGCTATGCCAGCACTGTACAGTTAAGCAGCATATGGACTATGGAAATGCCTGGTTTTGCTGTGTGCATGGCAGTGATGGAGCAGATACTGTACACAGTTGCAAACAAGATGTCATGAATCTGGAAATCCACAATAAATTCTGAAAGGCTTCAGATTCTTTTCTACAAAAAATTCTACACAGGGGAGAAAAAAAAGAAAGATTATTCCAGAGAATAATTCAATTGGATTCAATTGCAACTAAGCAATTAAGAGGGAATTGGAGCAAACTGAACTTAGATCTCTGATTTAGGGATATAAGCTGTGATAGAAAATATCCTTCTTTCACCTCTTGATATATTTGGTGTTGTTATTTTCAGTTGTTAGAGCATATTCTCCAAAAGGCTGTAGCATCTACACCCAACTCTTCATACTGCTGTTTCTTACTGCTAGTGAGCTAAGGAAGGAAAAAAAATATTAGTGATTTAGTAATTATGGATTGTAATCTATACCTTACAAAAATAGTGAAAAAATACCAAATGGAAATTGATTTTGCTATGTCTTTGTATTGCCCTCATACTTGAGAGAGGAGAACCAATTTTTTTAGTTTCTTGTTCTGTTCAAAATTAATAAATAAATCTCTTCAGTCTATGATTTCTTCTGTGCTGCTGAGCTGACTTACTAGTGCACTATGTTTTTTCTTAATTAGCATGAGATTTGGGCTTTTTTAGGCTTGTCATTTGTCATCCAAATATTCCTTCCCTTTCCTTGGATGCTATTTACATCTACTCTCTCTTCTTCCTATCTGTTTTTTTTTTATTATTAATAAGCACTTGTTCAAAAGGGGATAGTGGTGGCGAAGGAGTGATGTGGAATTAGCTTATACTATAAAATTGTCACTATTTTAGAGAATATTTTCCTCTGGCTATGCCTTATAGCAAGTCTACAAGTAAAGATCTCTAGTCTAGAGTACCAGAAATAGAATATGTTCCACTTATTTAGAACATATATTGTCTAGGGTAAACTTTTTTTTGGTGTTTTTTCAGCACATTTTCAGCATGTTGTACAAAGATTTTGTGGTACTTTTCCAAAAAAAAAAAAAAACAGCTTTATTCAAATGCTTAAAATCTTACTAAATTAATACAAGAATGAGCACGTACAATTAAAGCAGCAAATGTTAAGTGTAGCCTTTCTCCTTTAAAAAATTTCCTTATGTTTTTGTCTGTTTTGGAGAGCTAACTGCTTTATTGTAACTGAAGCAATCAGGCTTAGTAGGAAGCCAAAGGCAAAGTTAGAACAGGGTGATGCCTCAAAACAATTAGACAGAGAGAAAGAATTGTTCATGCTAGCACTCAAATTAGCCTTGCTATTTGGGACATTAGTTACTGTTTTGAGAGAATTTCTTTTGCTGAGCAGCTGCAGTAGTAGCAATAAGTACTATTTGCAAATTCTTCATGATCCTACATTCCTATCACAGTGGATTACCTTTAAAAGCTAAATTTAACCAGAAGTTACTGGAAACACCAACAAAATATAGTCTAAGAGGGAAGAATTGTTGTTTTGCCCAAACTCGGACAAATTCTGTACTCCCTCAGCAGCAGATTTCTTGTTGCTCTAAATTAACAGTATTACTGATAAAAATAAACAAAGGAAGCAATCAATCAAAAATATCCATGACTACTGGAACTTGACAATAACACATTGGCCAGTCTACACTTCACTTGACCCTTGTGGTGAGAGCTGAGGTGTTGCACATCTGCACTACTTTTCAACTCATCTCCTGAAACGATGCTGAAATCAGATATAACTATTTACTAAAGCTGAAACTTTCAATTGTTTGAAGTGCTCTGCAGATTAATATACAGTATCTGTTTTTGTAGTGATTTTTACTAGGTGTATTTTACAGAGTTTACTGTTGCCTAATGCCCAAGTGGATTGAAAGCTGGGGAGGCCTTGTGTTTGGCCAGCTGCATGTGTCTGTGGGCTGTCTACGCAGGAGAAATGCTGTGGGCCTTGGAAACTGGTTGATTCAATTTCCTTTATTTTTTTACTTCCTGTTTGCACACTGCTAGAAAACAAAACATCCTGGTGGCTGTTTAAACAGCTTGAGCTTTGTTGACCTAGGATCTATTTCTCAGTTGTCTAAGCATTAGCTGAGTGTTTAAGTACTTTTGCATCCTATTTTGAGCCCCAAGTTTGGGCTTTAATCAGGCTTGTGGAGGGGCTGTTTGATTTTTTTTTTTTTCCCCCCAGATAGCTGATGATAAATATAAAGAGCAAAGAAGGAAATATTCAGTTTCCCTTACCATAAAAGGTGGCATATGGTAGCCCATGCTTGTCATTTTCTTTGTAACATCTGATGCTGTTTCTAACAAAAGTGAGAACCTTTTTTACGTATATAATTACAGTTGTATTTTTTTCTATAATATGTAGTTTAATAATAGAATATAATCCAGTTTTGTCATCATCTTGCACTGAGCAAGGTTGTAGGGAAATTGAAATTAAATTGGTAGCGGGAAATAATATTGCTAAACTACTATTTATTGTAGAGTGGCACAGGTAATAAATTGCCATGAATTCACAGTCTCCACATACAGATAATTTAAATCATCTACTCCTCGCCAAATACCTGCCAAGATGAAGAACTTGTACACACCTCTTTATGAATAGGTATCAGGTAGTTATTGGAAAAATGGTAATTTATTAAGCTACCTATTGAAGTTACTATTTAAGTACTACCTAAAGTGTTAAATCAAATTAGATTTGAATCTTCTTGGGAATTGAAGTCTGTTGTATTTTCTTTTCTTTTTGCCTAGGATAAGAAGTTCACCAAGTAGTTTTGTTTTTCTGTTAGTGCACAAATGGGATTGCATCAGCTGAGATCAGGGGGTGCTAAAATCAGGGCAATGACTAAAAACTTCTATTTCCCACTCATTTTTTTTTCTCCTATTTCCCTAGTTGTGATCTAGGGAAATAAGCTTCAGGGACTTGGCTCTGTACATAGGGCTGGCAAATGAAGATCGAAATGACCAAACAGCCTATCTGTTTTAGGCTGGCAGGTATTTGGTGTCATTCATGAATAAGAAAAGCAGAAAGAATTACTCTTTGAGATCTGACAGAATGGTGAAGCTAAAGGTGGAAAACTCCTTGGGGAGATGCAATTTGTATTTTGCAATTTTTGTGGCCTTCAGTGGAGATCTTGGTACTCTCTGGCTGTTCAGTCTCATCTCAATGCTATGCAAGGTGATGCAAGGAGAAACTATGCCGTAAATTGTGTTATTGGAATATGCTGAGAAAAGCGAAATATGTGTTTATGAAGCACAACTGTTGGTGTAGCTCAGAGGCCAATGAGTTGAAAGGGAAGAATGACCTGGGCTGGAAACTTCCAGATTTATATTTGCTGTTAAAAGACTCCATGTTTTCTGATAAAGAGAAGCAACCCTAACGTGGTTGTGGTAGACTTGGGTCTTCTAATGCAAGGAATTTGAGAAGGAAGATCTAGACAAAACCAAAACATGATCTTTGAAAGAGTTATAGAATCATAGAGTCATTATAATTGGAAAAGACCTTCAAGATCCACTCCATCTGTAAGCCCCCAACACCATACCTGTTAAACCATGTCCCAAAGTGGCTCATTTACACGTTTCTTTAACACTGCCAGGGATGGTGACTCCACCTCCTCCCTAGGCTGTGTGAAGCCTGTTCCAATGCTTCACTGCTCTTTCTGCGCAGAAATTTTTCTTAATATCTAACCTGACCCTACCCTGGTGCAACTCAAGGCCTTTTCCTCTTGTCTTATCCATAGTTGTTCTGTGGAAGAGATGGACTAGATGATCTGTGGAGGTCCTTTCCAACCTCAGCCATTCTGTGATTCTGAGAGGGTAGGGTCAGGTTAGATATGGATTTACTGAGTGACACTCTACACAGTATACTCTGTACATCCTACTTCCAGGTAGTTGTACAGACTATACTGTGTAGAGTGTCACTCAGTAAATCCATCTGCTTGTCATGTCAAAGCTATCGCACAAATTTGTTGTTTCATCACCATCTTATTGCTTACTCTGGATTTATTTACGTAAGTAGAAAAGAATCAGGGGATATAGGTTACGGATATTGTACAAACTTACATACACATAACACTCTCATGCCTTACATTTCTAAAATTTTTGTGTCTTTCATTGCTAATCTATGATACATTGCATTTTACATTTAAGCTCTGGAATTGTGGCAGTTATTCCTTTAAGTCTTCTGGTGCTGCTTTTTTGTTGTTGTTTGTTTATAATTAATGGAGGAGATGCTAACTTTACATGGATTATTGAGTCCCACCACTGCAAGAATGCACTTTGTCCTACAATCTGAATATCAAAATCCATCCTGTGTGTATGATGTCAGCTCGTCAAGACAATCACCTCTTGTAATACCCAGGTTTTTTTTTTATAGTCTTGTTTCTGGAATAGATGAAATAAAACCCAAAGACCTCCTGGCTGTAGAAAATCTCTAGAAGATCTGATCCTAGGATAAACCAGCAGCAACAAAATGGAGACACACATGTGCACATAAACGATGCCTTGAAGCTCATCTGTGGTTTTAAAAATGCTGGAAAAGCACAGTATGTCTTCCATAAGCATTAATCACAATCTACCTTTTGGATCTATTTGGTAATATAATATCCTTTAAAGTAACTCAGAACTTGTCTATAGCTTAAAATTACTCTTAAAACATTATACATGAAAATTAGCCATTTATCTTAAGATATCTGAGTCATGCCTAATCCTGCAAGTAAAATTCAGATGTACCAGTGGCCTAAGCAGAGTACCACTACACAAAAACGTTTTGCCTTTTTTTTTTTCGTTTTCAATCTCTGACTTCTAGATTTGCAATTTTTTTCCAAGTTCTCCCCATTTTTGTTTCCTTTGAGTGCAAGCCTAGGAAGTGTTACTTAATACCACTGTGGATGTAAATAATTGTTATCTCTTGTGAGCCAGACTTGAAGCATTTAAAAGAGAATCAGATAAGATTAAATCTGCACTGAATCTTCATGAACCTTAGATGTCTGTGTATGTCAAATGTGATCATGCAGCTCAGTTTAAAGGAGATTTGGTGCATTTATTTGTTTTTGTTTTTTTCTCTTTGCTTTCAAAGTTGAAAAGTTTCCAAGAGTTCACATATTTCAAGGTTAACTTGTGGTCACCCTGTTTCTTTTTAGGGAAATAAGATGTAGTATATTCCAACCTGTTTGAGGGGGTGGAGGGATGAGATTACTGCTCCTTTTTCTTTTTTTTTTCTTCCTCTTTTATCAACACAATTGTTTCTGCTCATTGGTGTCTCCCTCCCACTTTTTTAGCAGCTGCTTTACTGTGACAACTTACCTCCAGCAAAGTGGGAAGCTGAGCAGCTGCTTGCAGAACCAAAGCCAATCTTCTGCCTGGGTTCAGTTGGCAGGAGCTGCTGTGAAAGAAGCGAGGATGCAGTAAATGACATGTGCTGAATTAATGGTACCTGCTTTACCAGCCTGTCTCCTAAACTTGCTGGGAAATGTATCCATTTGTGCAACAACAGCAACAAAAATGACTCCCTAATCATCTCTGAAGGTTAAAGAGATTTAACAAATCAGATCAGGCTATTCACAGGAACTATAGCAGGGCTGATGAGTTTTTTTAAAAATTCAAATTGCATTTATTTCTTTTCAGATTGCTTTCAGTCAGATTTTCCAGTAAGAATGTGTGTATGCATGCAGTTTCTTGGTGTGAGGGAAGGGCTTTATTTATTTATTTATGTATTTATTTACTGTTACAGTGGTGTTTGGGGGGCTGAGTCATCTGGTGATTCATTCTATTCAACCGCATAAATAATTCTGCAAATACTCATAGATGAGTAAGCTGCCATCCAATAATATTTAGGTTGCTGTTCTTCACTTAGACTACCAGGTGTGGTGAGGTAGTTCTAAATACCTTGTTTTCTATGGCACAAGCAGCTTGTGTTGTTTACACCCATGAGGTGAGAATGAAAAGATCCTTTTTCTTGCTGTTATTGTGTTTGGTCTGAGCTTAAATACTGTGTGTTCATTTGTCCAAAAAATATAGCGTTGTACACGTATTAGGTTACTGTAGAAGGTCAAGAGTGAAAACAAACAACAAATTTTCTTACTTTTAAAAATGTGATGGTACTTGGGATAGCATTTCGAATGAGTCTGGGAGGAGCACAGAGGTCATTTGGAAAAAAGTAGTCAAATTGAGGATACTGTGAGAGATTTTCTGAGAGAAATTGGGAAAGTCTTTTTAGTGCGTGCAGAATGATGTTAGCAATGTTGTTTGTCAGAAGACAGGTGTTATTTTACTGGTATTCTTGCCACTTCTAATTCAGGAATTCTGACATTAAAAAAACTACTTGTACTTTCTTCAGGTAGTAGGTAATGGATTTTGTGACTTTAGAGAAATCTGTCTTTTTTTTCCTTCTTTTTCTTCATATTTCAGGATTAGAATAATTGAAAAAAAAAAAACAGTAGAAGAACATGATATCTTCAAATCAAGGAGAGAAAGGTAGAGTAAGTATAGAGATTTGCCACTGTTTTCAAATAACTAGGAAATAAGTTACCCTCTGTCCAAGAGCACAGAGAATAGCCTGTGAAGAAATACCTGTTTGAACTCTTCAAGTTTAAGGTAAACTGATTTTTCTCCCTGTTTAAAGATTATCGCTCTTAAATTTTTCTTTTTAATTCCTGCCTTTGCATGATGGACAATGTCCTATTTCTCTATATTTGTAGAAGCAGAGGTGTTAAACTGTCCTTACAGCCATCTTGTGAATGAAAAGCACACCAAATTTTGAAGATCAGGGGAGAGATTTGGAAATAGAAAGCCATCAGGTTATTTCTTCTTCCAGAAAATCCTTATTTAGGCTCCGATAAGTGAAGAGGGCCTACAACCTGTTACAACACTAGAAATAGCTCACAGAGACAAGGATGTGTCTTTTCTGTAGGGCATGAGGGAGAAATGATATTTGGTTCTCCATCCATACAATGCAGTTGCATCACTGAAGTGCTGAGATAGTGTGCTCTGTCCTCAGGAGGCTGGAGAATAAGTTGCCAACTGTTGGAGGAAACTTCTATCCCTCTGCCTTGTTGTGCTTGGGAATAGGAGAAGGAGCTGCTCTGTAGGCCAGCCAGAGCAGCTGTTATTGCAGCAGTTGGCAGCAGTCAGGATGGGTGATTTACATGTTCAGCCATACAAATTCAGCTGAAAATTATTTAGCTGGATTCAGATGGCCAAATAATGTTTGAATTTGTGTTGCTCAGCATTTTCTTTTCATTCTGTTCCCTACTATCTAGCTGCAAAATATCCTATGGGATAGAGAATGGCATATAGAAGATTGAATTTTAGCAATAACAACAAAAAAAAGGATATATTTCAAATATCATGCTAGAAATGATTTGTCACAAAGGGATTTGATGTTTTTAACTTTTCAAGGCAGTTTGCATTCTAGCCATGAAGATTTCTCTAATGTTTCTTTCAATGATGTGTGGAAAATATACTTTTGAGACAAAAAAAAATGTAACTCCAGAAATTTGAAAGAAGGAAGGAAATTTGGAATTCCTTTCCTAGCACTGGCAATTTTTTTTTGTCCATCATATAGTAGTCTTGCCCCTGCATATGATATAAGCCTCCTATAAAGCCATGCTATATCATTTTCAAGTCTTCATGCCTATGATGGCCTTGAGACTAGTTAGACATGCCACTCTGCATTGTATGACCACTCTTTTTGACAGGGGAATGAGTTATCACTGAATGTTAATATCTTTCATGTTCTCTTCATTATACATGCTCATTTTCATAACAAAGAGTGGAAAGGGAACAGAAAATGGTGCACAATTAATACGTTCTCCTGACAGTCTGGAGACAGTCGTGCGTGATCTTGCACAGAAGGCACAGCTGGGGACCTTGACAACTGTATGTGTACAGCTGATTCTCTTAGAAAGTTCAAAAGGTTTTCCATGTAATCTTGGTTGTATGTTTGCATGGGTTTGTATGGGCATGTGTGTGTGGACAGCCTGCTTCAGGTGACTGGGATTACTTTTTAAGCCTGAACTACATATGTTTTGGGTTGTGTTCTCCAGTCTTGGGCCCGTTATTTTTTATGAACCTTTATTGAGTATGTATGTATGTACTTTATTTAGTATGTATTTGTTATGTATGAAGAAGTAGGACCAAGCATATGCAAATAACTAATTTAGGACACACTTTTTTGAATCTTGCACTTAATATTCTAATGGGGCATATTATCATCATCCTTTTCCGAAGACGGATGATGTTGACATCATTGATATGCTTTTTGTTTATGTGCAAAAAATTCTTGATGACATTAAACTTGGCCATCACTTGTTTCCTGAAATTACAACCATTTTTCTCCACAAAAATTTGTATGAGAGAGAATGAAGAACAAATGAAATTGCATAGTACTGTACTTAGCCTTTGGAAATAAAATATCTGCTTTGTAGATGCACTTCTGATGCATATCTCTTGCCACTCAAAACCCTAGCATATATCAGTGAATAAATTACAAAAAAAAATGTTTAGTAAAGTTAGCATGAGAGGATGATTCTTTTATCTTTGTATAATAGATCTATACATCTATGACAGGAGAAAAAAAATCTAAAACCTGTATGTATTACTCCCATACTATTACTATTGTTTAGATCAGTTGGTAGAAGGTTTTTTTTTCCTGTGTACCCATTTAAGGATTGCTTCAAGGGGGGAGAGAAAAGAAAAAAGAGGGAGGTGGGGAGAGAGAGGGAAGAAAATGGGACAAGAGGCCTTCCTGTTTTGAAAGCTGCATAGATCTCTTGCAGATCAAGGATACTACCTAATGAATAACACTGGAAGGGATGCCAGCTTGGGATTCCCCTTAAAAGGCTGCAGTATACACATCTGTAGGTGAGGGCTTTTTTTTTTTTTTTTTTTTTTTTTTTTTTAAATTGTAATGCCAGTCCCCAAAAGATTAAGAATATGAGTTTTTAGGGAAAATATAGGTGAAAGACACCTTAGGAATTCTTGATACTGTCAGTCTTTATAGAGAAACTAAAATGGGATTGAGTTCTAAGATGTAAACTATTTTTATAACTATGTCAAATTATCAGTTTGGACCAAGTGAACACTTTAAATGTGTATAGTCAGCTAGCAATGTGGCAACCAATAAAAAATATCATTGCAGGCTAGCTGATGTACAAAACTTCCCCAGGCTTTAACAGATGCAAGATAGGCAACAAAGAATAAAATCCAATTTTATATGAAGCTATTTTTAGCTGTAAGTGACTGTGCTTTATTTTTTTCATATTACCTAATACTACAACATATGATGAAAACCTTAGAGCACTATGCAATTAGCATGCCCTTAATGTCAGAAGGAAGAAAGCACAGTGCATCACAGTGGAGAATAACAAAATAGTGTGGCTACTTTCCAAACACTGGGAATCTTTTTCTCTGAATTAGGAAGAAAAATGAGCTATGGGACCTCTGTGGGGATACAGCAGAGTCAGAAGAACAGAGACGTGTGTGCAACAAGGTTGAGATTTGGCAGGGAGATTACAAGGGAAAGAGTTAAAATGAAAAAATGAAGCGAAAGGTTTGCGAGGTTAGTTCAGTATCCAAGTGTTAGACTAGAACTTTCTGACTTATTTAGACAGAGTGCTGGTCACACTCTCTTGTCTTCCAATCAGGAAGACCTCTTTAAAAAGCAATATCTCCTTAAAAATATATTAGAAGGGTGATATATTGGCATGTGTTTGGTTGTCTTGATTTATTCTTTCCTCTGGTAAAAAGCAAACAGCAAAGAAACCAAAGACACAAGTTTTAAGTCCCTTGAGGCCAAAAGAAGGTACAGAATGTTCTCTTTGTGACCTGAAAGGACACAGAGAACATCAAAGATGATGTTTTGCATACAATCGAAGCAAAAGGGGAGAGCTGGTTTAGAGCCTGTAATCAATAAATGGCACCATGCTGATTTGTAATGCCACAGTAGACTTCAAATGGTGATAGCTTCTGAAAGTGAAAGCCAAAGAGAAAAGTGGCAAGTAAATCATAATATTAAATGATAACTTTAAAGAGTGGAATATACACTTTGGCCTAGGCTTTATACACTGCAGAGGATAAATTTGAAGATGAGTTATAATAAGATACTGTATTGCAAAATCCATGTCTACAGTCATATGACAAAAGAAGAATAGTGAAATAGAAGAACACAGAGAAATAATTTTAAAATCCTAAGAAAAGCATACTTTTTGATTTTTAACCCCTTTCTAAAACTTTTTTCCTAAGAATACTTGGGTACTCATTCTCTTAGCCTTTCTGGGTGAACATGTTACCACAGAATAATATATGGGTTCCGTATGGTTTCATGCATTATGTGTGTGGGTTGTGGTTGTTACTTGAGTTCCCATGATTATTTAGTGAGGAAGTTGCATATAATTCCTGGCAGCATGGTAGTTTATCCATTACATTAAAGAACAGCTCATATTTCAAAATGTTTTTTCTAAGATCATTATAAAAATAAAAAACAAATGGCAAGGTTATCAGCTCTTGTTACGAATTGCCCAGCAAATGTAGAAACACTAAAAATAGCCACAGGAAGCAATAATTTCTATGACAAATTACAGAGCTGTTTACTTAGTGTGCTAAGTAATATATTTTTGATCAAAGATAAACACTTTTAAAAGTTACATTTGTTTTGTTGCAGAGGAAAAAGGAAATTGCTATTCCCTCCAGGCTGATGTACCTTGTAAAGCAATCTGTCTTCAACCCAGAATGAAAGGGAGCCAAAAAAAAAGTCTCTGAATTACATGATGAGGCCCTAGAGATCCTGCTAGTTGCTCTCTGCAGTTGAGACCACAGATGTCTCATATTGTGGGTCATATTGAGCACTTTTTTCTTTTTAATTCTTATAAAGCAGTTTAGAATGATATATATTGGAAGTTTATGGTTGTTTAAATAAGCAATACTGTTTTCTCACTACTGATCTATTTCAGTAAAAAGGGGAGTTTTTTAACTCTTCATTTAGTCATAAGCATATGCCCAGGTGTGTACTGATGGATGTTTTAGCAAACCAGCACTTCCAGGATAAATCTGCCTTTACTGAAATCCTTGGAATTTGAATTCATGGGCAAAGTAAATTACTGGATTTGAAACTGTACAAAAGATCTAATCCCAAAATCAGTCCCAATTTTAATTTGAGGAGGATATTGTATAGTGTTTATTTGGGTCTATAACACAGAGCTTGCAGCAATGTGAAAAGCAAGGTAAACGAGGTTTTAAATATCTTTAATCCTTTGGCCTTAGGCTACTTTTTTCTTCAGCTTGCTTGAGAACAAACCCATAACCCAAAACTTCTTGTCCCAGCCTGGTGGCACTTATCAAAGGCTTTTGGAGTTGCTTTACAATTCCCGCTCTTCTTTTTAAGTGTGACATTTAAGGGATTTTTGTTTTCTAGTTCCCAAACTATGATCATGATAAAAGGAGTATTTTCTTATAGAAGGAATACCCAAGAATAACAGAAAATTCAGAACTTGGGGTAGCATATTATGGACTTAAAATTCACTGTAGCCATAGTTAATGCACAAACTAAAGCAGATAAGCTTTGTAAATGCTGGTGAGATGCTTTATTCAACAGTACTTGAAAAAGTTGGATTTGCAGTTTAGACAGAGGTCATACACTGTAGCTGTGAAGAAGAAAAAATATTCTGTTTTCTTAATTTTGAAAAGATGTCATTATGCCTTGGGAAGTATTACAATATTTTAGTAATCAGCTGCAATGCTCATTAGCCTGCCTATTATATCAGAAGCACTTGTATTTGTTGAAGTAGCAGCAGCTGAGATAAAAGAAATTTGAAAGTGAAATCATTACAAATTTGAGTCAGTGCCTTTTCAAACTAGATGCTTGCTATATTACCCTTAATGAGCTGATGCCCCAAACTCTGAAAATGGATTCATATTTTCTAACCCCTTTTGAACTCCTTATTAGAAATTACTTTATGATCTGAATTTATGAAGAGCTAGTATTTTCTATTTACTGACTTTTTGTTAAGAAAAAAAAAGCAAGGGTAGGGATGGGGAAGATTGCTAACTAGTTCATGAACTAAACTGCTCCTCTTAAAGTAGACTACAAACTACTTCGCAAAGGAGAAACTAAGTTAAGACAGAGTTATATTGATACAAAGAGGACAACAGTTTTATGGGCAAATAAATTGAAATTAATGTGTTTTTGATCCTATATGCATATATGAAGTCCTGACTATGGAGCTGTATTTTAAAATGAAATAAGAATTTGCATATTTCAAGATAGTAATTGGAAGGAAAGAGATGAAAGATGGAGGCTTGCAAATCACATGAGCTAATCCTAGGAGACATTTGCAGGAGAGACTGCTTCAGCCAAGGAGGTTCATCTAGATACGGCAGATTTTAGGAACTGGGCCTAGATTAATCGAGCCCCCTGGAAAGAATTAATGGAGAAATTGGTTATGTTTATACAATTTCAGTTTTCTTCCAAGTAAATTTGAACAAGTCATTTTAAAGGAAGACTGTTATTGGTTTAATTATGATTCTTTTTTATTATGAATCAATTAATTCCGTGTGTGTATGTAATCAACTGGAATACATGGCAGGGAAATGCTTGCATTTTAGAACTAGAGTAGGAGGAAGACATCACTCTTAATTAGGTGGCTTGAAAATGATACATAGTGCTGTAGGAGAAGTACCAGATCACAAGAAATGAAAACATTTATGTTTTAATAGTTTCCTTTTGGTGACCTTAACTATGCTAATTTGTCTTTGATGAAGTATGACAGGTACTGTCAAGTTAAATGGTCTACATACTCATTATTTAAAGAATAAGATGTTTGTAGCCATGATCCTGAATGTCTTCAAGAAATAACCTTGTTCATTGAAGCCTTATAGTTTCTGCATAGCTATTACTCAACAGTCATGAAATATGCCACTGTTCTGGAACAAAATAAAATAGTAAGAATTTTACTTTTTTTTTTTTTTGCAACTTTTGAACAGATATTATTATATAGATAACTAGTTTTGAATTTAATTCTACATATTTTAATCAGTGTAGTATTTACATACAGTAGAATGTGTTTAACCCTTTCAACAAACTACCTTTCTATCATGGATAAAAATCTAAATGGCAGAGACAGACAAATAATAAGTAGCAGATGCCATTTTACACAAATAGATGCTTTACTATGGCAGTCCTGAAGCAATCACATCTCATTCGTAGGTTCAACATAAAGTAGAAGAGACTATGGCAGGCTAAAGAGTAAGATGTTTTAGAGAATCTTCCATATAGTGCTATTAACTTGTCTATCTTCATGAAAAGGATGTTATTTTCCCCTTCTAATGAAGAAAACTTTTCTTGTAAGCCCACAGGTAATATCTATCTTCCTTTTTTTTTAAAAAAAAAAAAGGCCATAAAATTAATCCAAAATGTTATCTCTTTAGAGATTGGCAAGATATAGATGATGTGCGCTGGCATGAGACTTTTTGTTCAAAAAAAAAAAAAAAAAAAGAAAAAGATTTTAGCTAAAAGCTAACTTGAGCTACAATTTAGGCATTTAGCTTCACCAGATGATTTAAGTACTTGAGTCAAAAGGGGAGAGAAGATACTGAAGTCTGTAACGAACCTGCATGCCTAAAGGTGCCTATTGCCCTTCATCAGCCGTGAATCTGAAGCAAGCAGTTCAGATTAAGCAGGCAAAATGGATCCTCTTGCAGGTCACCGTTATTTGCTTGGAATATAGATTGCATTTCTGGTTTTACTTCTGTAATATAAAAGTAGTTAGTGGATAAGGCACCGTTCAAAAAAATCTTTTGTTGACACTAACAGAGTAAATCATTCTTAATACCAAATTTGGCAGACTGTGATCAAAATTTCATTTTGACGTATATGGACACATCACCCGATTCTAATTCCCATCAAGCCTCTTCAAATGTAACTTTATAACAGCATTTGACAAAAATGTCACTGATCTCACAGGCTATCTTTTCATAATTTTGGAAAAAGTATTTTACTGCAAAAAAAACCTAATTCATGTAGGCTTGATATTTGTGCTTGTTAGTGAAAGCTGTCTCTCTCTGTCAAGGCAAATCAGGAATGAAGTATAAGGATCTAGAAACAGATACTCTGCTTTCTCTTTCTCTTATAAGATGCATTTGACTAATTATACATAGGAAGCAAAATAAGAATTCCTGACTTTTCCCATAATCAGTGTATACCTCCACCTGACAGTTTATTATCTACCTTGACATCTGAAATGTATGTGATGATACTGTCATGCTTAAATTACTGTATTTCCTATTCTAAATGGAGTTACTAAAGTATCCTCACTGGTAATTTTTGGTAAATACTGTCTTAATAATGTCTATCATATAATAACAAACATTGTTACTAAATACAAAATTATCCAGGCTCCTTTCCTGGATAGAAGATTGAAAGATTGGATTGCTTAAATAAATCTGCTTACTCTTTCTCTTGCATTGTAATTACAACTACTTTTCAGTAGATATCTTTGGCCAATGCTGGTTATATATTTTAATGTTGACAATCAATTCTATTCCCAAGATGCAATTCTATTCCCAAGCCAACGCATGGAAAATAAATTTTGATTTAATATGAAAGACTTGATTTTATTGTTCCTTCCAAAGGAATTCAGAATTACAGATGTTTTTAGTTACTGCAGTCAGTTTTCCTGCTTGCTGTCTTTGTCATGGATTTTTTTCCAAAGCATGTTACCTACCAGGAAGATCACATGAGATGAGGGATTTTTTTTTAAAAAAAAAATTTATTTCTAACATTGCTTCCTTTTTCATCTTTTTTTCTTTTTTTTTTTTTAAACTCTGCCCCTAAATGAGAACCAAAGATACGATGATTCATGACTTCCTCTTACTTGAAGGTTTAAGATAAAATAGAAAATCAGGCACATTTACTTTCACAAGGTTAGAATTTGACTTTTTTTCTAATGTCTTGTGTGAAGACATGTAGCCAGATACTAACAGTAGCCTTTCTTAACCAATAATTGGTTTTGGCTAAGCTGACAGCCAGCTGTGCTACTGCCCCCAGTCCTGCAATGAGGAAGGAGAAAGGAGTCTGCAAATGATTACCAAAATCAAATATTCCTTGCAGTCAAGGTTTGATTAAAAAAATTAGTAAAATACCTTTTTACTTTCAAAAATGCTTCCTACCTTAAAAAAAAAAAAAGTCTTACAAAGAGTATAGGACTGCTGCGAACTGCACAAATCAAGAGTATTGCCCAGTTGGGCTGCCAGCCTACATTGTAGACCTAGTCTTTAGTAAAAACTCTTCTCCTCCCAGTTAAAGAATAAAGGTTGAGGAGCCTGCAGGCCTTTCCAGTATGTTTGATGTGACTTTTAACCCCTCATTTTACCCTCTTTATATGACTCTGCTTTATACCACACCTCAGTTATGTTGGTGGTACCTGATAGTGCTGCGGTGGGTCAGACTGAGTTAGTATTTTTCATACCAGCTTTACTCCCTGAGGCTTTGTAAGTCAGTCATCAAAATTCACAGCAAGTTAAAGCTTTACATGCCTATGTTACATTTGTACCATTTCCCCCCACTTTTTTTCCATTTACCTTTTACTGTGATATGGTGCAGTTATCATCCTACAAGAAAGCTGTTAAAGCATTGTGAGTCTTGGGTAGAGGGCTAGCCATTTTTGCTCTTGAGGATCCTGGCCCAGGCACAGGTCAGTCAGTGTATTTCTTGCCTAAATCTTTTATCTAATTATCTTTGCAGGATGGAAATCATCTATTTTTCCTATTAGTGATTTTATGAAGCAATGAAGCAATCAAACTTTTTCTCTTTTATAGAAGCTAAGGCAAGTTGTGGTTTGGAACACTTTTGAGATTCTTGTTCTTTTTTATTTATTAGTTATTGTTGCTGATAAACTGTTACTGCTCTTACAGAAAATTATGTGTTGGGGTTGTTTTGGTGGTTTTTGTTTTTTTTTTTCCTGACTGTTCATTACGCAATGAAAGAAGCTATTATACTCTATTAGGAAAACAGATGACATTTTATGTCTGTCTAGATTAAAAGCCTACTTAACCTGCTATTTGTTCCTGAGTAGGAGACTTTATGTATAGACTTCCCCAAGGGTGCTTTCTGCAAGACAAATCTAGTCTTCTCTTTTGAGCCTAAGGAGGAGTATTGGACACTGAAAACTGGTTCAATTCAATACTAGAATGAAAGACGCAAATTTGATGCTACTGTTCTTCTTGTCCTGCTTCTTGCATGAAGCAGGGCATCGACAGGGCATGGCATAAGTAAAATGTGAAATGCCTTCCGTAACAGAAAAGAGTTGTATGCAGGCAGAATGAAGCTATTTCTGCCTTTGAGGGAAAATCTTTTTTTGATGATTTCTTGATTCATTTGCCCACAACCCACATCCGGCTTCAGTTCTGTGTTTAGAATTTAGCCAGCCTTGCTGTAACTCATTTTCTTCAAAAAAGAGTTTGCAAGATGTAGACAAAATAGTTTCTGAATAAGAGTCCGTAGGTGTGAGAGAAGAAATACTTAGCTAGAACAAAGTGAGGGAGAAGTTATATATGCAGAACTAACATGTGTGTGCATGAATACATATATATGGATGTAGTGAGTGTGTATACACTCCATAGATATCCATAGGTATATGGATGTGTATATGTATATATGTGTGTGTGCGCGCGTGTGTGTGTGCAAAAAAACAGATACTGAGGACTAGAGGACAACTGAACTGATTTCTGCTAGAGAAACTCCCTAACAAAGATTCACTTATTAGACTCATTCTACAGCTTAGCTTAAAAGGCTGGAAACAGTAAAAATAAGAATGGGAAAGTAATTAAAACATTGAAAAATTTTAAGAAGAGTCTGCTAGCGTTACTCTTTGATAATAAATTCTCTGTGTGACAATTTCATCCAAAAAGAACCTTAGAGAAGAAGATTACACCTGGGAAAAGAATGGTAGAAACATTATTATAAAGAGTGTTTACATAAACTTTGATGTTAATGGAAACAGAAATAATGAACAACGCACAAGTATGAAGTGAACGAAAATTAGAGCAAGAAATTACAGGAAGACCAAAGCATCTAAACTCTAAAACTACAAAAAAAAAAATTAAGAAGTCTAGAAATAGCATTCCCTGTTAGATATTTCCAACATAGAGTAATTTTTTTCAATATATAAAGAAAGGTATTTGGAAAAAAGCCTTTTCCTAGAAATCATAACCACTAAATATAAGGTAGTTCATAGAAAGGAAAAACTTACACTATGCTCAGTAAAACTGTAAATAAGGGCCCTATTTAAAAAAAAAACAAACACAAGAAATGTCTGGTAAAATGAGGATGTAGACTGACAACTGATCACACACTTTTTGTATGCTTTTTGTTGTGCTTTGAGAAATTTTTAATATTTGAAAATACTTCTTGAGGCAATTAACAAATTATCTGTTTATCCAGATGGGGTTAAAAAAAAAAAAACCTTCATACCTTCAAGTTAAAGTGAATTGTTTTGCAGCTGCAAAATCAAGTGCCTTAGCTGAGTTAATGCTTTTCATTTCTTTTGCATGTGTCAGCATTAATGGAGGCAGACTTCTATAAAGCCTTGCATGTGAAGATGGTGCTGAGCAGACTAGATTCAGTTCTGTTGAATGCTTTTTGCATTTTTTTGGAATAATGCACAAAAGGATACTTCAAATCAGGCTGAACTTCAAGCAAAAGTTAATGCTATTCTCTTCTGGGTTCAACCACCCACTTTGCTTAAGGTCACTAGTTGAGGCTAATGCTGCACAGAGGGGCTGCAGCAAACTTGGCATCTCCTTGATTAGGCTCCCTGCTGATCTAATACACATACCAGCTCACTTGCCAAGTCAAATAACACATTTAGTGAATTGGAAATAAGATTTAAGTGAGCCAGCACAATGCGGCTTGCCCTCTCATCTTTTTACCGAATCCTTCTCTTTGTATGCTAGACTGTGAAAACTGCTCTTGTTAGAGGACTTAATCTTCATTTTTTTCCTGTAGATTATTTGGAAACAGGTCAATTGAATGTTGGAGCTGCTAACTCCTCCTCCCAAAGAAAGAAACTGCTTGTGGCATACTGATTGCATCATTTAAATGAAAGGCTTTTATTATTGAAAAGAAAATACTGTAGTATAAGGATCCTTGCGATGGAAAAAAAAAATATGGTATTAAATGCAACCCTTTTAAAATAAAATGTTTATTCCTTTGTCTTTGAGGCTCTTTTCTCAAGAGTGCTTTGTATTAGCTGCTGGTGAGTAGTAATTGATGGGGTTGATCACATCAGTACATATATTCATCTCTTGTGGCTGTACTACAGCAGTTAATTCTTAAATACAGTAAGGTACAATAGAATGACATTTCTATAGGACATTTCTATAATGCCTTTCATAAAAGCAGAGTAAATCACATCACATAATGTCTGACTTTGAGCCACTGTATTTCAGTGAAAGAAAATCAGGACTACAGCTGAGCCTTTGCAGTTTGTTCCTGGTTTGTTTTTATTATTTTTAGAAAGAGAAGGGTCACTGTGTGCAGTATAATTTGAGATGTAGCATAGATTTGTCATAGACTTTAATGCTATTTAATGCTGCAATAATCTGTAACTGTCCCATATCTCTATGTTAGGTGTCCAGGGTTATGATGTGTATTGACTTTTTTATGATCTTCTTATCTCTTTGGATTATATAGATTTATGTGCATCTCTTTGCTTTCTAACTCCTGAAATAAGAGCTTGCTTTCTGAGGTGCTCTGTGTTTTTTGGGATGGACTGTGGGGGCAAGAATGGTAAGGGAGAGTTTAACAAACACAAGGATGCAAATAGTAAAATATGGTGTAGAAAAGGGAGACAAATATCATCTATAACATTTTAGCACAGATGGAAGACTTGTAGTAGAACATTAAAAAAGCAAAAATGTATCTGTGACCTGTTACTGTATTTTTCTTTACAGTTAGGGGTTTTAAGGCATTGGCAAACTGCCGTGCGATAGGTTTCTGTGAGCCCGGATGTCCTCGCAGTGGAGATTTTAAGAATGAAAGATTTCTTGGTTTCAGTTAAGATGTTTCACTAGGGCTTAGGCAAATCAGACAGCCTAAAGAATCTGCTAATTTGTCTCTACAATCTCTTCAAATGAGGAAATGTTTACTGCTTTCAGACCCTACTGAGTTGCTGTCCAGGATGGGTAGGAAGATGAGTCCAAGCAGAGAGTTCTCAGTGTGAGGGCTATACAGGTCTGGGACTGGACATACAAATGCACCTCTTTAAAATTTTCAGTTAAATAGTTTTTCCAAGGGGGAATATGACCCCCCAAAAAAGTCATCAGCTAAATATTTGACTGGAGGTAGTTTTTGAGAAACATTTATGGTCATTTTGACCCTAAAAAATGAGTGTGCTCACAAAAAGATGGACATGGAGGGCAACTAAATCATTTGAAGAAAGTATCTACAGCAGTGGAGCCTACCAGGGAGAAACAAGATTCCTGTGTGGTTATTCCCCCAGAGGATTAGGAGTCCGTACAGTTGCAGGCAGAGAAGCAGTGATGATTTTGGGCCACCAAATGACATCTCTGCATGTATGTGCACATGTTTTAGGGTCTTTGTAGCACAGGTTGCAGAATTTGGAAAGCAGGCAACGAAGATGAAAGTGATTTGCAGAAAGAATAGTGTTCTGCAGCTATCCCCCTGAGTTGAGCCTGCCTCTACAAAATGCTTTCTGCTTTCGGCAAAATCATGCCGAGCAAGTCACTTGCACCAGGTGGCCAATTCCAAGGTGGCTGTAACTTGTGAATCCCTCAGTACTGCTGAGCTTTCCCCATCTTCAAATGAACATGGGTGGAAGTTGTACTTTGTATGCCTACATAAAATGCCATTAAAAAGCAGATTGTGAAAATCCAGCTGTAGGTATCTTGCATGTGGAATTGGTGGGGCCCTTCAGTGATGCAAGTCCTACTGCCTCAGGAGCTGCATGCAAGTTTGGTCAGGAAAAATTGCTTCAATTTGTGAGGCTTTCTACTATCATCACAAGAAATGAAACTTTCATGGGGAAATTAATTGTGTTCGGTGTCCAGCTTGGATAAGTTGGAGTAAGTGTACCTCATATATTAAATGAGTGTGGAGTTCGTGAAAACAGTGCTTTCTAATCACAAGATATTAGTGTGTATTAAGTGTAAACCATAATGTCTGCTATTTAACTTTGTAACTTTATTTCATAGTGTTTGTGTATACTGTAGATCGTATGCACATAAAGCACTTCAGGCAGGTGTAATGCTCCATATAAACTTTTGTTCGTCTATTAAGAAAATGTTCAAGTTAAGAGCTACAGACTGCATTTTTCTGCGTCTTGTCGTGTACATTTTAAAACTGCAAGTCTAATCTTTCACTGGTTCAAGGATCCGCATAAATCTATGCCTCTCTCCTTTTCCTTTTGATAAATGTGAATATATTTTTGTACTCATCTGTCTTGCTCTATTACTCTGTTATTGTTACTTAATTGCACTGTTATGAAGCCCAGTCTCATTAACATTTAACCCTCAGGGAAAAAGCAAAGTTGAAGGGTTTTCAAGGTACATGGAGGTGGCTGACCCCCGTGTTCAATCTGGTTTCCCAGCAAACTTGTGTCTTGTTTTTCTGTGCAGAAAAAAACTACATTGTTCCTTAATGCCACACCACAGCTAACCCAGATGTAAGGTGTTAGAGCAATGAAGCAATTTTACATCACTGTAGTTCTGTCCGTAGAGGAACATAAAAGCAGCATATTAATGCTCCTCTGGTTAGAGAGTGTAATTGCCTACACGGGTGATTTTCCTCTTGTTTTCTTGCTATGGTTTAGAACTACTCCTAGAGCATTAAGATTTTAATGTTGGACAGAAGTTTTATTATTAATGGTCTTAAAAGGACCTGATGTTCTTCAAATTCACTAAGTTATTTATCAAAGTGTAACGTTTGAGCTGAGAGCAACCAATGTCCAAGAATAAGATGAGACACCGGTGTAAAATAAAAAGATATCGGTATTTGGGGGATCATGACTTCTTGGTGTTTTTCAGGTTTGGATCATTTCATTCCATCTGCCAGAATTCCCACAGTACTCTCTAAGAGACTGGCATTGCTTCTTGTTTTGAGACTATGCTTCATTGCTGTGCATACAGTTGCTGCAGATTACAACTGACTTTGATGATTTCTACTGGATTTCCAATATTGTGGTTGTTTACATATATGTATATATATGTACAGTAAATAGTTAGCATTAATGATTATGGAATTTGGGGGATAAAACAGACTCAACTGTAATGCAAATGTGCATTACCACTTATATGGACAACAGTGATTCATGTTCCAAAGGCAATGAGTTATAAAGGAGATCACCAAGTTGCTTTTGTTATTATCTTTAAGTTAGATATTTGTCATCCTCTCCCTTTTTAAGTAGAATGGTTTAAAATGTAATTTATAATTTCTTTTCAAATTTCATGTGAGAATTTGAAATGACACCAAAATTTATACATTTCCAGACTATTTTCGACTTTGGAAAAGAATTGAGACCACTAACTTATGCTAAAATGACTTTGAGGCAGGTTTATAAATATCGCTGTGTATTATCTAAATGACTATTTTTATGAGGAATCAAAAGGAGGAAAAAAATATCAATTTCTTTGTGACTGAGTACAAAGCCTTCATTAACTTAGAAATATGCAACTTGGATCCCACTAATTCCTTGGTGACTTCTTCATTAAATTGAACATATTTTTAATATAAGAAATGCAGGTTTGATATCCAGAGTAGGTCTTTGCAGGCATATTTAGGTATAAAAAAAAAACACCCCCAAAAAATTGATTCTAAATCAATTTGACCAAAGCATCATTTTTCTCTATTAAACACATGTTGTTTGTTGTATTTGTAAAAACAGGAAGAAGAAAAGTTTGAAAGGCACTTTGAGAGAGGTTAGTCCATATCGTTGCCAAGCCTGAAAAATACTGTATGGACAAAATAGTTTTAATGCATTTTCCAGTGCACAAAGGTCAAAGAAAAGAGTAACAGATACAACTATGCAGTCTCAATAAATTCGCACCATCCTAGCACTGAAAAGTAGAGGTATTCAATAGGGGATTACCTGTAATAGTGCAATATTGCCAGAAAAAAATAAAGCCTCTAGAATCATAACATTTGAATCAATAATCATGGAACTTTTTGAGATAGTCTTTTGAATTCTT
Organism: Nothura maculosa; assembly: GCA_032353885.1. Lineage (NCBI taxonomy): Eukaryota > Metazoa > Chordata > Aves > Tinamiformes > Tinamidae > Nothura > Nothura maculosa. The sequence continues at coordinate 641,282 of JAUBOD010000557.1, forward strand.
TACTTTTTTAACCCCTTAAAATCTTTCAAGGTTATTCCACATGAAACACCCCAAAAAAAACACAATATCTAATATAATAGAAGCACTGCAAAGGAAATATTATTCATTAGTTCTGAAAAAATAATATAATACAATTTTTTATGCTGAAAAAGCTCATCATATCTGTACCAAACACTCTTATCTCCCGAATATCCAGTCTTCAAGCTTTTTTCCTACTGCCATAGAGAATACATGTAACATTTCACAAGCTATGGCTAGCCACAAAGTCTTATTCTGTGATAGTGAGACTTAGGTATATAGACTAGTATTTAAAAGATTTGTCCTAAAAAAATTATTTTAGATAAAACAGTTGATAGTTTGAACAATTACATGATGCAATACCTGGCACCTTGACAATTTTTTTATACTGTAAGATTTTAGGTAATGTTCAGGATTTTTGCTTGGGTAAGAATTCTCATTGGAAGGAGTAGGTGTCCTCCAACACATTTAAATGAACATTTAGGAGAATGTGTTATATGGTCCTTCTCTGACAACTAATGATTTTTTCCTTGTCCAAGAGCCTTTTTTTTAATTATCACGCAAATAAATGCAAATACATGGAATATCTGCTTTTTGAAGAGTATTCCATGCTCTAAAGCTATATTGACAAAACCACCCAGACTCAAATAACAGATATCATCATCATCATCCTCCTCCTCATCTCTTGGAGTTAGGGTGCTTTTTTGATATGAAAGCAATAGAATAAAACTATTGTAATAGAATAAAATAGGAGAAAAATTAACATCTTAAACATAAGAAGATGATGGAGCAGAAAATGGAGGACTTTATCTTTTTGTGTTTACTTGCTGCTTATTGAACTTCGCATTACTCCTACATTTGCCACTATCATATGCGAAATTTAAAATTCCATGAAATCTGACACATAATATTTAGTAAATCAATCATAAATCAGAACTTTTATAAACATATTATTAGAAAAGCTTTAAAAAGTTTCTGATAATTTATTAACTTTATATAATATATAAAAATATAAAATATATAACCTGAAAATTAAAAAATGCTATAATGCTGAAAGAAGTGTAGAATTAAAATATGAATGTGTAACTACACTTATAAGAACAAGAGTTCTCTATTACTCCTTAAACTGCCTATTTTTTATCAGCGTGTTATATTCCATTTAATTTGGTTCTCTTACTATGCCTTACCATAGTACACATACAACAATATTGAACTCATTTCAGTTTTTACAATGCTGTAAAATTGTTCCTGCATTTTCTTATTATCTGAGTTGATGGACTAATTAGAAGCAGTCAAGGTTATATCTAGGTGTTCTAATAAAAAAAAAAAAAAAATGGTTCTAATTGCCCCGAGACTGAGGATAATTCAATTACAAATCTTTTCAATTTGATTCATTCCTTTCTTCCTAAGGAGGGATTATGTTGATGGGTTTCAGGTAATGGAACTTGGTGGCTTAGGAGGAGCATTAAAACATCCTTCCAGCTTTAACTAATGTGATTAAGTTTTATGAAGTTTGTTTTTCTTCTTAAAATCTTACAGAGGTCAAGTACTCATGTGATTCCCTTGGAGCAGTGGTTGAGAAGTTGGCTAAGTGAGGACAGAGTAGTAATCTCTTGAAATGTGCTCATTAGTTCTAAAAGAGATTTGAGAAAGTTGTTTCCAACGTCACACAACCTGAGTTAATAAATTAAAAAAAGTGAAATGCTTTTCAAGTCCTTAATTACTGAATCTTGGTATCGGCCTGCTTCTTGCATAACACCGTGTTACTGGGTCACACTTCTGCAATCATTACTGGATAGAAGGTCACGTTTGACAAATATTTTGAAGTTGAGTTCAAACCTTTGCCCTACCAGTAATCTAAACTGAACTAGATATCTACTGAGGTGGAGATGGGGGAAGATGGTATTGTCCTTCCTTGAAACAGGGCAGAAGAAGAAAGGGCAGAAGAAATTTGTCATCCATCTTTGACTTTACTTGTAGAAAAGTATGTCTCATATATTTTAGTTGCTGGTTATTTTTATAGTTGTTCGTGACCATATGTTTTATATGAACCGGATGCTTGACACCAAGGAAAGTGTCAAGTAAAAGCATCAAAACAAATCATACCATGTCTTAAAATATGCCTACATGCTTTGCATGATGACAGATATTAGTCTTGCTTTTCAGAATATTGCCATAAATGAAAGATAGATCTAAAATCTGTTTTCAGACCTGGATTTAGGGTTGCTGAAGCTGGAGTCATTCTGGAGGAGTAGTGGATTCTTGCAGAGATCTGTGCCAATTCCAGGAAAGCAACTGTGTTTGACTTTGTGGTTCATTTGCAGGTTTCAGTTCATGGTTGCTTCTTTACTACCCTGGAAACTCTTAAATGTTTGAGTTTGGTGGCCAAAATGTTTAAAGAGCATTACTTTTATAAATGAATGGGAATGTACTGCTGATTTTATCTGTCTACACACCAAGAAAGTACTGATTTAAATTGCTTAGAAACAGGAAAAGACAGGGAAAAGGCCTGAAACAGCTCAAACTTCTACCATGAACAAAGCACAAAAAAAGAAATGATCCCAGATTTGTCTCTTGCAAACTGTTTAGAGTATGTGTCACATCAAGCTTGCTTTTAGAGTCTATTTTATTTGTGAACTATTTAAAAGTATTAAAAATAAGAGAAAAAAAGTTTTTTGTAAATGTATGTGGTTTTTTTTTTTTTTTGTCTGTGTCTTGCACATAGATAAAAATCAGCAGTAGGCCTTGTAAATTTTCATTTTCTTCTAAACTAGGACTATTCCAAAGCTAGATATTTCATCATACTTGTGATCCTCTCTTGGAGGAGAAGATCAAATATCATAAAAATATTATGTCAGATGTCATTTTGGAAATATCTAACAACAGTGTTGATGAACCTGATGCAAGAACTGTACCAAATTCAAGAATTACTTTCTGAAGTACCTATTTTACTTTTCTCTTTTTTTTTTTTGAGTTTCATAGGGAAAAAAGCACTAATTTCTCACAGTTAAAACCAGAACCCAATGAGACTTGAAATACTGTATTGATTTATGAACAGTACATAATTCACTATTTTATTTTAATATCATTAAGAGAAAAGAAACTCTTCTGTGTGTTGTAGGGCAGTAACAGTGGAGAAAAATCTGTATCCTTTAGACAATAGTTCTATGTAAGACTTTTTCCATGATGCAATTTAATGTGATTTTTTTTAGAATTATTTTCTGTTTTCTTTTATTTTAGATGTTTTCATTCCCAAGAAAGCTATTAGTAATATGGAAAACCTAGGCATCCACTGTGAGAAAAGTGAGTGCGATCTTAATGCAGTTACAAATGCTTATGGATGAGCACTGAGCACGTATTTTCTTTTCATTTTGTGTAAAACAAAGTCCTTGTTTTGTTTGTTGAACCACTATAATGACATTTAAAAGTTTACTTCTTTTAATGTCCTTTCTGTAATCCCTATAGCAATAATGGAAGTGACATAGTAAATATAGTCTGGGAAAATGGTTGTTTGAAAATTAGACCTTAAATTTAGCTGAACATTCTACAGGATATTTCTGTTATTGGCTTTACAAAGGAGTAAATGCCATGTGCTTTTTGGCCAAAAATTGTCACTCTTACAGTTGATCTCTTTCCCTCTACAGACTAGTGGATCTTCATTTAGTTTTTAAAGGTGATTGGAACTGTCATATATAAATAATATCTTGCAGTGCATTGTTGCTTAGATATATCATGAAAAAAGCTGCCTTGGTTTCACTTTATGACTTTTCTGTGTTGCATGTAAGGTTTGATTATAGAAATACAAGATAGTGATACTGCTTGATATCATGTAAGAAATAAAAGAATTGATAAGAAAGTAGTGTAATTAAGTCCTTTGTTTTTCTTTTTGGTCTAAATAAAAAATCTGGTTATGTTTATAAAGCATTGGTTTATTAAGTAGAGCTGTTTTTGATAAAGATGAAATATAATCTAACTTATATGTTTTATATTATGGTAGGAGTCATTTAATGCATCTATTTACAGCATATTTGCATTTTTGCAGCAACTTCTTTAGAAAGATATTTTTAAAAAGCAATACATTCTCCTAGTTTATGAAAATGTTTATTTAGAGACCTTGATTTTGTTGGGTAGACCTTGAGATATTATGGTTTCACATAAATGCTACCAAGTTTGACCTTTCACTGAAACTCTAGGCGGAGGATCCTGCTTTCAGAGTTTATTCTCATTTAAACTGAAGTTCATTCAAAATTTTCAATGGAGAAAAAAAAAAAAAGATTTACAGGCATATTTCATCTTAGTCTTCCTTCTGATCATAGGCGTAAACTTGGGGCCAAATAAAGAGCATGGAAATGATAAAATATCTAGTAAAAAATATGCCTCAGATAAAATGCATCTTACAGTGCTGCTCTGAGCAGGTTCCTTTCATCTTTCCATGTATTTGTTCATTTTTGTCTAAAAATTGGCTATCTCACTATAATGGCCAAACTAGTTAAGTACTGCTATCTTTGTTTTATTATTCCTATCTAAGGAATTCATGCTTATGATCCATTTTGACTTATATAGAGTCTTTGCATTAATTAAATTCGCTTCAAACTAAAGTTATTCTACTTGAATATATAAATGTGCCTTAATTACATGAATAGAACTATAGCCAGATCCCTGAATCAGTGCGGATTAAAACATCATTTCACAGCCAAACAGAAACATGTTCCCAATCACTGCACTTGAATTATTGTTATGTAGCTTGGGGCTTGTATTAAAATCACTGAATAATTGCAATCAGATTATTATAATCAAGTACAGGAGCAGTAATTACAGGTTACAGTCATTTTAAGCTGCCCTAGAAGTCCCATATACTGATCATATGCATATTAAAAGTTTATGTTAGTGATAAAATTAATGAACAGGATTGTAAGCTCCTGTCTGTGAGATAGGTGTCACATATCTTACCATATAGGGAGTTGTATTTTGCATGGCAAGGGCATCCAATATGTTTACATGCTTTTCACATCAGACAGCTATTACAAAGGATGAGTAGCAGAGGAAGACTCTCCATCTATTTTCAGAATAATCTTCTGCTTTGTTTGATTTCAATTTATCTTGCTTAAAGATGTCATTGGTTTTCATTGTAAGATTACATCAGGGCTATCATTTGTACCTATTTATTATACTCACATTAATGTACCGAGAACCACACACCAGGCATAAGTAATATTAAACTTTTTCAGGAAAAAGACATGAGGGACGTAAGTATGAAGTTTGATTTCTGGGGCCTAGTGTAGGAGAAGAGGAAGAGGAAAGTAGAGCTGGGAGAATGAGTAAAACCTTTCCAAAATATGGTTTCCCAAACTATAGGGTCCGGTTTTAGGTTATGACCCTATAAAGTATCCATAAAGTAAGATATTTTGGATTTCCTGAGAGCTATATTAAAAACAGAAATCCTTGCCATCTTAATATTATAATGAAAAGACAACAATCATATTGGTTTGACCATAATAATCGTATTCTTTGAATCAAATAATGAATATAGAATATGACATAGGAATTGGACTGTCATGGTCCGGATCTAGGATTAGAACTTGAAACTGAAAAGAGCAGGAGAACTCTAAGGGCCTCTCCTCATAAAGAAATGTCTTATGTGAATAGATTTGCTAAGCACTGAATTATTTTATCAGCAGTTTTGCTTCTGATTCATGGAGAGAATGGGCTAAATGCAAGATCAAGGCTAGGAAGGACTAACCCAAAGAGCAGGCAGAGTGAGCACAGAAAGAAACCTTATGGTAAAGGTCTTGGACTGTATACACATCACAGAGCAGAACTTTGCCCAGACCTTTATTCAGATACATAAAAGGCATAAATTTCTGACAATTAAATGTGAATGAATAAGAAAATGATATTCACAAGGACTAGACAGACCAGCAGAGTGATGCTTTGCCAGCCTCACAGACTTTCTACAGCCACCATGACAGCCAACATAAGCCAGATAAAAGGCCAACCAAACACCCAGATGCTGCTGCTGGAAAATTACTTACTACAGCTCAGCATCTGGGTTACAAAGCTGCCAAGTTCACCCCATGGGTGCCCACAGTGGTTGGCTCAGATGCTGGACCAGACAGAAGGGAAGTGGGCAACATGGAATATGCTGAATAACACAGCAAGAAGAAGATATAGTGCCAAGTGAGTAATAAAATGCAGAACCTGCCAGTGAGGCTTATAACTTATGAAAAAATACAAGTTTAAGTTTACAAACAAGAATTTTGTGGATTTTGCTAAACAAGAAATATCTGTTTAATTACTGAGATCAAATGATTGTGATTAGATCCAACAGTGTCCCCATTCTAAGAGCTCCTGATTTGGGGAATCGGGAAAACACAGACTCCAAAGATCCACTTACAAGAGTACTCTAACAGAAGCCCATACCAGATGTTTCAGAGGTAAGTGTGAGAATAATGGACAGCAGTGTACTCCGCTCATCACAGCTGATTTTTCCAACTTCTTTGAGTAAATGAGTTGCCTTAGATACTAGGAAATATTGTCCTTTCTGTATGTAGTAAGATAAAAATGCATAATTAAAGTTGTAACATTTCGCAGATTTTTTTATTTAAAGAAATGATGTCTAGCAAAGACTTCAAGATACTGTGGTTTACATATCCTCATTAATGAAACCTAACTCATGTACAGAGTAGGATTGGATGTACAGGATGTACAGTATCTTTTTTTCACTTGCAAAGCCAAAGAAAAGAAATCAACTGTTTACTCAAAATGTCCTCCATATGCTTACTTTCATCCCTCTAAAACAAATAAGAGAAGAATAAAAATTATTTTTCATGAAACTCACTGTGGTGCAATTGTATTACTTTTATTTGGAGGAAAAAGAAAATGGATAAGCCTAAAAGTGCAAACAAACTGTAGAAAAAATCTGAATATTTCTAGAGTATAAATAATCATTGTTTTAATAGTATTAAAAGACACCTACAGTTGTAGAGGAAAATATATGTCTATTTTACAAAGCAGCAAGAAACATCCATCTGTAGTCTCCGCTGTTCTTATGGATGCACAAATGTGGGCATCTTGTGGGCACTTTTTCAGTGAAAATTTGCCACTTATTCATGAGGCACAGTGTAGCAGTATGCATAGGGAATTAAAAGCTTCATTTTAGTATTAATAAACACAAATCTAAAGCTTATATATAATTAACTCTTGTATTCAAAAAAGTTTTGCATGTATGCTGAGCAAAGTGGTACAGAGCTGAGATTTTAGAAAGAAAAAACTTATGGGAATTTGCTACTGGAATCTTCTATCTCTGTGGAGAACCACAATAGTCTTTGTATAACTGAGGGCTGGTTGTGCTGAGAGAACAGTTGTGTTACTGTAAAGAAGCTCCCGGATGTTTACACATACTGCTATATTGATCATTAGAACATGGATTTAGCAGAGAGGCATGAAAGTTTCTAGCAGCAGGAAGTTTGGATTTTTTGTTACTGTTTTTTTTTTCTTGCAAAGTCACCATATGTTTAATTTTCAAGGTCCACAGTGTGCACATTTTGGTGAAATTCTTGAAGAGCAACATTCTTATAAGCAAACTGAGAACTTAGAAGACTGATTAAATATTGGGTTTGTTGTTAATACAATGCATTAGCAGACAGCCTTCTATTTGCCTTAACAGATCAGCTATTTGTCATCCTCTAAAAGTGTTCCTAGAATGTAATTCAGGATTTCAGAGCAGCAGTTCCTTTCTGATTGGTTAGATTGCTTTGTTGTCCTACAGACAATGCCTATCCTCCCCTTCCAGAGGACCAAGAATGAGGATTAATTTTAACCCAAGTAGTTGACAGTATGTTGGAAACTGTAGCCAAGTCTTGTAAGATCTTCTGATTTGACTCTGTTATTTGTGCTAAAACATGGACTCTTCCTGGGAAGTGTTACATTTGAGTTTAACTTTTGTCATTTTAAAGAAAAACAGATGGTAAGGAGAAAAACAAATATGACTCTTCTCTCTGAGATGTGTTTCCATCTCCGTGAGGCAAAAGTGGAGTCGGTGGTATACTGAAAAGAAATTTATGTACCATCAGTTACGGTGTCAGCTCAACAATACCCCTTTTCTTTATATTTGCTTGGGTCTTCATGGGCCAAAAGAGCAAAGACAGATAGGCAAAAGAAATATTTTCAGATGAGGAAGAAATCATGGAGTTCACCCATTTGAAACATATTAATGGAAGAAAAATATCTGTGATCTTCCTTTCTTGTTTTGTTGTTTTTGTTTTGTGTGTTGTTTTTGCCAAATACGAAAATGTAGACGCTGCAGAATTAATCTTTCATACTAAATTTCAGCATGCTCAAGTAATTGTTTTATATACACTTTCCTGTATGTAAATTTTTGGAAGACTAGATATCACAGCCAGTATTACAAGCGTTTTTTGTTGTTTCTTTCTCTAAATTACTATTTCAGCAAACGTATGCACAAAACTCATGATCATCTAGATGTTCATATAGATTAAAAATAAAATAAAACACAATTCTACAGGAATTATGAAAGAAGATGAATGTCGAAAACCTCAGTGCAATATGCCTTTTAGAAAAATCCCTTGGCTCTTGATTTGTATAGAGATTAAGCAATTCCTCAAAAAGTTGCTCTTTAAATTAGTTGATGATAAAGTGATAAACTCAATTTTATCAAGTTATGACATCATATTGTGATAGCAAAAGAGAAGTTTTGACTATCACTTGAAAACCCATTTACCTAATAGATTTTATAAGACTAAAATGAACTATATCAAAACTAATAACTGTACAGGAGACATGGGTATCAAAGGGATTTAGAGTATTCTCCATGAAGTTGAAGGCTTGGTTCTGCCAAGTACAAGTACCTGTTATCAATAAGGGTAATTTAAGGAGTCTAGGTCCTGAAAATAGGATATATCTATACTATTCAGGAAGGGATTATGAAGTTGTACTGAAGTACAGTGTCTATTAGTGCCTAATGGTGGAATTTCTTTGGTTTGGTAAAGTAATTTAGGACAGGTATGCATAATGCATATGCTTCCTTTGAAAGAAGTGTTTTAATAACAAATAATAGAGAAAAAAAATGTACTGAATTTGAATTGAGTGCTACATTGATGGTGGCACCAAACTGGTAAGAATCTGGCTTGTGATACATTTGAATCAGTAGCATGATCAAGTTCAATCTGATGTCAAATTAAAAATAAATAGGCAAACCAAATTAAATGAGCAAGACTTATTTTTCATCTCATGTTTTTGTAAATACTAGTCTCTGTTTAAATCTCCCATCTACGTAGTTACGTTTCTTTGACTCTTATGCAGATAGGATACAATAGAGGTATCCTATCTATCCTATAGAATTGTATCCTATTCCCAATAAAGATGGGAATTTTAAAGATCTTAAAGTTAGTGGAAGGCAAATGGCTTGACTATTGAGTATTTTAGAGGTGTAGACCTCTAATCTTCACTTGATTTCTCCATCCTGCTCCTCTAAAAGATGCAGCCCAGCCCCCCTGAATCTTAGTAATTCTGACTTTAAATGATTCAACATCTTCATTCTGTCTTCAACCTTATCTCAGCCATTATCATCTCGATTGTGAACGCTGCTTTGTGTTTTTTGAGGTTTAGTTTTTAGTTTGATAGTTCTCAACTATCTGCTTCAGCCTAAAGTATTTCTGTCTTGATCATGTCTGAAAGTATGTTAGAGCTTGTATTTGTCAGTAGACCTGAGTAACCTCATCATTGTTTCTTTAAAATAGAAAATATGCTCTGATTTCCACATGGTGAAATTATTATGATCTGATCATGCATATTATTATGCTTTCAAAATCTAATTTCTCAATATAAAACCTTTGTTAGTCTTTTTGACATTAGAAAATTGTAGTGACAGTTGTCCTTTCACAGGAGAACTAATTTGGATTTCACTCACATTCTTCTTGTGGCCTATGCTGATCACTTGCAATCTTAAATATAACATGTCCTTTAATACAACAATAATAATGACTTGAGAAGGTTGAGAAAGAGGTCTGCTCCTCAAAAGAGAGGCAGGGGGAGGGTCAGAGAGGGGACAGCAGAGTAAAGATTAAATTTTAGAAGAGATACTAAAGAACCGCAGCAGTGATGTATTTCTAGGGGGTTTAGTCTAGCAATATTTTACTGTTTTCTGTGCATTAAACAACAGCCAAAATTAGCGCAATAGTTTGGAAGTTATGGTATAAAAAGGAACAAGTGGAAAAACTCTGCAGAGCAAGGCTCCCAATGAATCTGAGTACTACTGATTAACACTAGTTTTTGAAATGTTAATTAGTTTTACACTTAACAGCTTGTCATTGTCTAAAAGGGCATAGGAGCAAACCTTGCAGAGTGATGAAGGCTGAGGAGTTTTTAACTCCTTGGTGACAAGAATTGGCGCACATTCCATTGCACTCAATAGCACCATGAGCAGACAAGAATTAATTAGCTTTGGTGATCAGTAAGATAAAAGACTGCAAGTATCTGAATTAGTTAGCAATGACAAGAGGATGAAAGAAATATTAAGCAAATTAAGATGTACACAGTAGTAACTGTCCAAAATCTAACTTGATCCCACTTATCAGGATTGAGGACTTTTCCAAAATATGAAATTATCTCTCTTCAAGGATCGTATCTAACAGCATGTGCTGTTGTTTTATTCATTTAAATGCAAGTTGAAAGCCCATTAAAGAATGTGATGTATGCTAAATTGAAGGAAGTAGAAAGGATCAGATAATGATAAGATAGCAATGTGTATTCATTATATATTTCATTTTAAATCACTGCTTTCAAATCTATGAGAATTTAGACTACGCTATTTTGGGGGAAGGAGGAGGGACACTGGCCCCTAAATAACGATCCTTCACTTTCTTTATTTTCAGTGAACTAAAAGCTAGTGTCAATCAAATATTTCAGGGCCACGTACGCAGACCCTACTTTTGCTGATGGTGACTCAAATAGCAGACTGGAGATTTAATCATGCTAGGTCAGTGACAAAGTGAGCAGGGAGTTCTGATTTGCCTTTGTCCCCTCATAGTTACTCCTCCTGGCCTGGTTGTCACTTCCCTGAAGGCCAGAGGGAAACATGCTGTGTTGCAGCTTGTTTTGCATGAGTTCCAGCATATTCAGTTCTCCGAGTCTGTAAATAGAGCAAATTTATTGCACACTGAGTCCATGTATACATTTTCAGTTGAGAAAGAAGCGGAAAAAAATGCAACGTTAAATTTGAATTAGGCAAACTCATAAACACTCCATTTAGGTTTCAGGTTTGCCACAAAGCTCAGAGAACTTGGCAAAGCAAACACAGCCTCTTCCCAGTGTGTGTGCTATGGGAGTGATATCCTGCAGTGTGGAAGTACTCTTGGCTTACTCTGTCATTTGCTGAACACCTTTCTAGATTATTGCAATTTACAGCATTTGACAGATTCAAGCAAAAATAGAAACTGTTCTACTGGTTCAAGTTTCTGTGTGAAGATTTAAACCACTTCTGCTTTGAAACAGACCAAATTGTTTCTAAATTCAGAATCTAGGTTCAGGGGGACTCTGTGTATGTGTGTGTGTGTTTTCCCTGCGGTCGATGTTCTGTTAGTGTATAGCATTATCTATACCTTGAATTATCTATACCATGTGCATATTAATAAACTGAGCTCCTTTTTCCTGGAAAAATTCAACCAAGGCAAATGTAACTTAGGACCTAATTTGCATAGGTAAATATTTTCTCTTAAAGGAAATAACCTTATTCTGTTTGTAAGCCTAAAAATTTCAAGGTTATTCTTTCTTGTATCTGTTTTCAAGAGAAACTAAGAAAAATGAAACTGATTTTAACAACTGGTTTTAGAAACTACATAAGCTGCATTATCTGTATATAATGTGGTTGTAATAGTACATTGGTCAGCAACTATAATGTAAAAGGTAATGCACAATAGTTTTATATGCTTCTCAGAACTATAAAGGAAGTGTGAGTGGATTTTAAACATTTTGATTAGCACCACAAAGATTTTAATGCTTTATTTAAGCAGTTTGCTATAGGGCAAACACATTTGGTAGACAAGTGAAATGAAAGCACGGCATCAGTTTTCCTGTTTTCTATTAAGTAATGTTGCGAAGTAAGCAGAAGTTGGATTCAGATATCAGATAATTATCTCCACACTATGTGTCACAGTAAATAATTTTAATTGGTTTAACTTCAGGGACCATTACTGGCCTAATTAGAAACATGAAAAGGCTACAAGTATTAGGAAATATCCTGAAGGAATGAGAACATTAGCAATTCTGTCAAGCCATTTTTAAAATAGTACACAGTAGCAGACACATTTCAGTAAAAAGCAGATTACTTGAAAGGTGCTTTTAGGAAAACAGTAGTTGTGGGTTTGTAATAAGAAAACTTGATGGGTAAATGTAGAGATTTTGTAGTGGCTGACATGTTATTACTGCATTAAAAATGCACTAATCTTATTCTGATTGCTACTTTTAAAGACATGGGTTAAGTTTCTCTGCATAATGCAAGAATAAGAGTTGTAAAAGCTTGGGGGAAGAGAGGAAGAGGAAAGATTCCCTGTGGCAAGGAAGTTCTTTGGTTTAAAAGAAAATACAGATTGTGTGAAGTTTGGGAAATTTGTAAGACTTCCATTGAAAATGTCTATCATTTTCTTCATTGCTTCAGTGGAGCTATATAAAATGACTTTTGGATTTCTGATTCTCCTTGTTTCTATCTGACATTTTGGATAATATGCAAGAATTCACATTCCAAATGAGATTATCAAGCAGTGATCTTACATTGAATGTTACCTTCTTGTTCTCCAAGTCTCTTCACAGCTTCTCATGCCTGAAGCTAAGTTTTAAGTTTTCCATGCAACCCAACTGCTTAGATCTTTTGGCTATTTGTCAATGAAAGCCAATGGGCAAGCAGGGGTGAGCTCAGCAGACACTGTTTCCCAGAGCTCAGATCTGTACCAACAGGTTTCCTGTTGGCAAAATTCAAATGGGCAGACCTTTCCTGCACTTGCACTGAGCTGGTTTACATAAACATTATTAAAAAAAAGAAAAAAAAAAGCCTTTTTTGGAAGAACATGTGAATAACTTGCAATTTATTCTGCCACTGCACTTCATAGTTGGTTTGGCTAGTTACTGTGCTTGCAGGGTATTTATTGGTCACTTAAACTCTTTCCAGAAGGAACTGCTCAGCTTGCAATTACCTGAACAAAACTTGGAGATATGTTGTACGTTTTGGGAAGTGGGCAGAGGAAGGAGGGAAAACATGTTAATGAACAAAAGTGATGCATGACTTGCTACAGACTCCAGATAAGTAGTTCATTTGGGTTCCCATCCTTGCAGTGTTTTGTTATAATATGCCTGTGATACTGCAAGAAATACCATAGGGAAAATTATTATTATATCTTTAGGTGAATTGGCATTTGGTTAGTGTTGTGCTTCGAGTTGGTCAAGAGAAGCAGGGAAAACAATTGCCAGGGAGAAACACTAATGGGGGCAGCCAACTATCTAGGGTGCTTCTGCTCGTTAAATATGTTGCAAAAAATATCTTAGCATTTCTCATCTAAATCTTAAGAAGATTCCATGTCGATGATTTCTAAGCTTGTGGAGCCTCTAACTCCTTTTATATTGTTATCTGGTTTCACTAAGCATAAATTAATTCTCATAGAAGACCAGTTTAGTTTAGCTTTTTCATAACTCTGCATTGTCAGGCCACCCATGTCCACAACTAAACAAAACAATTTCAATACTGACAGGCTGGCTGTATATTGCATTCATGTTCTGCTAAAGGTTTTCTTGGCCTACTCCTACATCATGCTTTATGGAGGGTAGTCAACACCAAGCAAAATGTAAATATATTATTTTCCGCAGAACATTCTCTTTATTTTATACTGTGAAAAGGGTCAATAGATCATGCATGGGATATAAATGTAACTCTGTCTACTACTTTGGTGTGAATACAAGGAAGGAGTGAAACTACTGAAATTGCTGAAACTGAGTTACTCTAAGTAATGAATACATATGTAAAACTCTAATTTTGTCAAACTGGTGTATATACCAGCATAGTCACGTAAGACTTTAAGAAAAGAATTTCAGCAAAATGGCTTTTTGTGACTGCCTAGCTTTCCAGTTCTTTCTGAAAGTTTTAAATGGTACATGGAATGTTTTTTGCAACTTAACCTGAAAAAAATGCCACAGCAGCAGAGGTTAGGAGTAGATAAGCAGTTAATTTGGGGATACAATAAGAGCAACAGAAGAGTTTCTCCCTGTCAACAGAGTTCTCTAAAAAGGCAGGTGTTTTAATGGCACACTCAGCACCTGTTCTTAGCTTGAAAGATTTTTAAATGAGTCGGAGTTTTTCTTCCTGTGTCAATTTGGTGCTTCACCCTCAAGCAATGGATGTTTTGATTCTGTGTATGCTTAAGAGTTGGAGGTAAAGTACTTAAAAAGAAGGTTCAACTGGGAATCATGCCCTGCGAGATAAGTTTAATTCAAAGTTTAGCCTTTGACATGCCTTTGTTTGCCATAGGTTTGCCATGAAACCTACGATAGCATAAGGGAAAAATGAAGTTGTACCTTCTGAGGAAAGCTCCTTCTACCAAATTAGAGTAATCCTTGAGTCCAGTATAGACCACATCATGCGTATCTGGTGGTTGTGGGTAGTGTTAAGGTGTAATGAAATACAGAGGCAAGGAAAAATGAGAGAATGCAATATCTGTCTTTCTCCTTTTAAGAAACTTTGCCAAGGATCCTAAATTGTACTAAATAGGAACATTCTGGCCCCTGTTGAATTTTATTATATCATTTAGAGCTCCTGCTGCCTAAATAAAGATCCCTCAAAAAGGAAACATCTTGCCTGGCAAAGAAGAAAAGATGGTTTCACCACTATTATAAGTTCAGAATTATGAATAACACTGTAACTCAACTTCTTGGGTTTTTACTCCTTTTCAAAAAATGCATTGAAGATTTGCAGTCATTATTTTCTGCTCTCTTTTGTGTCTAAACTGCGGGATTTGTTCATCTATTTGTGTTGCTGATCTGCTTCTGAAAGTGATTCTGCACTCTCAGGCTAGGCTTTTCCAAACACTACAGCACTGTGAATCAGGATTTATATCTGTGACTATCTCCAAGTTTCTTTATCTGTTCTCGGCAGTAGATTTCTTATCTGACAGCCTTATAATTATGGAAGTAGCTGCATATTAATGATTCAGTGCTTACATAAACAACTGGCCTTGGAGAAATCTAATGAACTAACTTGCAGGATTTGATTTTGCTTAATTAAATGTAAATAATGTTTAATGTTGTATGTGACAGGATTTCTCCAGAAACTTATGGACTTTTTTATATAACCAAAGCACTATTATGAATGCAGAGTGAGGGCCATAGTGAACAACGTGAAATTGCATGTCATGTTTTGTTTTCAGTAATCATCCATCTATTTATTCAAGTAGAAAAAATGAAGTATTTAATATCTGCCTATGAGAGTGTATATCAGGAGATGCTCACACTCTGCAAAAGCATTTGGTAACTTCTCAGTTGTTTCTTCTGTTTCTCTCAAAGCTGGCAAACTGTACCTAAGCAAAATTTCTGAATCTCAGTCACTGTCCTGTCAACTGTAAAACTTTCTTTGACATTACCGTTTCCTTTCATTTGTGCTATATTGTGTGTTACCAATTTTAAGTATATTTAATCACTAGCTATAAGCTGGGCCAGCTTGGACCATGAGTTGTTTGGTCTCAGATTCACTTCCAGCGGACATTTTGTGAAGGAGACTTGGAGCAAAATGCAGCACATTTTTGCTACCAGTAGTGCTAGGCTAATTAATCTATTCTAAAACAATCACAATTATTTCTAATGTGTGTGTGCATTATGTGTGTGTATTTGTATACACACATGCTTAGATATATATGAAATTATTAGTGTTTATGGTATATGCTAGTGTTTTCATCATTCCTTAAAATAATTTCAAATACTTCTATGGGGTGATTTAAAGCTCTATAGAAAATATGCCATTTTCTTGGAAATTGGGAAATTTCATAACACTCTACATAGAATTTTGTGAAACTGTTCATAACATAACTGAGAGTCTCTGTGGGACTTCAAACTGGGAAAAGGGAAAAGACTGAGGCAGCTATTTCTGTTCCACTCTATGCCTCTCCATGTGCTTTCTGTATAATTCAGATAACTAAATCCCAGCAGTCCTGCCACACACTCTGTGAGGAATACATGCACCTCCGTTTCCTTCTTTTTACAAGGTTTTTTCTTGAGGCAGAAAGGAGTTAAAAATGTTGCCTGTGAAGACAGCCTGGAGAAAGCTGATGTTCATTCAGCTGCTGAATGAGCTATCAATAATTGAGTAAGGTCATTACCTGAGGAAGACACCTTGGATAAGAAAATGGGAAACAGACTAGAATGGACATTATTTTTTATCAATGAACTTGTTTCCCTTTCCACTTTTCAGGAATTTTGAAAGGAAATCATGTCACTAAACCATGGGCAGATATTATCTGAACAATGAAGACTTGCTGTCATCTGGCAAAGGAAAGGGTAGCACGGGTAGTATGTCTTTGGGTAGTATGTCTTTGGTGCTTTTTAAGGGACATGATGTGTCCTATGTTTTATCCTATGGATTTTGAAGTCTTGGTAAACAGGGTCCCAGTAAACTTTTTAGTCAATTTCACAAGAGGACAGATACTCTGTATTTTGGTCATATGTTACACCTGATGTCCGTACCTGTCAAACTGTTGTTTGATTTGATTTAGGTGTCATTTTCAATGAATATATTTATTTCAATGTAGATATTAATAAACTTTTTTGGATTTGAGTGGTATACATATGAGAAATAAAAGCTGGGATCAAGGTCTCTTTGTCTTCAATGTATCTTTCGTTGATGCCATTCTTCTAAGTGGGTTTTTAGGCACAAGTGAGGAAAATACTGCTGGCATTTTTGTCTCTTTCCTTTTAGGTATCTGTGCTGCTGTAACATTTCCCTTTGTTCTGTTGAAGGCCAGTCTGGGTCATTGTGCAGTATCTGTTATTTTGCAGAGAAAAATTTGCAAAAACTTACTGAGAACATCAGACTCCCATCATCTTTTTCCCCCCCCATATCTTTTCTTAGCGTTATTCTATGTTTTGTGATATCTTAATAATTTTTAGGGTTTTTCTAATCAGTTTTGCAATTGTATTTTGCCTTTGAGTTATCTTGCCCTTTATTTCATAGAATTTATTTAAAAAAATTATTGTTTATACATCGATCTCTACATAGGCTTTTAAAATGAGATAAAGTATTGACATGGTTTTGGTGATTTGGTTTCATTTATTTTTGTGTTTTTCCTCTCATTCCCTCTTGACTGCACTATGTTGCCATTAACTTTCCATTCTAAGCGTGTGAACTGATGAGTACATGAGTAAGATTGAGCTATAGATCCGATGATGTGGAAAGCTGAATTAGATCTTCAGTAACACCCTCGAACATGCACATGTATATGCAGACACATTTACTTCAGCTGGGATGCAGAGCAGGCAAATTACAAAGAACTGCTTTTCTAGTTTTTTGTTCTTATTAATTTTATTCAGTTTTTATTTTAAGCAAAGCAAAAACTCAGGCTTTGACCAGTTTGTGATTCTCTGCCCAGTCCTGACTGAGAATTCATTTCAGTAGAACCTTTGTTTGCAATCATATTGTGTGCATAAATATCATTTTATAATTACAATCCAAGGGCTTATAAGTGACACTTGAGACAGAGCAAGCACTGTAAGGAAAATGAGCTAGTTAGAACCTGTCAGGGTACTGCAATGTGAGTTAACAGCTAGGTGTGTGTATTCTTTTAGGTTTCGAGGTGTTATTTGCTGAATCACACTTTGAAATGCATACATGTACATGTATGTGCTTTCAAAACAAATGGTATCTAAAAGCCACAAGTTTTATAACGCCTGGTTTTCTAGCAACTGCTATACTATTTTTGCCTTTCTGAACTATAAACAGCATTTCTGTAGGGTAATCAAAACTTCTTTCTTGGTTCTGAAGTTTCAGAAACATGCTGCAGTTTGAGATCCTAAAAAGACAAAATAAAATACACAGAATCCGAGTAAAACATCAAGGAGCCATGAGTGTCTTCACATAGGTGTGGGATTCCCTGACTATTATGTACAGTATTTCTGACATGAAACTGTATTTTCATGGGGATCTACGCACAGAGGTACAGCAGAATATTGCTGAGATGCTTTAAGTCACTTTAAATGAGCTTGGATCTTCTTCAAAACCCTTAAACAACAAAGAAAAAGACCATGCCTGCAATGCACCTTACTGTGCCCCCAGGGCCGGTAGTTCTTGGCCAGCTTCTCACCATTTGTTTCCCATTTAACCAGATTACTGCATCACCAGTGGGGGTATATTGGAACATGCTGTTAATGACAAGTAGTAGTTGGTTCAAGATGGGACATTAATCCCAGGATTCCAGATGAGGAGATTTTTATCAGCCTTAACCCACTGTAAGCGATTATGGCAGAAATTCAGTTCACGCTCAGGAGCTGATATTGGACTCTAGTATAAAGTGCTGGAGTAGTTTCAATTTGAATTATTGTGATGAGGCTGAAAAGAAAAATGTAGAGTAGCAGTTTGGAAATGTATTTACTAACAGTGTGCCATGCTTTTGGATTCTCTGTTTCTTTCTTCTTTGGATAAAAATTTATAATCCATCCAAAAAAATGAACTGGCCTCCAAAGTCATAGCAACCTGTACAAACCCAGAATACTGTTACTTGCATCAGTGAAGTTATTCCAGATTTACACCCATGTTAGATCAGAGGCAGGCCAATTTTGCTTAAGCTAATTAATATAAAAAAAACTTTGTTTGAATCTTGTGCTGACTGATTGAGTGGTAAAAACGTTTTCATTGTGTTGATATCGCCAGGTTTCATTTTGCAATGCATATCTATTCAGAGTGGAAATGGTTAAATATGAAGAAGCCAGGTTATTACACATTTCAATTCCAGAGTCAAATATAAAAATTTCTATTATAGGGACAATTAATTACATCTCAAAATGGCAAATGTGCATCCTTGTCAGGTAGAGTGTACTCTGATGGCCTTTCCTCAAACACTGAATGTGGAGATTTGATCTCTTCTAATGGTGCTGAGAAAAGGGTAATTACGCTATGGTCAAAGCTAATTTGCTTTCTGCCAGATGAACTGTTGTATTTTATTGTACGCTGACATTTTAAAGTAATTACGGCACTGTTGACCTTAGACAATTCCAGTTGTATCGCTGTCTACAGCTGCAGCGTTCTACCTTTGGCTGGCAGACAGAGGCTGTAACGAGGTAATGACACGGACAAAGAGCACCATATGGGGCTCCTTTGAGATACACAAAGCCCAGTGAAAGGAAACAAGAAAATTTTAACATCATCATTACAGTCACACATTCTTTCCAGCCATAAAGGATCCCATCCCCCAGTACACAAAATGCCCTCAATAGTTTACTTGCTTATACATTGCATATCTATATGTTTTTCTTCTGTAAATGGCAGCGTGCATTAAGGAGAAAGAGGTCAGGTAGAACTAAACGTGACAGACTGGTCTTCCACTGACACGAGTTCAAAGGCTAAAGACTATTGATTGAGATAAAAGCCTAGGTTCTTATCTAATGTTAAAGACACTCCTTGTTGTCTGAAAGCTGTGCACATAATTAGGCTGAAAGAAGAGCACTTCATCCAGAAAATCACTATAAACTGAGCTTCATTAAACGTAGATATTAGTTAATTTAAAGGAAGATGTTATTTTTCATTGATATGCTTTAATGAGGTATATCTGGTTGTCTCTTCTATGCTAAGAAATATAAGCACGTGCAGAGTGGTTCTTGGTTAATGTAGCCCTGCTAGGACAGAAAAATAGATTAGTATTACTCACAGGGTAATGCTTTATTCCTGTGAACAAAAAAATGCATGATATCAAATACAATAATTTATTGCAGTGAAGAGCTAGTAAAAAAACTGAACTTTGCTGTTACATTAAACATTTTCCTACTGTTTTGTAGCATGGACTTTAGAAATGTCAATTTACGCACAGCATGCAACAGGATTTTAGCTGTATCATGTTCTGCACCTTAAGATAGGTGTAAAAAGATGGTGAAAATGATCCTGTGATTCTAAATCGGTTATCTCCATTAAGGTTAGCTTTGCACAATGAAGCTTTGTTAGATACAGTAGAAAAAGAGTGGTTTAGTTGGCATGTGTCAGAAAAATTACTTTACAAAAGAAAGGTTAGGCCCAGCATTCAGTGTGACTCTTGAGTCCAAATTGATAATACTACTTCTTAGAAATCTTGCTTCCAATTTTGCACTGCTCATCTGGTTGTTACAGGGCTTTTGAATGCAATTTGAAAGCATGTGTTCTGAGAATTCCAGTGCCTTAGGACAGGTTATAAAACAGGGAAGATATTTTAAGACTTTAACTGTTACCAAACATGTAAAGACCTGTTCTGTAACTGGCTACTTGCTGAAGAATTACAGCTTTCTGGTCCAACAGAAGAAGAGTCCAATAGCATTTCTAAAGTAGTGTCCATCTTCATGTTTGAACTCTGAAGTCCAGAATATGTATATGCTTCTAGGTATCTTTCTCTTGAGGTACCCTTGAAACATTTGTTTTGTTTTGTTTCCTTTTCCTTTTAATCCTTCTGTTATCCCATACTGAACTAGAAATACTGCTATTGAATGAAGTAGACCATCACACTGCATGTAAAAGGCCTGCATAATCAAGCACAAGTTAAACACCATCTTTGTGTCCAAAAGACAGTGATAAAGGATGGAAGCCACACCAGCAGTTTTATGACAGTGCTTGCTCTATTGATATATTGCAAGAATAAATTAAGAGAAACCAAAAAGGCAAGGATTAAAGGTAGCCCAGAATTAAAAAAAAAAAAAAAAGAAAAAGAAAAAAAAGAAAATCTGAGTAACACTGTAGCATATTGATATAAAGTAGGTGTGAGGTGGAAAAGGACTATATCTTTTAATAGTAGACAAGCACTCATCTTTAATTCATTGCCAAGGTGCACAATGAGAAATAAAGTATTTTCCAGCTGTTCATATTCATACAGCTGGCCTGGAAGCAGAGCTCCCGGGATGTGCATTGGTACAGCAAATTTTTATATTTGTCCAGGACACAGAGCAAAAGCAAAGCATGTGACTGTTCTTGCTCTATCCAGTCTTATGGTAAACTAGCTAATTCTCAGGCATCTGCCAATTAGGATCAGTGACAGAGATGATCTCTATGGCAAAAGAGCAATTTTCCCAAGATGTATAAACAAACTGATATTCCCCAAGGAATTAGTTTAGATAACGTCAAGAATCATGTTCCTTACATGCTCTTTTGAAATTTGGTCGTTATCTATCCTGTGGCTCTGTTACAAGACAGATGAAATTTGGGGTTAGAACATCTCTGTTGTAATTTGAGGTTAGATGTTGTAGTTATTTTTTTTATCCCAAACTGCATGCAATATTCTTTATATTTTGTGTGTATTCTGTATGCTGCAATAGCTGAAGCTCAAAATGGGACTCACTCCATGCATAGATAGCAGCTCTAGTAGATTGAGCCAGAACTGGTTTATCTTCCTAGCCAAGCTAAGCTTGTCTCAGCTGGATATTGCTCTTCATAAGTTGGATAGTTCCTCTGTAAAGAGTTACAAATTGCACCCTATTATTCTTATTTTATGCAGATTCCATATGTGACATGCTTGGATTGCTACTCATGCAATTTGATTTGGAAATGGCTTGGATTATGACATGAGTCATTTGTGATCTTTTGTGTTAGAGACAGGAATACGTTTTTCTGAATTATTCCTCTAATCTTATTTTGAAGTTCAAAAATTGTTGATGATACTACCTGCAGTTCTAGGATGAAATTCTGACTGAGGAAAGATTCTACTTTTGATCTTCGTGCAGCAAGATTTTCACCTATAGAACTGGATTCTATTTAACATGATTTCTTATAAAAGTCAATGTATAAGGTGAAAGTTGCATTTTCTGATGGAAAATTACATTTACTGAACAGGCAAGTGAAAATAGAAGCAAGAATAAAACTGGAATTGAAAGGTGAAGACATATATCTTGGAAAGAAAACAGTATCCTGGAAAACTGACAACTGCTATATGAAATCAAGATAGAGATTCATATTTGGAAACATCATATATGTCTGCACTGAGAACTAAAGAATCTCTCTGAGCTTTTTTCATAGGAAGTTACTTGAAATAATTCACAACAAATCTAGAACTTTCTTAAAATTCCTAAAGGTTATTTCCTTTGTAAAAAAAAGTCTCTCGATTCTTTATGAAATGAGCTAGTTTTCTGTGTTCTATTTAGTGCTATGAAAGACAGTAACTCTAATCAAGTAGATTCATTAAGGGCCATACTAGATCTGTGTCAAATATGTGACCCTCGAATCTGTGTGCAGTTAGCCGAGGCAATACTATCTCCTCATTACTATCTTGGATTTATTGTCCATGAAATAGGCTGTTGCCTGCTTTTCTATCAAAACAAATATAAAGACTAATCTGGCACATAAAAATGTAAGTCAGATTATTGATTTGTACTAGCTGATCTAGATATACTTATCACAAACATAATAGACTTTAAGAACTGCTACTATCTTCCATAAAAAAGTCTTTTTTAAGGATTATTGATTAGACTGGTCTTTCATTAACCATGTGCAAAATAAATATCATACTTATCTTTTGTAAAATGTAATGTGTTCAGAAGTTTTTGAATGGGTCAGCTTGCTGCTGATAAAATTGTGAACTGGTCAAGAAAGCCAAGAAACAGAATTACAAGCTCAAAAATTCTGAGAAATGGGAAATACAAATCTAGTGTATGTGCTTTTATATCATTAAAGAAAATTCCTCGATAACTTGGTCCCCTAAATATAGATTTTAGAATGAAGACTTTTCAAAGTAAATTGAATGAAAATATTTTTAGTAAATATATATTTTTAAAAAACTTTTTCTTTGTTTCAGCGTCAATGTTGCCTCACTTATTTCATTTTTTCAACTTAGAAAAGTTTAACCTGCTAGATTGTAGAAAATGAAATGGTTTCTTAGCTTTGTTTCAAAAACATTTTCAATGTGTTTTTAACAAGAAGCCTTAATTCAGTTCCCCGGTCACAGGTTACTATAGACAGATTATGTGTTTTCAGAGGAGTTATATGTGCATAATGTGTTTTAAGTATAACCCCAATTCTTCAGAATTGTGCATTTATTCGACTTGGAAATCAGTAAAGAGGTAATGAAGGGAGGGAATATTTTCCTAACATAATAAAAGAAAAAAGAGGTAATTAGTGTCCATGTTATGCATGTTATGTGTAACTTCCGCACTTGCACAGGGAGGATTGGTTTTGCTTTTTCTTCTTTTTCTATAATTCACAATAACATAGTTCATGATAATGTACTAATATCTTATTTTCTTTCTTCTTCTTCTTCTTTTTTTTTTTTTTAGCAGAAGTGAGTTTCAAAATGCCTGTTTTTTTTCTGCCAGATAAGTAATAGGAACTTTGTTCTCTATCCCAAATCTTTTATCTCATTTGTGGATTTAAGGCCACTCAAGTGCTTTTTGTGGACTTCTGTTCTTGACTGATAATCTATTTTCAAGATATATTTTCAATTTGTATTCAATATCAAGCTTTGAAATACCCTATTAACATCCATACTGTTGTTTTACATCAGTAAACAGAAAGCTAGAAAAGACTTGCATTTTGTCATTTTGTCGATGGGGAAATGTGTGTAACTATAAAAGAAACAGTTCTTGTTCTTTCTTTTAGGCTGTTAGAAGTTGATAGTAACGTTCATATTTCTCCATTTTAATTCAGAAATACAAATTGCTGACAATTCTTTTAATATCGAAAGAAATATTTTTGAAAAAAACAGATTTAGAGGTAAAATTTACTCAGAACTTTTGTCAAAACTCAGAAGTTTTGTCATACAACTTTATTAGATCCTTTTGTTGTTTTGGTTTTTTTAAGACTTGATATTGCTTCATTTTACTGCTAAATATTACTGAAGAGATGTAGAGGTTGTCTAGGAAGAATTCAGTCACATTTCTTCTAAATCATTTGTAAAAGTGCCATTTTTCAGGGCTGGATGAACTCCTAGCCATTTGGCTGTTGACATTCAGGATTATCTGCACTGCTCTCCTTGGCTCTCCACAAATAACAGAGATTGCTGGGAACAGGTCCTGCTTCTTTCCTATTCATTTGGCCAACCCTTGTTTATTGGAAACTATCATGCCTCTTTGATTGTCAGCAGTGGCCAAAAACTCAGGAGAGGTAGCAAGTCATTAC
Organism: Nothura maculosa; assembly: GCA_032353885.1. Lineage (NCBI taxonomy): Eukaryota > Metazoa > Chordata > Aves > Tinamiformes > Tinamidae > Nothura > Nothura maculosa. The sequence goes on from JAUBOD010000557.1 coordinate 665,622, forward strand.
CTTTTGTTTGTTTGTTTTGTTTTTCTCAAATGCACAATTCCAGTAGTAATGAAAAAGTGAAAAAGTCTGGTACTTTCAGTAACTGTCTGTTAATGTTATAGCATGTTCTACATCATAAGCTTCTGCATTCTGATCTAAAAAGAGCTGAAGGATTTCTGGACAGCCTCAATTGTCCTTTCTATTCTATACTTCCTCTACAGGAGCATCTAATGTATTCAATTTTAATACTGGTTAAGATATGATTGAATGCTCTAGCATTTTTTTGTGAGTTAGCTTTATTTTTGATATCTTTCTATTTCCATTGACATAATTATTGAATTATTGCCTATCCATAATTACAAACAAATAAGCTTGAGCTACAAAATTCAATTATCCCGCATTTAGCAGCCTTGTAGGTGTTCATAGACTCCCAATGGCCTTTAATCCCAACTGGCATAAGCTGTTATATTTATTTTCCTAAATTCATTACGTTTACCTCATCAGAGTGCAAGATCATTTCAGAGTCACTTGTAGTTGAGTTCAGAAGCTCAGAGTTCAGAAGCTTCAGAGCTTCTGACAGGTCATCAGGTGCAAAGGCAGTCAGAAGGTAAGATTTTTTTAAATTCATCTTATTTTGTCACCAAATTTAAGACAGTGTTTCTATTTCAAAGATTTGAAATAAAACTTGGTGCCCAGAAAAGGTTGCTATTGTCTGTCCTTTAGGAATTCCATTACAGGGCACGGGAGTAATTTATCATGAAAAGAGGACGTTGCAGGAAATTGGCTTTTAAAAGTCGTTCGGTAGAGGCCTGTCATTCCGTAGCCAAACCTTGCCCTACACAATTTCTGGATTGGACCATGAGAGTTTTAGGCTCATTTGATTGGTTTCCTGGACTAACCATGCCAGGGCTGGCAGTGTTAACACCTGGTAACTCATTTTGTTATCCCAGTGACAACTTGAAGCTGTTCTTTGTAGCAATGTAGCTACATTTATTGAGGGTATCAAGACTACTATGTGAAACTTGAAGTATATTTTTGGTTGGAAATAAAAATGTGGAGAAGAGGAGAAAAAAAATAAAAGGCAAATAGAGAGAAGTAGGCAGGAAAAAAAAGACCTGAAGCAGCCTATGCAGTGAGGCAATTCTGGAGACTGTGCATAAGTTAGTTTACATCTTGACTACTGCATTTAGGTTATAAGTATTTCTTTTTATTCCTAATTTTTGTAATTTGCATCTTTTTCCTGTATATTTCCCTAATAAATTTTGTGTGGTGTTGGAAAATAGTCCTGTAAATTTTGTATGCAATTTCCTGAAGTTCTAAAAGGACAACAGAACAGATGCATTTTAGTTTTCCTATATCTAGCTGCTCCAGGTGGAAGATAGAAATTCTGCTCTGATAACAGTGTGCATCCCAGGCTGGCACAGAAGTCTGTTTATGCAGGTTATGGCTGGTTTAAGAAACCTCTGAACTGTCACGTAGGGTCTGAATTAATGAGGCCATACAGGTCTAAGGTCCCTAAAAAGGCCCATCTAGATTAGAATCGATTAATCCTGTAGTGGGCTGCACATTATAAAAGTCACAACAGATGTAGGTTTTGTTTAAGCCAGGTTTTATGAAGATCATCAGCTGTATTCTTTAATTAGTGGTGATCAACATATTTTGACTACAGTAAAAAATTCTTCCATATTATTAGTTCGCATTTAATATCGTCTGAGAGATATCTTTTGTGAAGGAAAACAGAAGTCTAAGGTATGATTTATAGTGAGCAAATATGTTAAGAAGAAGAATTCAGCATGCCCTGTAGATTCAAGGAAAATATAAATCCCTTCAAATATTTGAATTATTGACAGAATTGATACTTCTGTATTCTTCATGCATTTCCAGCTTCCTACTGAAGAAGTCAGTACCTTTTCACTGTATGAATAAGATTAACTGTAAAAATCAAATAGCTTTAGTGACTGAAAGATAATATAGTTATTATACAGAGCTGCACAAAACCAGAACTCTGGCTCTGCAAGCTTGGGGAAATCAGAAATAATTTTATAGCTGTTGTCTCTGTAATGAGCTAATATAAAAACTATGATGCAAATACTCATAAAGACTTTTTGTTTTTCTTCATTTGCAAGGAAAGCCCAACCTGTTTGTATGGGGAACACTGAACACAAAGGAATCTGTAACATATTAATATGGAAAAAGAGTAAAACTTGTGGCGTCATTTTTGTTTTGTGATATATTGTGTGTCCTATAACTCTAAAGAAATAATTCCATTAAAGAAATTGATCTCTAACTAAAATGCCCTCCAAAAGGCTTGTAACCCATTTGCAGGGTGCTCTTGGAATTATTTTAAAACTCATGCTTAGATGAATGTGTTTGGACTGCATAAAGTCTGTTAGTCTGTTAGCAGACCTTTTAATTCTGGTTTTGAGCTATCAAGTCCTAGTGAGCAATCAATTGAACATCACTGATCTATTAGGATATCTGGCCTTTAATTTCATCACTATCAATATTAAGCGGTCAAAATAAGAGGTTATTTTAGCTGGGTTATTATGATTGTAGCAAGGCCTGACACTGGTGACATGTGAAAACTACCACCACCACCAGCTCCATCGCAACTCCAGCGTCCCAAGTGTGGCAGGTTTTAATGCTCAGAGGCATCGCAGGTTTGCAGCTCTGCACACAGGTGTAGGGCACATCTCACACCCCAGATCATGTGCACGCATCATGCCTGACAGATCAAACCGCGGCTCCAACCCCCCTCGGTGCCGCATCCACAACTGCTCCATCTCCAAAGAGCTACTGCTTTGTGCCGAACCAGTCACAGCTAGTAAATTTTCCAAATGGAAAGCAGTGTATATTTTATTAATGAAAAGCAAATTGCGGCAGGAAAGACAAGCGTGTTGGCTTTTTTGACATTTAAAAAAGGTGCGTCCTCCTTCCTTTTAATATTTGCCTTCATACCATCCTGCAAATGATTTTGTTAATTAGTTGTGTTTTCTGCGTGCTTCATACAACCAACTCAAGGGAGCTAAGGGACTGTGCTAAAAGAGATTAAAAATCTATCAAATGAATACAATATAATTTTGAAGGTTTTAGTGTATAAGAAGATACTTTTTAATACCTGTTTGGACACAAACATAAATATATGTACTAGGATCCTTAAAGTTTGTCCTATCGTGATGCTTGAAAAAAATTATTTTAAAGGAAGAAAAAAAGGAATAGGAAAGCTAATTTTCTATTCAACTTAATAGCAATGGAGCATTAAAAAGGGAAGCTGGAGATGTGCGTATTTACCATGAGGGAATGAACTGGGCATTAATGGGCTCTGGAGGCTTATTTGGAGACAGCTGCACTTATCATGAATCAGGAAAGGGAAATAGCCGCCCTGGTGCACTGCAGGTCAGTCACAAATGTCGACTTCAGAGAGCTATAAATCTCTAGCATTACTTCAGCAGCCGACTCTCAGAACACCCTTCTAGCATTTTTCTATAATTTAAAGATTATGTAAGGTGTATGGTGAGAGTGTTCGATGAAAATATTAATTTAGAGATAAATCCTGTAAATGCTGTAAAGCAGCAGCTTCTGCTGAGCAGGATCATCTTCTGGTACACTTCAAATAGGAATTGCTGCTAGTTTTGTCAACAGTAGGAGGTCATGGATGGCTGCCAAATAAAACAAGGCCTTTTTCAATAAAATGCTTTCAGTTCTAAGTAGTCGCAGAATATCTTCCTGTGCTGTTTTATTACAGATATTTAAACTTTGATATATTGTTTTATACCAACAGTTCCTTGAGTCAGAAATCTTAATCGTAAAATGAATTGGAATAAAAAGCAATTAATCACAGTTAACTCCTTCTGGCATGTCCAAAAACGTATTTTGTTGTTGCTTCTAAGTGTTTTAAAGGCATTATCCAAGCTCACAGATTTTGTATCCCACTGTGAGGCTGCCGGCTTTCAAAATCTGATATTTACATGCTGAAATTTAAAGCTTTTAAGAAAAGTGACGAAACTTCTTTGCAAATTAACATTTTAATTACTGTGAAATAGAGAGAGTGTTGCATTGTTTTAATTTCACCAGCCCGCGCTATAGGAGTAGACCTTTTTAGGTCTTGGTAATAGAGCCTCATGGGTATGTCTTGAGCAGTGCTGCCTTGTTGAAGGTTTTTCTCTAAAGTATCAAAATACTGAAGGAAAGAGAGTAAGGTAGAAGTCTCAGCTTTTTTCATAAGTTAAAGTGAAAATGATGTCAAGTGATATGTCTGCCCATGATACCAGAAGCTCATTTCACAGAACTTTTAGTTTTATGTTTTAGGTTAAACTATAGTTTGGATAGTTTCTCTTTACCTAACAGAATCCATAGGGACTTAACTGCACAAATTTTCACTAATTTTGGAAGGAATGCTAGTAAAATAAGAGACTGTATGCAAGTGACTTGTACAAGATACAAGACTATCATATCTACAGCTCCTTAATTGTCGGTAAAGCTAATGAATTAATGAAATATATGGAATGTTTGGTATGCATTTTTCTCAAAGTCCATAGAGAGTTTGGTGGGCCCATTATACCTTAAAATCACACTTTCCAGTAAAAAACCCTGATCACTTATTTTTCCTTATAAATTATAAGTTACAACATCCCTTTGTTCCATAAACCAAGAAAGCTCTTGGAGTGGGAAAGAAAGAGGTATATATTTGTACAATTCAAACACCAGATGTGTTGCAACTCTGTATACAACCTTAATATTGATATTTGTTAACTTCATGCATAAATTTGCGATCCTAATGTGTTTATATGGATTTTTATTCAGCTTTGTAGATTTAAAAAAAATCAAGCTGAAAACCTGGATGCTGTCTTTTAATATATCTTTATACTTCAGTAGCAGGAGTAGAAATTTTAGAGCTCAAAGATTTTTACCTTTTGTTGACAGAATAACTGACAGAAATGGTATGAAATTACTCTCTAACTCAAACAACACAAAAAGGGAAGAGAGACTATGAGTTTCTTGGTTTCTGGAAGGAGAATGTGGTTGTTCTTCTTGTCGCTGGCAAACTATCTCATCTCATTCTCATCTCCATTGCCTTATCCCCATAGAATATTCCAAGTCCAGCTCCCACCTAATCCCAGGCTTCTTTTTTTTCAGTTGGCCTCTGTTCTCTCTCATAGGGCTGTGCCGCAACTGTCCTCAACCATCCACTTGTCCATTTGGTGCTCTCCCCACTTCACCTCGAGCCCATTCACCTGCTTCAATTTTTACTCACTGTTTGTTGCCTTCTCCTCTATCCCACCTCTGTCATCCCCTGTCTCTTGAGCTTTCATTTAATTTCACTACTCCTTTCTCTGCCACCTGTTAATTTCTTGTGCCAGTGGCTCAGAATTCCTGTCTCCTGTTCCAAGGTACCAGTCCTTCTCAGAGAAAGCATTGCCAGAATACTTCAACAATATAAAATAATATGCGTTCCCTAGCTTCATGAAAAATAGCTACATCATTTTGGCAGGTACTTTATATAAAGTTATATCCTGAGGCATAAGAACCAACCTGGAAGATTTCAGCCAAAACGGTTAAAATTTATTAAAATTGTAAGCAACTGAATTATAGTAAAACAATAGATTATGTCAAGTAACATTAACCATAATGGGCCAAGCTTTGTGTAAAACATTTTTTTTTCAGTATATAAATACATAAACTCAGGAAATAAACAGTATAGATAGGGTAGGTGTTAAATCATTATTTTACGCAAATAGTACCTTCAGATAATTTCTATTATAAAATGTTATAATGTTTGCAACTGTATATTCTCAACAGAATGTGTTGCAGACTCTACATAGACTAAAAATAAATATTAAAGAAAGAATGCTTTCTTTAATAGTATGCAACCTAGATAAATCTAAAAAAATTACCTAAAATGGCTAAATCATACATCTTCATAGCTAAAGCAGCACTGCTGTGCTCGTGGTGTTACAGAAACATACAAGAAGGTTCTGTTTCCATGAATCTGATGGAGTCTTTTGACAGAGGGTTGCCACCTTCCCCAACCTCTTGGGGAAGAGAGCTTTTGTAAATGGACTAAGAGCTTAATGTTATGAGAGGTTTTATAAATGCATTGAAGCTTAACATTCTTCTTTGAATGATTTTGGTTCTGGTGAATTGTCATTTTTGTGATGAAACCTTTGTTTATCAGAAAAGCCTAGCCTGGCTGTAGGTGAAGAAGACTCTGCTGAAGCTACCAGTGAAGCAGTTCTTTTGCACAGGGAGTCATGCCAGTAGCTTCCAGTAGTGCCAGATCCATCAGATTGCTTTTGTCCTGATCAGCTCCTACAGTGCAAAGCTTTCATCTTTCTGTTGTGGCTCTGTGGTTATCCATAGCAAATGCATCATTGTTAGGGTACTTCTAGTTGAAGTGGAGATAAAGCTGTTGTTGGAAAGCTCACAGAGCATCAGGGCTGATGGGGTCCTGTTCTCAACTCTCCTTTATTTATGCTAAATAAACAATAGGGCTTTCCCATAAGTCAACATACTCTGTTACTTCAGTGGGACAGGCTGGAGCTGCCTAGACTTTGTTGTGCAGGATTTTTGGGTCTCAAGTATGGAATAAGTATTAATTTGAGATTTAAAAATAGGAAGAAATATCAGGGCCTGGTATTTTGCAATACTGCTTGTATTTTTCTAATTGAGGGACTGGAGGCTTCATTATGAAAATAAAATCAAAATATTTATTACATGATAAAAAACAAGCTGTAAGGAAGAAGTATCAAATATTATGAGACTTCTGGTACAGCAAGGCATTATAGATGCTTCCTTTAATTGCCACTGTTCTTCAAAAGTAATGGACTGCAAATTGCAGGGAAGGTAGCTGCTAGCTTGGCTATTTCAGACGGAGAAGAAATCAAAGACCCTTGGGAAAGACTTAGACATATCGATCAGATATTTCAAAGAGAAAAAAGGTTGGCTCAAAAGTAGAGAGTATACTAATGTTTTAATAAGAATTTTTAATGATTTTATGCCATTCAAATATTGACACTGTCCAGAAATTAAGCAGTATATCTGAATTTCATCACCATTCAGTTCACATAAGCTGCAGAACATCAATTAGATGGCTTTAGCTGACCAGGTATTCACCTGAATGAATGAATTAGAGCTTCAGATGATTCTGTACTCCATTATGAATTCCGGAAGATGATGAGGAATCTTTGTTAATTATGATGATGAAGTATAATTGGTATGAAAATTGAGACCCTTATTACAGATAGGAAAAATGAGCATAGCCCTGTACAAGCAAATATGTCATACTTCTTTTGTCTCTAAAGTAGCTAAATAACACCTAACTATACTAACAATCTTTTAGATTGTTCACTAAAAAAATTCACATCACAGTGGACTTTGAGATATAAATCTCAACATGTGCATATGTGTATTTACACATATTTAGAATCTCTTTTAATTTTCTTCTTGAATATTACCTAGTTGCCATCAAATTCAACCAGTAGTTTTCTGGCATTTATGAAAATTGCCTGAGTGCTTAAATATGGACTTTTTATTCTTTTTTCTTAATTTTAATTATTTATGTATTTATTTTTACTTTAGAGATATCTGAAGCATGAAAGCTAAACAGATATACAGTTATCATATGCTTGCTATGACAGTGGGGGATTTAACTGTCATTTTAGGAATCTGAAACTTCATTTTTCTGTTCTCCTGTTTTGTGTTGTTGTTGTTTGTTTGTTTTAAGTGGTTGTCTAAGTGATTGTTCCAAGAACTTGAAAACATTTCATACACTAGAAGCTTTTTCCTCTCTCAAGTCTACCATACCATTCTGCTAACTGAATAAAAGTTTATGCTTTCTTGTTTTTCTCTACTGCTCATTTTATTAGGCCCCTTGTAGAGGGAGAAGAGCTGCTCTGCGCAATGGAGACTTTCTTTGTTTGAGTAGTATAAGGACCCTGTGTCATGCACAATCTGAATTGGATGCAAGATCTCCAGTGGTATCTTCTCTACCTGCGCAATTCATAATTTCTCTGACTTTCGCATATCACTTACCATGACCATCCCCACATCTTGCATTCTCAGTTCCATACATCCAGAAAATGCAACAAGGAGTATTTGAGAGGCTTATTTTTCTCCTCCTTAATTCTTCCTTATGTTGCGAACATAAGGAGATCTGAATTTAACACAGAAATAACCCTTGAAATCCTCTATGGCCATAGTTAATCATGGTCCACAGCAGGAAGAAAAAAAAAAAGTCCTTAAAGGGGCATTTCAGCTGCTCACACCTTGTGAATTCTTGGGCCCTGTGCATCTCTTCCCAGTTCTCTTACATCAACAGATCTACATTAAGGAACCACTGTCATTTAAATATTCAAACTGTGATGTACTCTTTTCCAGATCCAGTGTCTGCAGATTGATCCAGAACAGATTTTCCACCCTGGTCAGCCCTACATTCAAGAAGCTTATCATGGATAGAGCCCTTGGCCAGGTGACTACCATCTTTTATTATTCCCCAGAAGATTTAAATCATGTACGCTAGCATCTGTGACCAATACCAGGGAGATATCACAGACAAAGTTTTACAGAAACAACTCAAAAACTCAACTAAAGTTGTGATAAAACTCAATTGAAATAAACTTTGGAGTCAATGTGTCTGACCCACATCCCTATGGATTAGCTACATCAGAAGTGATCTGTGAAGCACAAAATTGTAAAGATAATTGAGAAAAAACAATTTACTGTTCTGGTGAAAGGTGGGATCATGCTATTGAAATACTTTGGGGATTCTTTTTGTCTTATGCTCTTTTCTGTGAGAGACATAGGCATCTGTGGATGCAGATCAAGATTTAAAAAAAATAATGACTGCACAAAGATATGTAAAATAAGAGAATATGATGTTACAAAACAGAACTGCAGTATAATAGCCAGTAGTCTAATTTGGAAAAATAAGCATTATTTTTGAAAACTGTTTATGGCAGTAATTCTAGAAATAAATAAAAAACAGCATCTAGTTTATAAAAATGCCCATGCAAAAAGTTGTTTTGCATGTACCTTTAGCAATGATCTGAAATAATTGGCAACTAAGATTTCATGTAATGTCTTTCTACTATTTTCAATCAGTTTGTGAAATGACCTGTTTTGCAGTCTCACTAGAGCATTAATTTAGATCTCTGATGTACAGCTTGTCCCAGTATTTGCTACCTGTTTCTTTTATTTAGTTTTAATACAGAAATGATAGGATATTTGTTCTTTATCAGGATATCTATATGACTTTCAAGCCTTTGTTGACACCAGTTATTCATAGCTATGTCATCTATAGTACTTAGGTAAATTTACTATTATTACTGGGAGAAAATGCAAAAGAACTTCCTTTTTTTTTATACAGAGATAAGGAGATTAATCAGAGGGAACCCATGAAGTTCTTCCTGGGGTTTTATCATAAATGTAAACAGTGCTGGCATCTCCCAGTAAGCCATCATTCTAAATATGTATATTGTAATTTCCACTAAGTATATCTTTATATATGCCACAAAACATTATCCATTTATATAAGCTATTGCTTTAGACTGTCTTAATGGTGTGGTATCTGTGTATTCTGCCTTTATTTCATGTTTCTTGCATTATATAATTTAGGCCTTTCAAGTAATGTCAACATAGACAGTTCTTTTTGGCTAGATCATCACTTAAGGTTGTTGTCTCTGAGAGCAAATTGCCCAGAAGAGGCCATTACACACTTTGCTCCCTGAGAGCTTTTTCTTTCTGGGCCAACTGCTAATTTTGGGCCACTGGCTTCAGAGCTCAAATTACCTAATGTCTGCTTCAAAAACAAATTGGAAAGTCCATAGCACAAGTACTGAGTCTTGCTACATCCGTACTGCTTTCCAGATCCATCAGTGGGGTGAGTAAAGTAGGTCTAGCATCAAGACATTGAAGAGGAAAGCCTGCCACAGCTGAGCTCTGTCTACCGCTTACACTTAAGGGTCTTTTCTAAAAGCACTTCTTTGGTATTTCCTGCTTGACATGACTTGTAATTTATCAACTTCACTATAGCAAGAAGATAACCAAATCCTTTCTTTCTAAAAAGCTTTGCAGAAATAAAGCACCTCTGTCTGCAGAGACGTCTGAGATGCACAGACCCTGACTAAAGCAGCAAAACTCTCAGGAGTCACTCTCAGGTATGGGAGCTACTGCTCAAATGGCTAAGGCTGTAAAAAAAGCTGTAGCAGCCTATATGGACTCAGCGGCTTTCTGCAGTAGTTCTTCATTCACACATCAGAACATCAAGGCTGTTCTCTTCCACATACAACAACCAAGAAAAGGCAGTAGCTGTGACATAGCCACAGCTTTTGTTCTATTGAATTCTCTTTCAGGACAAGCATCCTTGTATCTACAGAAAGGGCTAAGCTGTTCTTACAAATCTAGTTGAAGAGCTTCAAACATGGAGGAATGTTTGGTATCTCTGACCTCCACAAAACCATGTGAAGTGAGTTTTTACTGCTATTATTTGGAGGTAGCACCCTGTCACAGAATTGCTATGATGTAGATTATGAAGAAGATTACAACATATTTATGAGGGAAGGGGCCATCACAACTTTAAATTCATAAACAAGAAACTGCAAAAATCACTTGTGATAAATTATACAGTGGTTGCAAAATTGAAATCAGTACTGTTACTCAGGAAACTAAGCAATCACTTCTACAGAAGAAATTCTCAAACTTGTTTAGAGAGAGCATAATTTCATTAAAAAGTCTCTCTATTAATGTTTTAAAAGATTAATTTGTTTTTGGCAAAAACAGTTATTTAAAATCATGATTTTCAATAACGAGGTTTTCATTTGATACAGATTTTGTATTGACCTCGATGACATCATGTATTGCTATAGTTTGAACTGAAATGCCTAACTCATAATTAGTACTGTAAGCATGACACTTAGAGAACCACTGTTCGCACATTAAATAGAAAGAAACCTCATCTTTTGCATGAATCTTCATGAATGACCTGCATATTTTACATCTTCTATTTAACTGTATTGTGTTTATCTTTTAAGCAGTGCACAGAAAAGAAAAAAAGGTAACTTTTGCATTCTTTCTGCTTCCTCCCACATTCATTTCAAAATAATTTAGAATGGCCCACAGGATGTAGGTTCATATAAAAAGGCATTTGTATACATAATCAATATCCCATACTTTTCAGTGAAGGAAGAATAGAAGTCTTAGTAGTGTAGTAGACTTGGTGTGGGCTCTAGTAAAGGAATTAGAGATTCTTTGTCTTGATATTCTTTAGAAGTCTCTCCAAACCCAGCACTTGTCCAGTTAAGAGAAAGCCTAGGCAAGGATTTTTCTAACTTTTAAAAGTATCAGTTCACCAAAAACAAATCTTTGAGAAATGGCAGAGAAGAAGGACATGGCAAGTTCAATGTGAAAAATTTCTCAGCCTCCTGGTATAATTCATGATCTAAAACAACAGAAAAACTCTTAGAACAGTCAGGAGCTGGCATTCCCACTTCTGCTTGTAAATGCAGGATATGAGCTCCAAGACTGTTCTCTGAGTGATTCAAAATGGGTCAGGGTCTCAGTCCCACCAGTTACAGCCCTTCCCCTTTGGAGAAATGAATAATCATTGAATTAAGATTTGGTGTCTTCTCCTCTCCATTTTAAATACGGTGTTTGAATCAGTCTCCCAACTCCCAGAGTGCAATTAATTATTTCAGCAAAGGAATAGAGTACTTGTGTGGGATGTAAAATCTGGCAGTGCAAGAATAAAAAAAATCTTCTATTCCCCACAGGAATGCCTGGGGTCACTGAGTTGTATGTTATCCTGATTTAAGTTTCTGCTCTTTTCCCTTTTCCCACTCTTTTAGGGGAGTAGGGAACAAGGCAACTCTGTAATGTCTTCCTGTTGTTCTGATGTGGAATGGAAGTCTGAAAGAAAATTTTTAGGCCTGTGTCAGACACCTAAGTAATTTACAGTCTCATCCGTAGTATCAGGGATATTTTACACGTAAGCTACTTTATTTACAAAGAGGGATTCCATATATTTTTACAGGTAACAGTTTAGAAGGTATTAGCTAAATGGTATGTTCCTGAATTTCCATCCATGTAAATCAATGCAGCAGAAAATTAAGGTGACTGGGCTTTGTGGAGATGGTTATGATACATAGTATTTTTGTAACAGAAACAAATTAAAAGCCTTTAATTTATAAGTGCAGAAAGAATTATTTTCATACTTGCTTAAACTTCTGGCTGAGTTACTAGTCTTCCATGTCTATTATGCTCTTCTGTTTCCTTCTTTTATATGCACCTTTTCCTTACATTTATGACCTTTTTTTTTCCATACTAGCTGAGTTGAGAGCCCTGTGTGATTCCCTAGTGGGCAGGTGACTAAAAGTAAACTCCTTCCTACCAGCAGCCATTTTGGTGCTTTCCATTCACTTCAGGACAGAATTAGTTTGTGAAAGGAGAAGCTAAGGGCTAGATTTAGTTTAAGATACAGTCAATGGTAGCGGACTGATCTTTCCGAAAGATACCACAGTAGTACCAACTTAGACACTTTCCTGCTTGAAGATGATGAGAAGGAGAAAATGTGGATAATGGATGTGGAGAGGAACGTTGAGAAGAAGTGTTAAGTTGCTAGCATAGTTCTGTTAAATTTCATTGGTTTGGCTGTCCATTTTTAACTTTATGCGGCTAGGTTACATATCAAGGGGCTTCTGGGGATGATGCTGGTTTTCTATGTATTCATTCCCATGATATTAAACTCCTCCATCGATTTGACTAAATTTCATCATGTAATATAGTTGTGGAATATATATTGTTTTTATTTTCAAAGGCAATTACACAATATGAAAGTCTTGAGATACAGTACAAAAAAGACTTTTGAAAAAGGATTAAGAAGCAAAAGTAGGAAAAATTTAGATACCTAATACTAATGTTTTCTCCAGCCTGATATATATTTGTTTGCCTTCACCTGAACTATTTGTTTTTCAGAATTTTTTAACTGAATTATCTTATGCTTATTCATTTCAGAGTCTATGGTAAAACAAATTATGCAAACTTTTTTTAGTACACTTGTATAGCTAGTATTGTTTTTTTTTTTAATTGAAATGAAGCTTACATTGTTTCTATATCTTTTTATTGAGTGAGGGTAGTTAACTATTTTGTAGTGCTGTGCTAGAATTTAGGAAGTTCCTCACTGATTAGATAAAATAGTATACTTCTCCCAGGATTCCAGAATTCGTTAGTAAGCTTTTGTTTCCCCTTCAGGTTTGCAGCTTGCTTCTTGTTATCTTGTTTAAATTTTAGCACAGAATGTAAATAAGATGAAATATGCAATGCTAAAAGCAATATATAGTATAAAATGTGTAAGCAGTCTGCTCCACTCTGTGCACAAATTGTGCCAGAATATTTACATTCCTGGTCCATATATGCAATGAAATACTCTTTCACTTGCGTTAGACCACTCCCTTTCAATGCCTCTGTTTGCATACATATTTGCATACACTTTTTTGCCTAAGGATTTGAATCTGTACCTTTTTTTCCCACTTCCTTTTGGCTTCTTTGACTTTTTCTCAACACTTTGGTCCCATAATATGAGCAAATACCCACAGAATGATACATCTAAAAATATTACAGTCTATTTTAAAGAATGGTTGATAATTCTTTTTTTTTAATTTTCTGATAAAGGAAACAAATTTTTGAATTGACAGTGGAGCCTCTGATATCTTAAAAGATTATTCTTTTTTAAAAAAAGGATGATACAACAGTAAGAGTTGGCAAATGTTAGAAAGAAAGAGTTAAACAGAATGGAAATGTTTTTAAAGTGCCTGAATGCCTGTACATATTAGCTAGCCCTGAAGAAACTCTCGAGATCTAAATCCAACTGACACCGCTGTGGTTTACAGCTAGACTAACTTTGTGACTTTGAAAAGTGTTTCTTCACCTTGCTTTTATATGACACCAATTTTACTGTGTGCTAGAGGTGACTGAGAAACATATTTTGTTGGTTAAAAAATATTACATTAAATGGTTGTCTTCCATACAATTTTCAAATAGCAACCAATCAAGGCCTGTTTGGTGATGTGCAAATTTTCAGTCAATTTGAACTGATTTGGCTCTTCAGAAGGTTAAGGTAGTTTAATGGTTGAAAGCACATTGCTGTGCAGCAAGCTGCAAAAGTCAAAGGGTTAGAGGATTAGGATTTCATTTCCTTTTAGCCAATGCCATGTCTGTTTTCTGTCCAAACTACTTCTTGTTCCCATTTAACCCATGCTTTTAAAGACAAAAGGGGTTGAGAACTTGTGGGCCTCAGGCTTCATTTTAACAAGCCGTCTCTAGCACTTTGGAGCGTAATTTGTCATAAATGTCATAGGTCAGGGAATGTTGAAACCTACAGCCAGCAGATGGTCATTATGACAGCAGTTACGTTTCAGAAGGCAAAGATACTTTGTGATATTTACTTGGTCGTGTGAATGTTACACCTCCGCAGAATATTTTCAAGTTCACTCTTAAAATGAACTCCCTTTTTACTGCTCATTTCTTAAACGGAACTCTCAAAACCGTTGGAGTGCAATCCTCTTTTCACAACTCAAGGGATACGGTGGGCTTCCTTGCATGAGTAAAATATACCTGTGGAACAATTTGTTGTTTAAAAACAATTAATTGTAATAGTCCAGAATTATTAGCCATAACCAAACTTCACTGTGTTCAGCTGACATTTTCATCCTTACACTAGTTCTTCACAAAAGCTACAGGAAATAGAGAATGCAAATAATGGCAGCATAGGGTTTTTCTGGCAACACAGTCTCTCCGGTTGAATTGGAGCACTGTTAAACTGGGAATCTTTACTATCATTATACTTTTACATCATACAACTAGAACCTTACACCAAATGAAGTGTATTCCTTTGGTGTATTCATGTACACCTTCATGGCAAATGACAAACCAATGTAAAGTTTTTGAAGCAGAGGTGAAGGAAGGCATGGAAAGCTGCCAGGAACAATGTCAGTGCCAAAAGTATAGAGTCCACAGTTGCAGAAATAAATATGCAATTTAGTATACACGGTTCAGAATCTTCACATCTGCATAGGGATTGTTTTACAGGTTAAGAAAAAGAGAGGACCATTCATTCATGCTTAATAGCTGGCTGATTTCTTATAGGCTTAATGACAAATCTGTATCTTAAGAAGCAAGTAAGGGTTTTTTGTTTTTTTTTTAACAAATTGGTTGTATAAAAGCATATTGTGGATCAAAGTGGTGATTATAGATAAATATAGGACTATATATGTAAATTGTGTGCGAAAAGCTAATAGGTAAATGAGGTTGATATTGCTCATAGGTGAAGAATGTGGGTGAGTGAAAGTTTGGTGTATATATATATATATATATATATATATATGTACCAAGACCCTCTTGTTTCAAGATAATTAGGTATGTCAAAAAATCTCTGCTATATTTAGTGGAAGACAATGCATTTTTCACATATGGTTGAAGCATTGTTCAACAGGTGGTTATTTGGAATCCGAAAATTAATTAATTAATTTTCTAGCTAGTCATAGAACATCTTGTTTCATTCCAAGTTCCACCAAGTGGCTTGAATGAAAGTCACTAACATATTTTATACATGTAAAGAGCTACAATAACAGTAGTTGAGATTATAAAAGAGGACTTGGTTTCCAAGGAAATAAGGCTTATATGATTGATTTGTACTTCTGTCTGCCTCTTTAATCTATGTTTTTTAACCTGTTAGCCAATGTCACCCTATTTGACAGGAATTTCACACATTCACAAAACATAAAATAGCTGAGTTCCTCTAAGTTTCCCACAAAGCTGACTGGATAGAGAAGACAATCCAAATTATTCCTATAGCATGAGACTACTAGTTCTTTTTGGCTGTTGCCTGCCCAGTCAATTTACAAATACAGGCCAGCAACTCATTGTTCCCATTACTTGGGATGCGCGCATTACTGGAAACCAACCACAATATTTGTGGCCAAGATGGGACTAGCAAATGATATAACACTGGACAAAAGCACATAAGACATCTATGAGCACAGAAAAGCAGAGGTTACTACTGTGATATAAGAACCTATCAAAATCCATGGAAGAAACCACACTAGTTTAGTCCCACTGCGTAAGTTGCAATTTGTCTTTTGTCTGCAATGGTAAGAGTTATAGAACTACCTGCAACAAAAGAGGAATTTTCCTATCTGAGTTCGGAATTCAGAAGCCTTGAAAATACAGTCTCTGCGTGTGATTCACGCTTGCTCCCAGTGATGAGGATTTTGTCAGTGTTTGGAACTTGAAGGGTATATCCTGAGTTTCTGAGCAATTTCAGTGTTTAAAAAATTTGATTCTAGAGTCACTCGCTTGCAGTTTGTGAACCTGGCATTTGTGCCTTTTTTATTCCACCTTGCATAACATAAAGTCAAATATGTAGGATATTCAGCCTGCCTTGAAGGTCATAAGAGACTTTGAGGCCATTATTTCTCCAGGGTTACCATAAATGAAATATGCAATTTTTAGTTTTCAAAGGCTCTAGATTAGAGAGACACAAACCTAAAGGATATTACCCTTCACAACCTGGATTCTATTTTATGTTCTTTCAAGGTAGTAGCCTCCAGAGTCCTGATGACCCCAATAGCTGTCTGTGAGTGAGTGGGCCACATTTCCTATCAGTCATCATGACAAATTTGATCTGCAACTAACTTTATTTAAACACTTTATAATTAAAGCCTGTTCCAGTGATTGATAAGTATTGGATCCAACTCCCTCTCAAACAGTTTAGATATCGTTAATCTCTGGATCTTGTGCATCCTGATAATCACAGGAAAGAAACTTTCGTGGATAAAGAAATGACACTAAAGATGTCATAAACCTGCACATGGAGGGTGCCTATTTCACTCTCATTTGAGAAAATGTAGAGGATGTTCAGGGAAATTCTGAAATTCAAACAGCAGATGGTAAGAAACAGTTCTAGCAGTTTAAAAAATTTATTAGGCCTTTGTACATTTTAAGTCCAGAAGGGACCATTATGAATATTTTCTCTAATTTCAGATCGAGCAAAGACAATATAACTCCACACAGTAAATTCTCCTGGAAATAGTGTTCCATGGCTTTTAGGGGGACATCCTTGCTGGCATAATGTGAATATAATTTTTGAAGCATGGGAAGCATGAAACAAAACACTTTTTTTTTCTCAATTTAAAATATCATTCCAAACATACTCAGCACTTAAAATGGCTTGAGGGATGGTTCAGATACTCACCTGTCAAATATATGACCATTTTAGCATGCTACATCACAGAGAAGAAAATCCTGAACCAAGCACTGCTAAGAGGGTTGGAGCTAAATCTATGCTGGGCACCCTCCTCACCCCAACACACACACGTGCACAATAAATTCCTGTCTATACATGCTCCTCACCCAGTCATTTTATGAACTATGGTATAGCTGTGCTGTGGTCTCACCAAGTAGTTGTCATGACTTTTTCTTGAGGTCTAGCTGCTGTTGAGAGAGGAGAAGTGAGGATTTATTGACTTACCTAAATCCCAATAAAGCAGCCTCAAGCATTAGTTCAGCCCTTAGAAAAGGTGCAAACAAAAAGAAATGGCCAAAAGCGAAGCCTTCCATAAACTGAAAACACTCCTGCATCCTATTTAACTAGACTCTTGTTTCCTTAAGAGCAGATTTCAAGCTATGAGATTTACCTCAGCGTTATGATGGCATTATAGCAAAGAAGAACTTGTGTCAAGCAAAATGCAGTTATTTTTCTCACTATAGCAATGAGAAACCTAGAAAAGAAAACCTGTACCTCAGTATCCAGATGAATAAAAGGACAATGTGACAGAGGAACCAGAAAGAATTTGTGAAATAGTTTCCAAATTAAGAGCAAGATTTTCAGGTTTTTTTTTTTTTTAATGAAAGTTTTGCTTTACTTGCTATATAGTGTGAGCTCATTGGTTTAATTGTGTATATTACTAAATATGCAATGCATTCAAAATATAAAGAGACTTAATAAAAGATTTCAAGCTACAGCTGAAGGTTATGCATATAAGGAAACTCTTTATAGATATATGCTGCTGCTAAAGTCTTTGCATCTTGCAGTTTTATAGATCCTAAAATTAGATGTAAACTGTAAACTGATATTATTTCCAAGACTGTTTTAGTAACATCTGGGTACACACTTGCACACTCTGCACCAGGTGCAGCTGCCCTTCCTTGCATGAAATGCTTCAAATGCAGCTAACTGGTTAGTTTGAAGTAATCACCCAAGCCTCACTTTTCTGCTCCGTGTTCTTTCTTGAATTTCCCTGTTTCCATTCTGTGCAGGTCAGATGATATTAAATTATATTCAAAATTATGAAATTCTGTGGGAATCCTAAGCAAATAAGAGGAAAAAATGTAACTTTACAATGAGGCAATCTGAAACTGGCCCTAAAGCACTGTTAAGTTAATACTGCTAGCAACTTGTAAAGCTATTTAGTTCTGTCATTTCTGGGTGGTAGCACATCCAGAGACCAGATTACTTGCTCGCTAATCTTCCAAAGCGGAATTCTGCACCCTAACAAGCAATTAGGATAGTCTCTTAAAAAAAAAAAAAAAAGAATCTGGAATTGTAGGTGGCCACTAATTATTAAAACAGAGTCATAAATAAGGGTCAATATTTGAGCTCAGCAGTTCGGTGACAGGGTCTATTAGGTGGCCTCTGAGCCACCGAATTCTGGCATGGCAGAACACAGTGCGTGGGGCAGCCCCTGTGCACGAGCACACCCAGGACCCTGCGCACCCCAGCACCCTTGAGCCCCTTTCAATTGCTGCCTTTGTCTGCAGTGTGTTTACCTCCCCCTTTTTCGTCTCTTTCTTTTCTCTTTTTTTTTTTTCTTTTTTTTTTCCCCTTGTTCATTCAAATCTCACCCTCACTCACAGTCCTTCAGGCAACCAGCTTGCTGGAGCCAGCTGCTGAGACAGGGCAGATGAGAAAATGAAAGCGAACGCATGCCGTTTTGCATGGTAAAAACAAAGCCATTCCCAGCCCCAAGCCACCTCAGCCCTTCAAGGAGTGGGTGCAAATAAATCCTGTGGGATTTTTTTTATTTTTATTTTATTGCAGCACTTGTGATACTCCTTTTCCTCTCGCAGCTGTCTGTCGCTAAAGACACAGGCTGATTGTGTGAATGCACAATGATAGGCGAATTGCTTTAATTTGTTCAGTGAATATTTTCCTACTTGCATCTCTTCTCTCCCTGCCAGCCTTATAGGGATATTTAGAGTGGAATGACAGTTCTACCACATGCCCAAAATCCACTGTGTAATAGGGTTCAGTTTTCCTTGATGCTTTCTGCTTTCTGCCCTTGCGATATAGTTTTGGGTTTTTTTTTTCCATCGTCATCTTCTGGTTTGTGGGAATTTCTGCTTCTGGGCATGGAGTATTTTGTTTTACAAAAGCAGTTACTTACTTTCATGTCTGAAATGCACTACAAAGTGTACACTTTGGAATGTATTAGGAAATGTGGTGATCCTGCTTAAACGTGACAAAACGGAACAAAAGAATTGTGCTGCAGAACAATTTCACATGAAGGTTTTAAAGTGCAGGGTTGCGACTTTAAAAAGCAAAATTCAAAGTAAATAAGAAGTGGTAGTTAAAAAAGAGGTTTTTTTACTATGTCATTGCCCCAGATCAATTAAGGCTGAAATACAAACATTTTGATGAGAAGGTGGCAGCTGCCACTCCAGCATCTGTAACCTGTAAATTTAGAACAGGTGTTTTATCAGCTTTTTAAGATTTTTGCTGCTCCACTGAGAGATAAAGGTCAGCAAATAGTGTGTAGACAGCTTCTAAAATGGTGAAAAATGGACACACATGTGTAGACATATATGACATGTATAAAAGTCCAAGTTCATCTTTGCAATATGTCTTTTCTAGATTGTCCTTTTTAATTCCAATTAGCAAGAGCTGGCACATAAATATCAGCATTTCATTGGGAAATATTTGTCCTTTGTTGCCTGCAAAGTTTCTGCATTGGTGGTAAGAGGAAAAATAAACTGCAGATCAAAAAGTCCAGATTTCAAAGGTATCTTGTCAAGGCAGGGGACTAAAGTTGGCATAGCTCTCGAGTCTAATAAAGCTTGTATTTGTGCATTTAAGATGTCAAATAGCATTGAGAAACTTAATCTGCTTGACATAAAAGAACACAAATCAGCAATGAGTACATTCTCAGCTCTTCTTCTTGAGCCAAATGTATTATTTCCAAATTATAGAAACAAAAAGGATATTTATACTTGCCTCTATGCATCCAGCATATATTTACATTTGCAATGAGCTTTAGCGTATGTTTATGACTCAGACTAGCATTTAATTATTAGTATTTTTGTTGGTAGCTTTTTTTAAACAATAGTCCAAACAGAGGTCCTCTTTCAGGTTTAAATTTATGTCACCTGCTTTTACAAAAAAAAAATAAAAAAAGTGGGTCAATGTATCTGCAGAGCCACATCTCCTCTCTCCATAAGGAACATCTGCATTACAGCTATTACCGCCCTTAAAAGCAGCAATAAATTGAGTCGCCAGTAAATGCAAAGGTCTCTCAGATGACTTAATTTCTGACGGGCACCTGCTTGTCCTAGAGCCTTCCCGTTTCTCAGGCCATGACCTTCAGCACTGTCCACCTGCTGGAGGCCATGGCTGTGCCTCCCTGCAGCCACGGAGCTGCCGGACTGGGATCGTAGGACAGAGTGCAGGAATTTTGCTTTCCCTGTCATCGTAAAGGGGCTTCCCCCTATGGCGAGGGAAATGAAAAGTGTGATTTAATGTTCTCTGCAGAGTGGCAGGGGGGAGAAAAAAAGGCTCAAAGCTTCACATGCGGCTTTCTGAGCGGGTCCTTGCAGTCCCGGTGGCGAATGGGATGTCCCTGTGGAATTTGCCATAGAGCAGCCTGAAAAGAAAAGGATTAAGCCCCTTTAGAGGATGGAAATGTAACAAAAGGAGCACTTTTATGATGTAGCAGCATAAAATAAGGGGCTCCATTGTGTGGCTGATTGCTAAAGATCTGTGAATTGAGCAGCCTAAGTTGTAGGCCCTGTTCCCCGAGGCTTTGGAGGCTTGTACATAATGATACGTCTACACTAGAGCAAGAATATGGCTCTCATTTAGGGGCAAATAAGAGATTATTGGTTTGTTTCTACATCATTTTTTTTTCCACACCTACCGAAAAGTGGCCTGTAGGGAGATTATACTCTAGTGAAAGTTGCTGCTAATTAAAACAAGTAATTAGTGTTCCTCCAGGCTTTGTGGTTTCGCTCACTTTTGCCCGCCAGACAACATTAGTTTAAAAGCAATCCGATTTCTAGCAATAACAGACTGTAAAAAGTCATTTAACAAGTATATAAGTGTAAGGTTACAGTTCAGGCTTTGATTTATCTCTTCTGGGCTATTTAGAAAGCCAGAGCAAAAGTTTTGGGGAGGGAGGAGAATGTGGGGAAGTTGGTAGGTTGTTTTTTCCTTTCAGCTTTTTTTTATGTTGTTTTTTCTTCTGAAAAGTCATGTCACTGCAGTTAGGAAGATGATGCTGAAGCTTGAGGAGACGGCGCTCCGGAGCCCCATTAGGAAATGAGAATTGGATTTAATGTGGTTTTCTTCGGGAACCCTCACTTAGCATTTTGTAAACAGATCATTTCATTAAGGCCTTTTGTTTCCGCTCCTGCTTCTGCTGAAATGAGGACTTTTTATCGACTTGGGCTCTTACTGGAATGAATAGGAGTTTAACATATTATTATTTTGTGTTGGTTGAATGTGAATGCCATCTACTACCAGAAACTTAAGGCATTTTTATACAAGTATTCAAATGAGATGATACACACACACACACACATCTATACAAACACATATACATATATATATATATATACATACTTACAATGACCAAAAAGCATAAAAAAACACACAAGAACATCAGTTGCTTCTTTTCTATACTGAATTGGTTTCCAGTTTTCATTATGAAATCACCAGCCATTGAACTTGTGCATCCTGACGGTTGATGTCACTGTGTGTAGTAATATACTTCCTAAAGAGATATTTGAATTTAAAATCGACACCCATAAAGGTCTTTTATTTTTGCAAAAGCAGTTGCATGCACAGATAAAAGCGTGAACTGCAGAGCAGGGACAGTACATGTGTGCATGCAGGTGATTTCTTCCTTTCAAAAGAAAGCACTGTTACCTAATATTTAAGCAGTGGACACAGATTTTCCTTTCAGTTTTTTTTTTTTTTTCTGGTATTTCTGTTGATAAATGAACCAGGAAAAGAAAAATATGATTTCTGGTAAGATAGAAAAGCTCTTTACACTGATAAACAGAATAAAGTTGCAGAATAGTCACACTGGAAGGACTGTAACTCGACACTAAAGGGTCATTTTAATTTTTATTTTTTTTTTAGTTATGTGCCAACAATTTGCAATTTGGTGTAGCTGAATTGTCTTTCTTGTGATGTTAATTTTAAATGCATAAAACATACACATTTTGATCACAAGCAAAAAAGAAAGTTGGAAATAATCACCTTTTTTTCTTTTTTTTCTTTCTTTTTCTCCCTTCTACTAAAAGTTTAGTAATTCAATCTGACAAGCAGTAACCATCAGGTTCTTTTTATTTAGATCATGACAAAATACTTCATATTGAATGATAACAGATTTATAGAATGGTTCAGATCTTGCTAAGTGCTTTACATTTTAAGCATCTTGTTACTTTTTTTTTTCATCTATAATCTAGTGATTAGAATTAACATATTCTTCTCAGAAGAGTAGACTTACTGAATAAAAGAAAGTTTAGTTTGAATTCCTGTTCCTGATAAGGATAGGATCAAATCTTGGTTCCTGAAAAAGCAATACCAGTTGCTGAAACTGCCCTCTACCACTTATCCTTGTCTTTTCGAAACTGCTTGTTGATATTTATAGTAATTTTAATAGATATTAAATAGATAGAAATTATTGGGATCTGTTTCTGGAGCTTCTTTTGAGCCATTCCTGTATAGGCTTTTGTTTGTTTGTTTTAAACACCTTTTAAAAAATGTACACAAGTGTGTGGATGTATTATATATATTATATATATTATATATATATATATAATATATGTGTATGTGTATGTCTCTTCCCCTTTTAATCAAACAACCTATATTGATTCTCAGCACCAGTATGTTATGAAATAGCACAACAGTTGAACAGGCCTTGGGGCATCAGAGGGAAGATTCTGCTGCGGACATAGTAAACTCTTTGCAGATTAGCACAGAATCATAAGGGACAGTATAACAGCTCTAATTTTATGTAGTAAACCGTATTTGCAGAACAATTCCATTGTAATACAAAAGGCAATTTTCAGAAGTAATTTAGGAACAGCAAATGTATTAATGCTGAGTCCAAGAAAAGGAGAACAATTTTCTTATGCAGTCCAGCTTCAGCGCCCGGCTGTCTTCTGTAAATGATTTCAATGGTTATTTGATTCTAATTTAAACATAAACTGACCTTAAGATTCACCCATATCTCACATCCATGTTTCTTGTGCAATTTTGTTTATTTCAAGTTACTGTTTTCTTGTTTTGTTTTGTTTTTTTAAAAAACTTATTTGGACTTTAGAATGAACTCCGTATATAAAACTTGTTCTCCTTACGATGAGTCATTTCCAGTGTATTATTAGTATCAAAGTGAAGTATCTCAGCAGCATAATCCACAAATTGCATGGTGTAATGACCGAAAGGTATTCTGAAGAACATCAAGGAAGTAAATGATCCAAAGAGTTCATTGAAGTCACTTTCTATCAATTAACTAAATATATTAACTTCCCAGGATGCATATTTTTAAAGCATATTAAAACTGAGTTAGCTTCCCACTAATTTTAGAAGCCAGTAGTGTCCTGCATTTGCATTCTTTTTTTATATAATGTTCAGTATTGAAGGGTACCAACAATTGTGGCCCTCACAGTTTAATGAGATTGTAGAAGTTAATGTGCCTGTCTACTTCTCACGACATAGTCTTTACTCTTTTCTTTTTCTCAGTTATCAAGTCAGGGTCCTTGGCTCCTCAACACTGTGTCAATGTTATTGGAAATATCTTAATGACCTTTCCACAAAGCTGTGAAAGAAAATGAGTTAATTTGCTTATCACAAATAACTGTTAGGGCCACAAGAAAACCTTGCTTTGAAAATGCTGTTATTGTTAGTCCATCATTAGCTCTTCTTATTCTTATCTGTAATACATTCTTACCAAAATGTATGTTTGTCATAGGTCTTTGAGCTTCTTGGTCCTGATCTCGAGATGGCTCAAAATGCTCTCTGCCTGCAATGGGTTGTCAACAGTGTACTCTTCATGGAAGAGAGATCAGATGCTCTCACACACACACACACAATGCGTAGTGGAGAGGAGCAGTAACAGGTCAATAAGAGTTGACAGATGGTTTCTGTACTAATCTATAGCAGGCCTCATCAATTTGTGTTTTTTTTTATTTTTTGAGGTTGTATTAGGAAAAAAGTGTAGTTATGGCTTAGCAGATAGATTTAGAAGATGTTCTTTTGTGGGTCAGTTTTTTATTTTCCTAATCTTTTCCATGATTTTTTCTGCATCTTATCATACGTCCTCTGTTTTCAGTTTTTCTAACATGGAGAAATTTCATACGAGGTTAGAGGCAATGCTGTTGGTGTTGAATGGTGCTAAGAAATGATCTTGACAAGGTTTTTCTCCAAAGTGTTTGTATTCTAAAGGATAAAGATTCAACAGATTTTGAACATCCAGTTTGTCCCTCTTGGACCTAGCTGTTAGGGATGGTATCAGCCACGGCTTGGTATTTTTAGAAGTTGTAGACTCATGGCATCTCTGGAGAAGAAAAACCTCAGAAAGTTTCAAAAGTGTCACTCAAACCCGAAATGCCGATTATCAGTGGCCTTTTCTGAAAATTTGGAGGAAAAACATGTTGGAAAAACTTGCAAAAGCTGTGACTTCCAAATTTTCAATTTAATCTCATAAGCCAATAAGTACTTGCAATATTCGTGGCACTTTGATCAGCATCTCCTTTGTGTTAGGTCTCTGGAGAAGCCTCTATAACCCTCTAAACTTCTGTCACAGTTCTCCAGCCACCTGGAATAGAGCTCTGTAGCTATCGTTTGGGGAACATAATCGTTTGGGGAGCCTTGAGAGGATGAATTAGAGTAAAGTTGTCTTCACTGTTTTATGGTACTGCTTGAATTAGTACATTGCTGCTGTATGGTACAGTGGAAAATAGTCACCATAACTTCTTGTCCTCAGTATTCAGCTTCCTGCTCTAAGGTTGATTCAAAACAGACTAATTCTCATCTAGTTTTACCCGTTTCCACACAAGAGAATCACAGACTGTTTGTGTTACTTTATGATACAAAGTGCTAAGTCATTTTAAACCCAGGGTCAGACTGCAGCTGGTGTAAATCAGCATGGATTCAATCAAATTAAAATATTACCTGTGGGGATCATCTGTTCTTCAGGCAGCCCAACCCAAAATTGCCAGCTGCTAGATTGCTGTTGTGAAAATATTCCAGATCACGGGAATAAAACATGTGTTGTGTTAAGTTTTCTTTAGAAGATCTTTTTATTCATTCAATTATTTATTTATTTTAATAGATAGGTGTTTAAATCAGTGTAGATAGCTTATTCTCAGGTACCTGAAAATTTTTAGGTACTAGCTTTTAACATGATCTAATCTGGAAAGCCAGGTAGCGTGTATTACTGTTGTGTAGAATGAAGGTTTTCAAAAATATTGTGTGGGAGGGTGTCCCAGTTCCCTCCTTTATGCAGTGGTGAAGTATTTTGAGTATCACTATAAAGCATGGTTAATTTTGAGCCATCATTAGAATATCTTTAGCTTGTCTGTCACTGTGTGAAGCCAAGTCATGATCTATTTTGATGGCATTTGAAAGCTGTCACCTACCAAATGCCTTGTGAGTTAAATCCATGCAGATTTGCAAAGACTTAGGTAAATATCAGAGCTGGTGCCTTTGATTCCACTACATTCCACAGAAAAAGCATTTTTTTTTAAGGCTGTTTATTACTGGTCCCATGGATCTGCATATTTCATATACTGATCTTTGGCTGGGTGGATGCAGCTCCTCCTATTTCA
This sequence comes from Nothura maculosa, assembly GCA_032353885.1. Taxonomy (NCBI): domain Eukaryota; kingdom Metazoa; phylum Chordata; class Aves; order Tinamiformes; family Tinamidae; genus Nothura; species Nothura maculosa. The sequence goes on from JAUBOD010000557.1 coordinate 691,701, forward strand.
TAATTGCAGTTGCGTAAGGAGGATTGAATAGTACGATTCAGTACAATTGAATAGTACGATTCAAGTTTGCTGATGACACCAAACTTGGAGAGGAGTAGCCGACAGCCCTGAGGGCTGCACTGCCATCCAGAGGGACCTGGACAGACTGGACCACTGGGCGGTGAGAAACCTCATGAAATTCAACAAGGACAAGTGC
>JAUBOD010000557.1:693172-753172 GCA_032353885.1 Nothura maculosa
AGCATTTCCTCACTGTGAGGGTGACAGAGCACTGGAACAGGCTGCCCAGAGAGGTTGTGGAGTCTCCTTCTTTGGAAATCTTTAAAACCCGCTTGGATGCAGCCCTGAGCCATGTGCTTTAGGTGACCCTGCGTGTGCAGGGGGGATGGACTAGATGACCTCTAAGGTCCCTTCCAACCTTACACATTCTATGATTCTATGATTCTATGATTCTATGATTACTACTTAGGAGATAAAAATATTCTGAAAGCTCAGGATGTTGAAGGTTCTGTGAGAGTTAGCCACTTTTGGTAACATCATTAAGAAAGTTTTAAAGAACATGGAGCATTATGGACAAGTTTAAATGCAATTTTCCTTGTGCATTTTTATTCTGTATATTTAAACTAGCGCACATGTAATATCAAAGAGAAATTAGAATAAGTATTTTCCATTTTGGTTTTCTTTCAAATTAGGACAAATATCAGTATATCTAATCATGAAGAGTGGACAGAAAAAAGCAATACTCAAGTATATTACAGTGTCATCTGCAGCCTTCTATCTGTCCTATGTTTGGATCTCATACCGAGCAAAAGTTGTGAGAGCTTCTTGGCATCCTTCAAACTCCAGCTGTGCCCCTCATAGCAAGTATAATATGGAGAAGCTTTTGTAATGCTCCAGCTTTTCTCAAAAGGACAAGCCAGTCCAGTACCGGAGAAACTAGGAAATAAACTTAATACCTTTAATCTTGCCTGTAAATGAATTGTACTGTACGTTCCTCAGTTGCTTCCGAGAATCAGTGACCATACTGCTTAAGGTCCAAATTGGGACTATTTCAATGACATGAAACATCTGGATACTTTTGCTGTATTCCATAAAGACACATACAAACAATGTTGAAGCACTGCTGTGTTAATTAGTTAACTAGAAGCCATGACTTCTTCCTAAATGGCTGTTGCACAGTTAACATTAGATAGGGTTATTATCAGTGCATTTTTCAAAATACCCAGTAATCTCACTCTTGTCCTGCAGATAATAGTTATGTACTGAACGTGGTTGTAAAGCACAGTCTTTTGTTTTCCACTCCAAGTGGCTCATTTTGAAAACATTAAAACTCATCCAAGTAGCAGAAAGTTTAGCTTAGCAAAAAAAAAAAAAAAAAAAAAAAGGCTCTGTTAGATATTTTATTAAATAATATTTATTCCCTTCCTTTACTTCACCCTCTCAATTCATGGGACAAAATAATTTCTCAAAATCTGTGCAAATTAAATATCCCCAATTATCTGCTTTAGCGTTATAAGAACATGTGCATATAAGAGCACAAGTAGAGCTAATTTTGGAGATATGTAGATTTTCAAATGGTATGTACTTTTTACTACTTTCAAAAGCAGAAGACTGCATAAAGAATTATACATCTTCAGAAGTGCTAAATCTTCCACTTTCTTTGCCAGACCGATTTTCTTCTTCCCAAAATAATAGCCCTGAACTGCATATAGACCACTACCACTAATGACAAATACTTTTTGTGCAGCAAATTAATCCTTTTTGAAGGATTTGCCATAGCAAAGCCCAGAAAGGCCAGTCACAGTTGGCCATTGTGCTCTGTTCTTACTGTTTCCTTCAATTCACCCACTGAACCCTGGGCTGGGAGGAAGAAGTGGCATAGATCCACCGCATGACCCACTTTGTCTCCTTCCTCTTCCTCTGGGTGTCAGATGCTCTCATAATGCATTTTTTATATATATACATATATATGTATATGTTTAGTGGTGCAAAATAGAGGTAGGAAAGTTCCTTGAAATTTATCCTGTGTCACCCATTCCAGGGATGGCTGGAGTCTGATAGTAAATGACTGGAGTTTTTGGCATTCTTTCTCTAACCAGTGGTAAAGTCACTGTAAGGCGTAGAAAAAGTGATTGCACTGTACAGCTAATATTCCAGTCAGCATTATGTGTTTTAAACTAGAGAAATGGGTCTTTGGAAAGGGAGGTCTGAATATCAGAAATCAGATAATGGAGAAGACAGTTTATAGAAACTAGGAACATGAATGTCTGTGTATTTGTCTTCTGAAGTATTTGGCAGTCTTTGTGTTAAATGAAAGGTAAACATGTTGTTAAGGAAATCCAAATGGGCGCTTTGTGATTCTTCAGTACATAACAAGCAGTGTCAGGCACAAGGAACTGATTGATTGATTTGCACTAGGAAAAGGAGTTTTGATTGATTCTCTGAAGAATCATGTGGATAAGATCCACGAGAAAGAAAATTTTCCAAAGAACGAACTGCTAAAATGATGGCATTGTTTGTGGCTGAGAATGTTCATGTTAATGAAAATTGGATGGCTTTGGCGCTTATGTGCATCAGCTTGATCAGCATTTACTTGCTCGCAAAATTAAAGAGGAAGAAAAATATCAGATAGTATTATTGCTACTCATTATATCCAAACCACGCACCCTGAAAGAGCAGCAGCTAGTAACTGCAGATGAGTGTGCACTTGTGTACTTACATATCCCGCAATAAAAATCTGTCAAGCAGTTTATTTAATAGCCAGTGTTACTTGAAGTGCATGAGTCCAGTGCTCTGCTTTGCATGCTGGCTTTGTACGGAGCGCAGCGCCTCATTCAAGGTCTCTGGCCTGCTGCTCAGATCCCTCCGTGGGTTTGCTCCTTGCTATCTTTGGGATCAGCTTTCCCTCTATGACCTTTCATGACAGCAGCTCAGTGCAATTGTTGACTAATAGGAGGGATACTTGAGAGGAAAATAGTTTTCCATCCGTTGTGAGCTCTGCCTCTGCCACAGAAGTAGCTCTTGCAGGGGATAAGAAAGGACACAAAACTGACCACAGAACTAAAATCAGAAGCCTCTAAGAAGCTTTGCAGAAATAATTCCTTCACGTGCATAAATAACAAGCATGCACATGTATATGCTCTCTTGCTCCATTAAACAAGCAAAGAGAAAATTCTATTGGGAAACGAAACAAATACTTTTACAATCTCTGAGGAAGCACATTTAAACAGCTGATTTTGTAATGCAGCCTGAAACTTGAAAAATACAGGAGACACCTCAATATATAGCAGTGAAACAGTTTACTTAAAACATATTTTATCTTGGTAGGAAGAGAGTTCAGAGAACATGAGCCTTTTTTCTAATAAACAATATAGAAATAATTTTGATTTAACTGAAGTTACAAAGGGATGTTTCATTCCTGCATTTGCTACAGTATAACATTGCACTTGAGAGTTTAGCAAAGAAGGAGAATATTTTCAGGATGCTAAATGAATTAGTACATAAACTAGATACACTAGATTTAATGATGTTGTTGTCCTGTTGTTCTATATTGTTCTATATCCCAGTCAGATACCTAGAATCTTTCCAGGCATTTAAGTGTGAGAGAAGAATTTAAGAGAACTCAAATCTACTGAAATATTTAGCAGGCTTTGCTGGGTGAAAGAGGGGAGCATTGTCCAAATCACATGGTTTTCTTGGGTGATGATTTGATTTGTGACACTTCAAGTTTCTTCCCCACAGCTATCTATGCTATTGAATCTTTTTTTGAAAGCTGGGACACCTTCAGAGATACCATAGAGAATGTGGTTTAAATTCCCAAGGTTCTATGAATGGTTTCAGTGATGATCAAATATCTTCAATAGAAGATCTGCATACCATGCAAATGCAGTAAATTGGCAAATGGAGAACTGTCTTCTTAATCTTCTGTGGGATTTATAATTTTATTATTATCTTCAGTTACCAGTGAGTATAGAAGTACATGTAATTTTGCAGTATTTACGTTTCTATTACAATCTTTATAGAACTTCATCTGGATTTTTACTGCTGAAGGAACGAGAAGTCAAGGGAAAAAGGTGTCAATGAAGTTCTCTGTCCATTTCTCTTTACTGACTCCTCTGCATGGGGAGGTTTGGTTGGTGGATCACATAGCTCTGCCTACATTCCCTCTCTTCCTGCCTGCATCTTCCTTAAAGACTTCTCTGCACCCTGCTCCTCTTTGCACAAAACCCAGTTTCTTGCCAAAACAACCATTTAGAAACTGATTCAGATTCACAATTACAATTTGAGCTCTATATTCTGTTTTCTTGGTGTTGTATTTCTTGTCCAACTGGTTTCCATGCTTTGTAAGTTGGCCCAGTCCTACTGCAATATAGCTGATTTTCTGCCTTTTTTGGAGGAGGATCAGATCATCTAAGCCAAGCTGCTCTTTTCCTCAGTCCCACCAGCTTATTTTCCGTGCACTAGCCTGGAAGACTATGATGTGATTTAGATATTTATTTTTAAGTACAACTCAAAATGGTTTGCACCTAAGCAAGACATCACTGTCATCTTCATGGATGATTAAATGCTGATTTTATTTCAACTCTCTGTCCAGTAGTGCCCTGCACTCAGAATAAATGATGTTAAAGGTGATGATTCATAGTTCTGTATTTACCTGTCACTTTCTTCCAAAATAATCAGTCTGTGCCCTCTTTGGCACTTGTACAGCTTACTTCTGTAGCACTTTAAAAACAGCACTTTTGTAAAGAGATTGCACTAAGCTGAATTTCAATACTTCTGTCCACTTCAGCTAGAAATTCCCCAGCACGGTTATAATCCACACATGTTTGCAGCTCACTGCTCTTCCTAGTCTAAATATGTTCTGATTACAGAGCTCCGCAGCAACACTAATAGAAAAAAAAAAACCACACACACACTTTCAGAAGTCTGGAAAATTACCGATTGTATTTTCTTCTGAAAACTACTTTGTTTTAAGTAAAAGAGCTTTGCTTCTATATAGCTCGGAAAAGCACAAGAAAGACAAAACTGTCCAATGAAATAAGATTTTGAAATTAGTTTTCACTGGAATTTGCAGTGAACAACATGAATATTGAAATTTTTTATGTAAGAATGTACTAAGAAAATTATATTAGATTCATTAGAAGGTCTAGTTTTGTTCAGATTAAGTAAGTTCTACATTTTTATTTCAACTTTAAAATTTTATAATGTTTAATAATAAAGAAAAAAAGGAAAAAGTCCTGTTGAGAAGAAAAGAGTTAAATAGGCCATGTGAAAGTTATTAAATGGAACATGGATTCTTTTTGCCTTCTGAAGCATAATTTTGGCAAAATCCAAACAAGTTTCCAGTGCATTTATTTTGTAGGAGAATTATTAGAACATTAGAAATTGCTCCATTGAAACATTGCAAGGAGATCTGATAGAGCTTTTCACACCTTAAAGACAGAGCCAGTAATATTTATCATGACATCTCTCCATTTTTTTCTATTATTTCTATGCAGGAACACAGTGATATTATTCTGTAAAGTATTTCTTAAATGATTCCTAGGCAGATATCAGCTAAGAAAAACTGTCCAGACTAATAGACTTCAAAATGTTTTTGTGAACTACCCAGACTAATAGATGGCAAAAGATTGCTGTTGCAAATTAGATTTATGTAGCATTAGTGCTTTGAAATTTTTAACACTATTGCATAGAAGAGGGTTGATTTTTTCACTTTTCTCTTTTTTCCTGTTTTGAGGCTTAGGAAAGAGTTTTATTCAAATTAGCTCAAATCAAAATGATGCATCTTTCAAATAAAATCATTTCAGTTTTGCAGAGAGTATGTGCAGGGAACAGGGAACACCCTAATCTGAAGTGCTAGGGTTTATTTTTTAAAGTTTACCTGGGACAGTAAATACTTAATTTTGTCTAACTGAGGAACCAATGCTGCATTTAAGAGAGAGATTGATCTGTTAGCCTCCCAGGCTCCCAGATTTTGATTCATGTGACTCTCTGAATCTCTCCTTTGGATTTAGTTTCATTTAAGTAAATCCAAATCATTGATGTTCATGTATGTGTATAGATATACTGACCCACAGGCAAGAAGGGTGTCTTTTGCAGGTCGCTAGCAAGACTTAGTAAGGAAAAGAGATACATGTTAGCCTTCTACCCCAATCTGATTAGTAATCAGCATTTAAATAAAGATTTTGTTTGTGCCTTGCTTTAAAAAATGAATTTACTCACCAAGGTACAAATTCAGGCTTATGCAAAGAACTGCTACACTGTCATCTGCCTTCTCTGCTCGTTCTGTCACAGGGGTGCTGTGTGTGCCACCAGTTATAGTTTGTAAGATCCAGCACTGTTTCACATGAGTTTTGAATTAGAATCTTCAGTGTTATTTTCTGTTTACTCTTAGAAAAAAGAATAATGAAAGGAAACTGAGTAAAAACAGATTTCTCTGTTTACCTCTTAATCTTCACACCCTTATGCTCATAAACTGTAGATGAGCAGAGGCCGTCTCTGTGAGAGCTTATGAAGTGGCACGTCTCAATCCTTCGTCTTGGAGGAATAATGTGATGAACAGTGAACACTAGAGGGGGAGCTTAACCGTTCCGGAGAGTTAAATCTGCAGCGCCTCTGGGAGAGGATCAGAGCGATCCAAGAGCTGCTGACTTAAACGAGCCAAGTTAAGGCATGGACAGCCATGGTTCAGAAGTCAAGAGGTCAAGAAGAGGAGAGAGCCAATTTATTGTCATTTTCCAAAAAGGCAGCAAATCATAAGTGGAATTGAGAAGTTTAGGGCTCGGCTCCTACCATGATGTGGTATATTTTAAAAACCTCTCTAGAGGCAGTTTAACATGAAGAGTAGGATTACAGAGATTTTTTTTTCCAAGGACTGTCTGTCATTTAAATGTCTGAGGAATGATGGAATGAATTATCATAAAATTTTGACAAATTTGATGGCTTAACCAAAGGGGGAAAACAGACATTCCACTTATTGGGTTCTAATAAGACATGACATTTAAAATGAGTTTACATGGCAGTTAGACCTTTGCTTTTCTTTCCTTTCTTTTCTTTTTTTTTTTTTTCCTTTGATTCAGAAACATTTGTGTGTAGAGAATAGTTATTTATAAACGGCACTTTTCTAAGATTGGAAAACCCGCTCCTTTTCATCCTGTGTTTCTTGTACTTTAATGCCTTGGGACTGTTTCATACATGTACTTTTATATGCTTAGTCTTGATTCCTTGGCACTTTTTTACTGCAATAAGGAAATATGAACTAACTGTATATTTTTACTAACTGCATAGCACACTGTGTCCTTCACTTTAAAAGGTTTCACTTCTTAATTTATATTTATTGAAATGCAAATATTTTAGTAATACTAGCAGTATCTGTTAATATTGTATCTCTTTCCAAATGAAATAATGCCAAGTTCCAACTATTTAGGTCTCTTTTTAGAGTCATTTGTATTTTAGTATCCACTTCTAATTTGGGCACTGCATTTCTCACTAAGTAACCCAGAAAACTGGCCACATTAGTTAAGCTTTTCTTTTATTAATTCGTTATTTCACATAGTGCATGCAGAACAGCATAGATGCATGCTGGATTTTTCGTACACGAAACTTGCAGGGAGAACTCTGAAATCCTGTTAATGGAACGTGGAGCTGTGCATCCCAAAAGCCATTAGAGACCAGTGCATCCTGCAGACTGCTGTTTCTGCCAGGGCTCGAGATGATGATGAAAGGTGAGTGCAAGTGTGGCAGCTGTGTGGCTGGGGGGCATGCTCCGTAACCGAAGCCAGCTTGGCAGTGTCACTGCTCCTGGCACTGTCCCTGCTTTGGTGAAACCAGCCCTTGCCCTGACAGGAACATGTTTGAATCATAAGCGTGGAGCCAAACTATGGCTGAATTAAGCAAAACAAAACACGTAAATCATGTTTTGTTTCTTCTTCTGTTTGTTCATTACTATAGGTGTCATGGTAATTCTCTAGTCAGTCACTAAAAAAATAATGCTCCTACTATGGCTGGGAGGTACCAGCTAAGCAGAAATTGGGTAGGCTTCTATTTGTATCTAGTTATCTAGCACAAGTACTGGTATTTTTCTTCAAGAGCCTCTACAAATGATTTTCTGTTTGTTCTACATAAGAGATAGCTGCTTTTATTATTATAGCCTTTTCCCCTGAAGGTTCTTCCCCATGGTGACTCTGCTCACTTTTCTCAGAATGCCAGTGCAGGTAAACAGAAAATGTTACCGTGCTGCTATATTTAAATAAGTGCACTTTAATTATAAATTCATTTGTGACCTTATTATATCAAGTGCTATACAGATCTTTATATATATAAGGAATATTTGTAGCTGTAAATCACCTTGATTTAGATATATTAATATTAATATTATTTTTTTACATTGGAAATTATTATAGTCTAGTGAAAGAGCGAGAAGTCTGAAACATATTTTAGTGTAAATGCAAACAATGAATTGTTGAGCTTAAGAAGACAGTAGTTGAATCACGTTTTATTCTATTCTAAATTTTGTTCCAAAATTTTGTCTTAAACTGTCATGAATCTTTTTCTGAAGTACATGTTCCTGCCCTCTGAGAGAAAGAATGCCACGAGTTTCATTTTATCTTAACATACTGATGTATCTAAGAAGCAGGATGTCTCCCTTTGATTTACGTATGTAATTTGAGGGTATAAAAAAGTTTGTGAGGTACTAATATAATAATGTGTTGTATTATTACATGCAGACATTGCTATAATAGCACTATGAATCTTAATACGTTCTTTCCTTTTAGTAAATGATAACAAGTCATTGAATTTGAACAAAAAGCAGGCCAACTGACTACGTACTGCATGGACCACAACTAGTGTATAAAGACTTTTTTTTCTCTTTTTTCTCTGCTGATTTTCACTGATTTTCAATAGTGTTACACTATTGAAATTAATAGGAGAGTTTGGCTGTACATTTTCAAGCAGATGTGTCTCTTCATTCAAGACCTTTTCATTACTATCAGCCTGTATTACCTCACTTAAACTCGTGTTTCCTCTCCCTGAATCTTTAGTAAGGACTACATGCAGCAGTAAGTAGAATTGAGGTAATACTGACATTGGAAAAATTATCCGAAAGATAAATCAGGTTTTTAAATTGAATTTTACTTTTGCAACAACTCTGACTGAACTCAGGCTAATGAAGCAATTCAACAGGAAATTATGAAAGGCCTAAGGTAAGTTAGTAAAGGACCTATGAAGGGGAAAGACTGTTTGCAGTGGAAAAGGACACTTTAACAAACACCAGCTATCTAAACAGAAAAGCCACCGTATTTGTTGTTGTAGTTGTTAGTGTAATGCTGAATAATTGGTGCACTAACTGATATTTTCTGAAATGCTTTGTTTTTTCAGGCAAAAAAGAGAATGTTTGGCTTTTGTGTATGTGATGAGCAGGAGTGAAACCATTAATTTTCCTTGAATTTCCACAGTAAACCTCTCCCTAGGGGACAGCTGTGTGGCTTCTCCATGCTCAGCAGTGCTCAGGCAGACCTACGTGTGGAGATGTGGTCAGGGCATCCAGGAGGTTGGTGTTTCTCTAAGCCTGTGACACAGCATTCATGCAAATCTCAGTTGTTGCCTTCTGTGAGGAGCCACTTGATGAAGGAGATGCTCTCTTCAGTATGAATGACCAAAATAAGATTGACCATGTTGGTCCAGCATTCAAAGAGGAAGGAGCCTTCCTTTATTCCTAGAATGAACTGAGGAAATCACATAGGAGCACCAAACAGAACTTCCATTTGTGCCCAGGGAAGGACTCACAAAGAGGAATGCTCCTGTCCTCGACATCTGCAGATGGGTTAGTTAAGCAGGCCTGTCCTCAAGGTGTGTTTGACTTGGGTCAGTTTCCAGCTTGCGCCTCTCATGTCTCAAGGCAGAATTTTCAACAAATTCAAAGTACTGCATTGTTGGATGCTTCACCTGCCTTATTTTAGGGAATTTCTGTACTTCAGTTGGAGGTAACTGATCCTCTGCTCAAATTCAGTGTCTGCCCCCTAGGCGGTACAACGTGACAGCATGAAGGGGAAGTTAAAACTGACCTGCGGTTACCTGTCACAACTCAGAGTGATGTCGACAGCAAGTTATGCCCTGTCCCTCATCATTTTCCTTCTTCAGAATTGTTGCTCATGAGCTAGCAAAGAATGAAGGACTTGGTTTCTGTACTGAGGTGTGAAGTGTGGAGGAATAATAGAACAGAATGTTTCTAGAGTAACGCAAGTGGAAGGAGGGTTAGTTGTTTCCAGGGGATAAACACAGAAGCTAAAATAAGGGATATTATCTTAAGATAAGATTAATTTAGAAGATGTGAAAGACCTTGTTGCCTTTTATTAGATATAGAACAGTTCATTTTGCCTTCAACTTGGAGTGATTAGCAGATAGATCTACTCAATAAAAGATTTTCATAGTGACAGAGTACAAAAGTACTAAAAGTAACAGAGCACAGTTCAGTGGGCATGAAAACAAACAGTAATCCTAACAACGTGGTGTCTGATAATGAAGTACATACTAGCAGGTACAATTTCCTAGGGCAAATTTTGTTAGAGAAGTAGAAACCCACTCTTTTTCGTTTGTACAAGCTGAAGCCTTTCACTAGTTTATTTCATGCACATTAGTGGTTTTGCAGTTAACTACATTTCCCATTATAAGATTAATTTTTAATTCTATATTTCTAAATTTCCCTGCACAGAAGCAGTCTCTTCAAAGCTTCCATGGTGCATCTTTACCAAAAAGAGCTTATAAGGGTGAATCTGGAGTAAACCAGAGGAGCCATTCTAAATTTAGGACAATTTGGATTGTCCTTTCCTTTCCTTTTTCTTTATTTTCTTCTTTTTTTCCCCTGTTATTTAATTGCTTGGCTACAAAATCCAAGCTTGTTCTGTTGTTCCTGTGAAGAAGAGCTGCTTTAGTGCATTTTGGGGAGAGGTAAATATGCTAAAGGGTACACAGCACTTAAATGGAAACTCAGTAGTCTGTGATGCCCTTTCTTGCAGAGTAGTTCCGAGGGAGCAGCTTGTTTGCTATAAGGACAAGGGCTAGCACAGTGTAGAAAAATGCCATGTGGAGGAGATGTAACAGATACAGATTAAGCAATAAAAGAAGGCAAGATACTGGACACAAATGTAGTAAGCTGAGATGACATGGAAAGCTGCTGAGAAAGAACCATCTACAAAACTCAGAGTAAATGTTTGTCGTATTCATGTAGGATTTAGGATGAATTTATTTTTCCTTCCAGTCTCTCTGTGGCCTACTATCCCATGTAAAAAATTCCTTTGCAGTTTGAAAATCTCTACTTACGTATGGATGTTCACACATACTGAAATATCACAGGTTGTAAATCACATATGTTTACACAGTAGCTCCTAGGAGGCAAAGTAAATTTCTGAAGCTAAAACTACAGAGTGATTTTTTACTGTTTCAGAATCCAATTACTTAAATTGGATTTAGGTGGGATACCTAACACTTTTATTGTCATCATATCCTCCGCAACCTCAAGCACCAAAGCCTTGGATTGTTCTCTTGGCCAAAAAAAAAAGGCAAATAAACAGGAGCTGCAGAAAAGCAAAACGTTATGCAGTGCAGAATGTGATTTTTGTCTTTATTATCAGTTTACAGATGTGAACAAGAGACAGTGCATGCTTCAGTCCTTACCTGCAGACTAACTCTGGCAAAACAAAATACTTTTAGCATAAACCCAAATTAATGAAGCAGCTGTATTATTTTGAAAGAGAGAGACCGGTGAGGAAGAAATAGAAAAGGACCCAGGCAGGAGCTGTTGGTATAATAGGTGGTTTATAATGTGTTAAATGTGTTTATTTGCACTTCCAAAGTTCAGATTTCCTCATACATTTTCATACTGATAGAGATAAAATGCTAAAGTCTTAAATCCCTCTATGCCATGCTGAGTTGCTAAGGGCTGTTGAGTTTTTGTTATTTCTCCTCTCGAGTTAGCTCTGATTATGCCTGCTGAGTGAAAAATTTGTATTTGCCGACAGAAATAGGAACCGCACCACGTGTGCTTGCACTCCACAAATGCTCCGATACATCACGGAGATTGGCTCAACCCACCTTTAGAGGCCAAATCGAGCATGTTATTTTCCGTTTAGATCTGATCCTCAAGACTCTCCATCTTCACTTCTCTATCACTTATTAAAACAGGTCCTACAAAGCTGCAAGTGCTCATGCACAGTCTCATTAGAGGACTGGTTGGAGTGACCCCGGTCCTCTAGCACAAAGCTGCAAGTGAACTTCAAATATGAGAGTGTATCAATCAAATCCAAGCCAGGCTTTTATGTCATTTTTTTCTCCTTTGCTTTTAAAGTCCAATAGGGATGCCCTTTCCACTGCATGGCCAAGGATCATTCAATAGAAGCAAACAAACCAACAAAAAGCTTCTCAAGGAGCAAGAGTTTGTTCCCCTCACAAAAAGGGAAGCATTGTATTTTGCTAATATAATTTGTAAGGAAATAGAAAGTACATTTGCCTGGTTTCATAGCTCTATGTGAATGATTTTTGCCAATCTGCAGGGCTCATATCTGAGAAGTTGCAAGTTTAACATACAAATGATGAAATGGACAGTTGGGGAAGTGGTTCTTTAAACTAAACTTGGTGCAGCTTTTTTCCTTCCTCTTGTTCCTGCTTATTAAGGCAAAGAAGAGACAAAAGTACCCTTGAGAACACTGTAACATTTGATCCAGATATTTGGGGCCATAGCACAGTGTGGTACTTAATGTTTTAGCTACGACTCTTAAATGGGAAAATTAAATGAAAAAGATGTTACATATCACCATTTTTTTCAAAAGCTATGATGATGCACTAAGCTGCACTCATACATAAGGGAAAATTTTTCCTTTGAACAAAACCAGGGTCCAAAAATAAATATAATCTAGGGATGACTCTTCATGAAAATTTAATTAAAATGAGTTATGGGAGTTTGAAAAAACAAAAGAATTAAGGCAGATAAAACAAGCCTGAAAGTGCCAAGTGACCAAAACTTTGGAACTTAGACTCTCTGAAAAAGTAATTATTTAACAGCATTAAGCTCAAGCTAGAAAGACATAATATTTAGGGTTTTGTTTGCTTGTTTGTTTTTATGCTTTAACTTCTTTTCTTTTTTTGTAGATCTTCAGGTTTTCAGAAGAACTATGCAGATTTCACAAATGAATACCAGAGCATCTATGCCCCTTCATGGTGCCCCATCTGTGCTTCCCTTCTAGTGTTTGACAGGGCATCTGTGTAAGTTGTTACTTTGTTTGTTTGTTAATCAGCTCACTGCATAAAAAAATCATATTTTACTTATTAGAATGTTGCTGTGTTTTGGAAAAAAAATATTTATTTATTTCAAAGATGATGTTGAGTGTTTAGTTTGCCTTTGCTCTTACCATTTCTAAAATTAGATGTCAAGCTCCATATCATTTCACTTATTCAAAGCACAACAAAGTGAAGAAATTAAACTTTGCACCTGATTTTAGAAAGCACATATTTCTTTACTGACCTTGCATAATGTTAACTTTTATTATACATATTTACAGTATAATGTATCTTATTGTATGATTTTTAATGTATAAACTAACAGTTATGTACTTACATATCTTCATCTGGTGAAAATGCATAGATTTAACACTGATATACACTGTTGTACATGTATTTCACTTGATTAATTGATTCACCTTTTTCACTCAGTTTCTGAATATCTTTTTATGAGATTTGTTTTCATATCCTATTCCCCTAGACAAAAAAAATTTTGCTCTACTTCTCAAAGTGTTGGAACCGATCATAAAATGTTGATAGGTTGTTGTTGCTGTGAAATAGAGGAATATTTTTCTTACAATTTTTAATTTCAATTTCTAGCAAAATTAATTTGTCTATTTATGTTGCTATTTACTATTAGAAGTGTCTAGAGATGTTGGTTACTGCAAGAAGCAGCCCCCCAAATCTGCACATTTGGTACATGGCCCCAGTGGCCATAGGACAGTTACAGCATATTTTGTTGTTACTTCAAATAAGAGTGGAGAATTTCAGCAGGCCTAGCGAATTGTTTTATTTTGAAAATAGTTGCACACATTGGGATAGCAACTTGATGAATATCCTCTCTAAATTGTATGTTTAATTGGGATCTGAGCCACATAAATGTTCAAGGTCAAATTTTAGTTTAAGCTTTTCAATATTCCTTAGTGGCCACTCTTCTAGCAGTATTGTGGAGGAGTTTTTGTTTTGTGCTTTTTTTTCCTCTTGGATATATGGATAGGCTGTGAAACATTCACCTTTCAGTTAATATCAGAAAGTACTAGGTTGTTTCTCCTCATTGTTATGCTTATTTCTGGAAAAGAATTTGATTATACTCAAATAGAGCTCGGAGGATGACCAGAAGAGCAGTATAATTTTGTTTCAATGTACTACATATGATTCTGTGATCTGTTACGTCTGTGATCTGTTATATTAGTGATTCTGTACTCATACTTAAGTACCTGTGTAATAATTCACAAAATGTTTGCCTTAACAGTGGCTGTATCATTTAGGTGAATGATTAAATCAGATTTGCTCCAGAAGTCAGTCAAAATGTTGTCACTAACTTTTTCACTGAAAAAGTTAGGTTTGAGAGAGACTAATAATAATTAGAAGAATTTTCCTTAGAAAATGAATGTGCACGTTCAAATATAGACGTGATTCTGTTTGTTTAAATGAATATAGCTATCTTTTTATTTGAGCAGAGTGTGATGCACTTGAGAAACAAAGAGGTTCTGTTCATGATAGCAGGGCAAGTAGAAAGTGTGTGGGCATTTATACACTGTTGTAATTCAATGTATGCAGTGGGGCAACTTAAGCTCCAGACAATCCTCTCCATTTCCGGAGCAGTAGGAGTAAAATCTATGAGAGGAAAATGAAGAGTTTATTAAAAGAACAACAAAGAGCATGGAAACAAACAACCTGAGCTAAGTGTTACCAAATAGCTTGCAAAATGTCTGGTCAAATATGCACAAAATTTACAGATGTCACAGTACAGTGTTCTTTCTTAGTTGATTAGTGATTTTACATAAAGAATCTGAGATTTTAGCCCACTCTATAGAAAGTTATTTCCTAAAACTTTTATGTTTTTTTTACTGAAAGTGAGTAATGTTTTTTCCTAGAAGTAAGTATTTTGTACTACATTGGGATAATGTATGTGGGATTTGTCCTGCCTAACTTGGGCTGTCTACAGCTATGCTTGATTCAGTTACCCTAAGCTGCCTTTATAGGCGGTGAGAAGAAATGGTAAGTGATCCTGCTGACATATTATAGGCATCCACTTTAGAATGAAATCAACTATACCACAGAGATGATTCTGTCCAGTAATTTCAGAAAATCAGGTGTAGACAACTTCACTGTGGAAATATCCTGTATTCAAGTGAATCCTACCACTTGCTGAAGGTAGGAGGTAGACATGGATGCACCTCTTCCAAGAACTGCTCTTACGGCTTTGAGAAAGGTTTTTTTTAAAATCTGATTCCTTTTAGCTTCATGGTAAGAAGAACTTTCTAAAGCTCATTTCAGAATCCAGCTGAGCTTATTTGTGCCTGGCCAGTTCTGCAGGTCTTTCTTGGCATTGTCCTCTTCTTTTTTGGGCACCTCTTACCCACTAGTTTAGGACAAAGGTGGAATGCACGTAAAACTAGGTGAAGCATGCATTTAAGTGCTTATCTGAGAGGAGAGGGAGTTAAGTATATGGTTAAGTGCTTTCTTTAGTTGGATCATGGTAGAAGGACATGCCCAAATTGTGATAATGAAAACAGGTCATGACGGGCAATAGGGGATGGCTTTTAGACTCATTAGAGCTAGTGACAAATTTGCTCTTTATTTGTACTTGGGCTTTGTTATATTTAATGAAGACCACAGTCTTTGCCACTGCCTTACAGCAGGAAGTGCTTTGAATTGTAATATTCAGTATAAGAGAACTCATCAATCAAATGAAACCTAGAATCCAAAGTTACCTGTGATGCTATAACTTCTAAAGTATTTATTTTTATTCTCATTAAATAAGGAGAGCCTTAGATTATGATAAATCTTGTGTTGCCCTTCAGAGATACATCATCTAGTGCTCGAGGCCAAGAAATGAGTAGTTTCCATAATTAGTAAGGGAAATTGAATAATTGGGCTGTGGTTTATGAGGGTTCTTTCTCTACGAAGGGAAACCATGTAAGTCTCAGTCAAGTGGGTTAACATGATTTATTTTTTTAGCACACAATTATTGCAAGTTCATTTAGCATAAATTCTACACTTGAATATTTATTTTGCCTTTTTTCTCTTCTTAGCATAACCAGAGGACCATATTTTTGTGAACATTTTATACTCTCATTTTATGCCCTCAAATGTGCTTACTATTGTGGACAGCATGTTTTCTAACTCAAAATATTCTATGACACATTTTTTTTTCTGAAGAGAGTGAAAGAAGTAAGTGCTTGTCTTCAAATAACTGGCATAAATTGGGGTATTTCAATGGAATTTCAAATGATGACAAGACACAATTTATTTCATATTTTTATATCACAGAGAATCTTTACATCTGACTTGTTTATGCTCAAATAATTTAAAAAGCTAGATCAGTTTACACATTGCTACACCTTGCTAGGCACCAAAATCCTTTTCTGTGCTAGTGTTTTCTAATGCATGTATGCTGTTATGGTACATTCATTCCAATGCACTATGAAGGTAAAAACAAGAGGAAGGGTTCATTTCTTCTCTAACTTGTAGGAATAGGAGAGGGCAGGCTTATGCAGTAAGAAACTGGATTCTTCCCTATTTCAAAATGTTTGTTTTGCAGACTTCAAGAACCAATCATGATTTCCTGCAATGTTGTAGCCTCAGAACAGTGATGAAAAGCTGTGGGAATGACCATGTGTAGAAGATACCAGTCTCAAGATTGTAAAATAGAATGCAGAATTTATCTGGTACAGGAAGATGAATATAGCAGCATAGGTTTGTTTCAAGCATGAGATGGTTAAATCCAATAATGACTAGTGGATGTGTAACGCGAGACCTCTTAGGACATCTTGCTGCTAATCCAGGGGCAGGAGGCCAAAAAGATTCCTCTGACATGTATGAAACCGCAGGATATGCCTGGCCAGCCCCTCTGTAAAGGAATTTCTTAAGCTTTGAGGAGGGAGCAGTTGGAGGCACACACCTGATGCTAAGAACATCTCCATTCTTTTGCATACTGTACTACATAAAAATAATATTAGCCTGCCTTTCTCGTACCTGGCCTGGTATGTCTGAGTAAAGGCAGGAGAAAGTGGCTTTAGTAGAAGAACCCATAAGAATAATAAGCAACATGTGGAACAAAGTAACAGAGCTTTTTTTTTCCATGCTGTAAAATCATAGAGATTATTGTAACCTGCAGCAAGTTAGAGTTCTGGATGCACCTGGCAAGAAATTGGTAGGATTATTATGACCCCTTACTGAGTGTGACCAAACAGCTACCTAGCCCTGCATTCCTCCTTCTGACAGAGCAGTAGCAGATGCTTACAGAAAAGTACAGGAGCACAAACCAGGTATAGCAATCATCTAACAGACCTTACTCTGAACTTGCAGCCCTTATTCATGTGAATAAAGTCCCCTTGAAATCAGAGGATTAGCATCCTAACAGTATTGTTCTGTTCCACTTTTTAACAGAAATAGCATCATGAGCTTTCTAAATGGGTATTGATCCTCTAAACCCTCTTATGAAAAGCCCCAGCAGAGTTTCCTAAGAGAAGTAAGGGTTTACAGAACAGTCAGTGTATAATTTCAACTAAACCTGCAATGTGCAAGAGCCTGTATAATTTGTTTCATAATTGCTGCATACTGCACACAACCTCCCATTGACTCCTCTTGTGTGTTTGAAAGCCTAGATGCAAGGCTTTGGTGATTTTCCTGAAATGATCTTCTCTGGAAGTTTCTTCCAAAAGGAAACAATTGTCTTTTATTTTTCCTGAATCTGACATGATAGGTCCATGATAGTTTGTGTCAAGTTAATTGATTCATTTGAATATAGAAATTTTGTTTCTCATGTGCTATTTTTAGAATTTTTAAAAAATATCATCGAAAAAAAATGTGTTAGGTAAAAATTATACTACTATTCTTTCTTCTGGCTTCTGATGAAATATACTTTCCACCTTTCCATTGAGAAACTTGGAAAGCTTAGATACTGTAAAGTGGTGTGACATTTATTGATATGAGAAAATGACTAAGATTCTAAACATTTCTGGTGTTTAGAAGTAGCTGTGAACCATGGCTTCACATGCATCTGACTGCATTAGATGCCTATGCCAGTATTTTATAGATAACTAATCTCTGAGTACATAATGCACTACATGTAATATTATGGAAACAACAATCTAGCTCTTTAAAAAATGCTTTCCAGTAACTATTTAGTTAGAAAAAGAATCAATATCCCTTCAGTATTTGCAGTCCACTCAATAGCTTAACTGATCTCTTGTTCATGAGAGGTTAAAAAGAGAGAGAGGAGAGAGGAAAAAAAAAAAGAAAGGAATCAAGGCACAGAAAGAAGCAGGAAAGGAAAGGAAAAAAAATTATGCCGCCTAGCTACAAGCTGCAGAGGGAAATTAATATTCAAAAGGTTAAGGTGTCTGTGAAATGTATGTAATGAGTAACACTCATAGTTTGTTACTATAGGTTCATTGCCTCTAATGTTGAGGACGGCACATGGATAATTTACGATTCCCATTGTCCCCTCTGCAGGGATTAATTCTGAATTATTTATGTACCTATATACGCACAGAACTGAAACATTTTAGTTAAAGTCAGCCACTCACTCATAGTCTTGAAATTATGCAGCCCTTGTTGCTAAAAATGATGTTAGCCTCTTGTGATTTAAGTCATAACATTTTATTTTCAGTCCCACTGAGAGAGAAAGCATACAGGAGGAAAAAAAAAGATATATTTTCCTGAAGAAATCCTTGGATGCATTTTCTAAAGATTTAAATAGATAATGGTAATTTGTTGAGTCAAATTATTGTTGTAGTGTGCATGTAAATAAACCTTTATTTTATTCATGATTTGTGATAATTTTCCTATTGCTCTATGAGATTCTTTGTTTTTTAAGATGGCTATCTTTAAATACAAAAGCTCTGCATTTCAATGCTGGGAATCCCATCTACTTATTAATTAATCAAAGAATGGAATTTCATTTTGGGAAATTGGTCTCAACTGTTAAGAATTCCCACTGAATCTCTGCTTTTGGTGCAAATGAAACCTTCACTGCTGTTTCCATTTGAACGCTAGTGGTTCCTTGCTGTTCTTATATAGCTCTTTTGGATGCATCAAAATTCTTTAATGGTGGAAAAAAAGCAGACATTAAACATTTCTTAATAAAATATTAGATTAGGGAGTGTCTTGAGATCTTTACTGAGGGTAGCGTTTGATAAAGATCCAACCTAGTCAGCATGAACAGGTCATAGGCGTTTTATCTGAGCTCGATAACAATTTAGGTGTTACATATGTTTTTAACCATTTTTACTTGATATGCAGGAGGAGTGGGATTTTTTGTGTGTTTTTTTTTTCTCCTGTATTTGAGCTGCTAGCATTTTTAAATACAACGTCACTTGAAGCATGAGCATTTATACGTGTAGCATTCCAGGTTAATGCAATGCCATGCCATTGGAAAGAGCACAATTAATAAAGGAGGCAAGAGCAGGAGGTATTACTAGCCCGACCCCAAACCTTTGGGGTTTTGAGGCAAACTGTCTAGGACCATAATGATGACTGCACATGGCGGCCAGGCAGCCTCACCTGAGAGCCTACTATTTAACACTGAATGGATAAAGACGTAAAAGTACCTGGCATGGAAAAAGGGGAGAAAAAAATTACATATAAGAGATCAATCCTGCTTTTTTTTCCCCCTTCTGTACCATTCAACAATTGCTAATGAATTAGGAGGAGGGGCATATTGATGTACTGCCTGGCTGTGGCACAAAGAAGTGCAGTTAGCAAAAAGCTGCAGCGGGTAATGAACAGTATTTTAACTCGGCAGTTTAACCTCCGCGCCTGTCAGCTGTGACCTTTTACCAACCCCGACGAGAGCCTGATTTCTCACTCTGGCTGCTCGCCGCCGCATGAGCGAATGTAGAATGTGACAGCGAGGGGTTTTACATGCAAAGGGAAGGTCCTGCAGCAGCGCGCCCCGTGACGACAGGCTGCATTGCTGCGCATTGCCATTACGTTACGTTATGTTACGCGGGGCGCCACGGCGCTGGATTGATGGGGTGCGAGCGGGCCGTGTGGCGCGGAAGCGCCGCAGCGCTATTGACCCACATGGGGCGGCGGTGGCCTCCGCCTGACCCCCCTTTCACCTGGAATTGACCTTGGGAACAACCCCGGCTTCACCCCGCTTTGAATAAATAGAAAAGTGTCCTGGCGGCGTGCGGATTATTAGCATTGACATATTGCGCATTGCTCCTTTTTCAACTTTTATAGAGGTGCGTGCGGAGGGGGCGGGCAGCGCGCCGGCGCCTTTCAGGTTTCCAGATCCAGCAGCTGCGCGGCTCGGTATTTGTGCAGATTTATGGCGGGAGGCAACTAGACTTTCTCCTGCTTGATGCTAAATTTTGCCATTCGTCATTATTGATTAGAGCCAGCGCTCTATGACAGAGCCCAAACCTTACTATGACAATTGCTATTTCAGTTGTTATGGGCCATAATGGGCCATCGGGATGATTTAAAAGAGCACAATAGCTATCTGTAATTACACATGAATAATCCATGAATTCTCCAGCGCCCTGCTTATAATCAGACCCTAACAGCCAAGGCCGAGACATTTGTACTTGTTTCCCCTTCAGCAACTAGACCAGAAGGCACGGTTGCGTGTGAGCTCAGTTACCACAGGCCACAAGCAACCATCTCCCTCACTGGCCAAGCCCAAGGTTCCTCCAAATGCCTCAGTTGAAGAGGCCCCATTTCTCTGCACCCCTAATGAACCTCAGTGCAAATGGAGGGGAGTCCATTGCTTCCTTGGCATAACAGAAAGAGTTATATTTTTAGTGTTTTTAAAGCTCAGTGCCAGCCTGCTTCCATTATAACCCTTCTTGGTGCAGAACAGGTAACAGGACATAGAGATAAAGCAGCTCCTCTAAAGTCAATGTGCAATTTTGCCACGCTTTGCTCAATGTTCAACGTGTTCTGAACTGTTGCCCAGCGTTTGCCATCTCCAATGGTTTTGCAGTTGATCACAGCAATTTCAGATTAATAGCACCAATCAAGGCAGTTTTTCCAGGCTCTGAGAGCTGTTTGGGTCCAAATCTGATGGTTTGGGGGCCTCGGGTAAATGAGAAGACCGTAAGTTCTAGGTTGACTGGATTTCACTAAAGCAAGCAGCCTTTGCTTACAAATACTCCCTTTGGACGTCCATTTGAACAAAATCTGGGGAAATAACAGTCGGCAAAATCTACACAGCCCCATTTTGACAATGCTTAGGGCTTCTCCTTATGGCAATTGTGTTTCCGTACACATGGGATGGGATGTTTGTCCCATCTTAACCAGAGCATATGATCTCTGGTAGTAGAGAAGTATCATCTATTTTTATTTTTGCTAATAGCTGACTGGGTGCTGGGTGCCCATCTTGCTTTGGGATCTGAAACAGCTTTTTTCTTCCGCCCTCCCCACCCCTTCTGCTTCTTCTTCCATATCTTAATGCTGAAACATGGTCTGAACATTCCACTAAATGGATCTTGTTGCGAAATTTAAATGTAATGTACCCTAAAAAGCAGTGACTGTCAAATGAAGTCAGAGCCTGAGCAATTTCTTTGAGTCATACATAGGATTTTTTTTTCAAAAAATTATTTCCTCTCAACTGCTGACATTTATCTGTACATCAAGTAAACACAAGCAGGGACGTGTTTTCTTTAACAGCTGAGTGTGTACAGAATTAAAAAAAAAAGGCTTATAATTGCTATGACATTAGAAACCCATGTAGTAGCACAGTCAGCTTCCATCTCATCTTTGTTCCTACCTCTCTATAAAGGATAAGGCAGTTTTGCCCAGAGGAAGAAATAAAAGGGAATCCTCGTTAAAAGGTACATTAACGAAAAAAAAGAACATCTTTATTGGGGACATGTGCAGAAAGGGATGTTTGAGTAGTAAATGATAATTTACTTTTGAGGTATATTAAAAAGGTTTAATCTTACTGATCATGAGTTAAATTGGATGTTTTAATCAGTTAGTGAGTGCCAAAAATAATTATGCCGGAGTGCTTAGTCTGCAGAATGTGTACACAAAGCATATAAATCCTTTCCTTCCCCAGGGATTTCTCAGAATAACACACAACTAAAAGACAAAAGCGATATCAAACTCATATAAATTAACATTGCAAATGATCTGAAAAATACAATAAATAACGTGATTCTATCACTCTGAATATACTATACAGGGAAGAGTGTCCAACACAAATATATTCATTAATCTCTTATATCCTCACTAAACTTTTTTTTCAGGAAACTTTCCTTCCATTTGCTCTCTACAGTTCAATTGAAGGTCATCCTATGTGCAGAGCAAGTGGGCTGGTGTCAAAATGGAGATATCTGTCTTTTTTTTTTCTGATTTAAATGTACAAAACTGAATTAATTTCACTCATTTTTCCCTCTGAGGAAGAAAAGTATTTGACAGTGTTTAGTACTCGCTCTGAAAGCCAAAACAATGCACACTGATGGATCCCCTTATTCAATTTTGTAGCTCCTCAAGGAAGCGTATTAAGATTTCATTTAGAAGGGATATTTTTTCAATCTAGAATAGGAGATAGCTATAGTGTGCGTGTGCATGTGCACATGTTCATAATTACTGGAGATTGAATGCAAATTTGAATGGGATGGCAGCTGTGTAGGTGAAATATTTTTAATCTTTGCAGCTTTTTCAAAATAACTTTAGATCTAAACTATTTATCTAATCCTTTTACTTGGAAAATGCAAGGTAGACCATGCCTATTTTACAACTCACAGGCTATATTTATAAGGAGGCTTTCTTGAAAGCACCCAAGCTCTTGTTTATGAAATGTGAAAAAGGTGTTCTTGTGGCATGAGTTTTTTCTTCTTTGATTTCTAAAGTTTATCCCGTCAGTATTCCCATTCTGCTTTTCTTAGATAGAGATGTCTCTGATGGTAATCTTACAAACTTGAACTAACATGCTGATTTTAAAATTAGCCTGTGTAGTTTCACTGCCTACATGCAGGCTTTTCTTGTGGGCGCAGGGAGGAAACCTGCCGGGGAAGGCAGTCGCCCTGTGCAGAAATGGCGAGTTGCTCAGGGTGACATAATCCCGCATCTCTTCCAGCCGGCCTGATTTTGTCTCAGCTCGAGCTTTTTGAAGGTTTTTTGAAAAAGAAATATTCAGGATTTGATTTGATACTTCTCACATATGCTCCTCAGGAGCAACTCTAGTGAAAGCAAAAGAGCTAGGAGTGCAAGGTGAGAGGAAAATCAGATTATGCTTTCCTTATTCTGCTGCTATTTATGTACCTCCTGGTATATGCATGTGTTATGCATGGCCTTGAACAAACTACTTATTAATAGCTTGTTATTTCAGGAATAGGGCTTCAGGTACTTGAAATTCCTTTAATATTAAAAATGCCACGTACTTATATATCAAATTATGGGCGATTACGCTTGTCTTAAATTTATGCTGGTGCAGAGAACAACATTCCAAATAAATTTCATCTTTTCACCTCAGATATGAGATTATTACCAAAATAAAATTTATTACTATTATTTCCTAATGTATTATATAAAATTCAGGGTGTAAAATTCATATGTTTTGGCTGGTCTCTATTTACATGCAGCAATATTAAAAAAGAAAAAAAATACATTTTAAATTGTACCTGCAGGCTACTTTAAGGTGAAGAAGACTAACACACACAGTTACCAATTAAAAACTGCCTTGTTGTACTGAAATATTAAAACAGATGGTTTTGTACCCCTTACTTATGCCTGGATATAATGAGGGGAGTTAGAGGCAGCATGCTTGCCCTTAGTTTGGGTATTCTGATTTTTGATGCTTAAAGTAACAATTTAATTGATAAAAATCTGCTTGGGAAAATTAGTATCATAAACTCCATAATTACAACAAAGAAGCAGCAGCAAACAAGGGTCAATTATCCTTGTGAGAAAAGCATGCTGGTGTGGATTTGCTGTGAATTTGAATAGTGGAACCTTAAGAGAGAGTTCAACCGGTTGCGTTAGTGGCTTTGCATTTTCCTTTTCTCCCGACTTTCAGCCTCTGGAGCGGTCTGACAAGGTGCTGTTTGTGCCATGTGTAAAATTAAGTCTCCTGCAATGTCTCTCGGTCACGGCAATCCAAGATCTCTCTCTCTCTGAGAAAAATACAGTACTTGTAATTCTGTGATTCTGTTTAAATGTGTTTGTGCAGGTGATGACTGCCATTTAAAGATCCCTCCGAATTAACTTTTGTATTTGGTAAATGGTAAAAATCAGAAGATTAATTCAGGCAGGATATGTATAAAACCCCAGTTGTTTTCGGAGATTATCATTGTTTCCTCAGGGCTCTCACTTTCTCCTTTCTGCTATTCACAGTTTCCCTAAGGATAAGAGGGCTAATGCATTAAAAACATACATTTTTGCATGATAAAGTTACTATTTAGTTTCTGATTATTTTATCCACTATACTGCTTACAGTAAGCAGATTTTTATTCCATAAGAACTCCACTACTCAGAAATACTTTCTTTCATTTTTTTTCTAAGATTTTTTTTTTCTTTTAAATTAAAGCTGAGCATTAGGTGAATAGAGGCATTAATTTCCCTGCTGGTGTTTTGTAGTCCAGAAAAGAGACAAGAATATCTAAGGAAAAGATAAAACAATAAAAAAATCTGAAATATCTAAAATTAATTAAAAAAAATAAGTGAAAGGATGAGAAATACACAGAGTTTTAATTGTATGACAAAAATGAAGAAAGCGTTAACATATCTGTGATACACTCACATATGAAGTTACTTAAATTTTAATTTAAGACATCTTTATTGGCATATGATCTTGCATTATCTTTGCCTCTAGAAGGATATTCTCTGCTCTATAGCATTTAAAATGCATATTTCCAATCAGGTGTGCTAGAAGAGACATAAGAAGGAGGAGAAAACTGGAATACGGGAAAAGAAAGATTGTGAGTGTGAAATAAAAAATAGAAGAATTGACAGCATAGAGTAGTTGCCTTGGAAAATGGTGTAATACAGAAAAGAAAGGCTCACAGAGAAAAAAATAGGATGGGAACTGCATGATGGAAAGAAGCAGGAGAAAGTTTTAAAATAAGTAAAATAAAGGTAATTTGACACAAGTGTGGACACAAGGAAAGATCTGAAATTAATATGGACTAACGAAGGAAAGAAGTGAAAAAGTAGGAAATAATAATTAAATTGCTTCTAAGTGGTTTTTTTTTTTTCATTTTTAATACTTGCCTGGAAACGGGAAGGGAGCCCAAATACAGAATTCTTGCTAGAGGTGTAGCATGACAGAGGGGGAATAATAATAATATAGCCCTGGGTATCCATATCTGGCAGCAAGTTCTTAAGGCAGGCCGGCTGCAGTTCAAATGTGTTGTAGGAAGGGAATAACAGCCCTTTTTGTCATTAAGGCACCGGAGTGTGTAGTTCTGAGCTGGCTGCAAGGATTTCCAGCCAAATCCCCCTCAAAGAAGCAAGTGACCAAGTTCATAAGATCTTCAAGTTCAACCTGCAGAATGCAGTTACGTCAGGGTATTTAAAACAAACCTGGCTTGTAGAGGTACATCTGAGAGAAAGAGGAAAAGGCAATTATAGTATATAAACATTCACACCATTCTTTATACAGCTGAGCATCAAAGAAACATATTTTAATATAAAAACTAATAATTTCAGTCTCTTAACTTTTGCCAGTCTCACATCTCATGTCAGTTATGTGCATCCAAAGCAATATCTTGTTTCCACAGATACAGAATTTTCTGTGCTCTTTTCTGGCAATTTCTGTATAGAGATTTCCCAGAGAAGGTACGAAATTTCTTATTATTAAAGTGTGAAGATTTGCAGACATAGGGGGCTGTGTCTGGTTTCAGTGCTAGCAAAGATACTCCTGCAGTTCCAGGGCATGCTGAAAGTTTATTTAGCTAGTTTAGAAATCTTCACTGTTTTCAAAAATACTTTTACTGGAATAAAAAAAAATCCCTCTTTTTGTAGAGTACCTGATGCTTGTTGGGATGATGGGATCATAATCCAAACTATCCAACACTGGTCTGCTGTGGAGATGGCCAGGAGCACAAATACAATGTTTTGACCTTGCCACAGGATCAGGTGATGGAATTGTTCTGACTGTTGTTTAGTCATATGTAATACAAGGTGCTTGTGTGCTGTAAGACATTGTGTCTTTTACGTGGCAGAGCAATACGTTGGAAGTGTAGACAAGTGTGGTCAAAGCTCTTCCATCTTCCCCTAGGTAGGAGAAGCTTTACTTTAAAAAAAAGCTGCCATCATAAACATGAAATCCTTGTTTCCATACAATATGCTGCTTTTTATTCTGTCCCATTTTATTCCTTATTTTCCCTTACACTAGGTTATCTAAAGTACTTTGTTGATTCTGCTTTTATAGCTGATTTATTTATGTGAGGAATTTGAATAAACATTTCTGGCCTTAACTATTCTGTGTAACTGAGTACACACATCTGCATAGATCTCTTACTCTTTTTCATAAAAAAAGAAAGAAAAAGAAAAATCAAGCTTTCTTTTTCTCCTACTACTTTAAAAGAGATGACAAATATCATACTTGGGTTCCAGACTTTTCTCATTAACAGGCTTTTGATTTTTTTTGGGTTAGCTATAGCATTCATGATGTTCCTAATGTCCAAGATTCTTTTTATAAATTTCTCTAGAGTTTTAAAAGTGACTGAGAAGCATATGTCCTGGCTCCATGCTACCTCTCTGGGTGAAATCAGGAATAATTTTTCTTGGCTTTGGTTCTGTGAGAGTGAGCTCTGGTAAAAGTTCTGATTAAAGCACCTCCATGCCTTCCCACGGTGGTCAGAAATTTGTCTTCTAATGAAAGGTGGTGATTCTTGACAGTACCAGATGATGGCTATCACTGGGCACTAATGCTGCAGGTAGGTTTGAGATACCTTTTTTAAATCTTTTAACTGGATGCTCTATTAAATTAATGCCCCCTGCAGAGAGCAGATTGCTCTCATGATATATTCATAATGAGCTGAGCTGCTAAGCAGAAGGTCGGCAGCAGATTGTACCCTTTGAACTTCTATAGCGAATAACTTTTTTTCTGCATATTATGGGCTGTAATAAGAAGTAGAGATACAAACACGCTGATTGGCAAGAAGCGGGTAATAGTCTAGTACAAGGTCTTAGTTATGACCAGTAGAAAAGATGTTTAGTCTGTGGCTTTTGAGGTATCTACTACTTTGAACTGTTCTGATGCACAGGAGGTATACTCTTCAAACTCCATTATTTTCCCTCTGTTTTCTTTAGGCCTCCTAATGTTTTTATAGTTTTCTAGTTTCTAAATTTGTCTCACATGTAAGAAATTAAAAGAAAAGAAATAAAAAAGAAAGGACAAAAAGAAGGAGTTACTCAATGATACAAAAGGAGTGTTGAACTCATGATTATTTGAAGTATCATCATAGTTCACACCACTCGGCTCTTTTTTTTTTTTTACTTACTCCAGTAAGCAAAATTACAATTTTACTGGAGTAAGAAAAAAAAAGTAATTACTGCTTGTTTTTAACATAATAAATAGATTTTTTTTGTTATTGAATCTACATTACAATACTAAACATTTTTACAGTTAGTTTCTCCCTTTACAGTCATCCTCTAATTATTTGACAGCTTTTAAATGATATCACTGCTGCTGTAGAAATACCTGACATTGATATGACTTGCATTGGACAGAATGTATGTTTTGGGAAAGATGAACTATGAATTAAATCTTTATGTTAAGAGGATCTAATGGATAGTTGGTACTACTTTATATTACCATTACAGATAATACTGGGATTTTAGCCATGCTGGAAGTTGGTATAAGTGCTAATAGGTGCTAACTCAGGGTTGTTAAGACTGATACCAAAACAGTTGGGAGTTAGTCATATACCTTAATTCCAGTTTTTATCAGGCAAATGATGTATAGACCCATGACACATACAAAAAAGATTATTTCATTGAGATGGTGATAGTAAGCTCCAAGTCCTCACCTTGGCAAGGGCTCTTGAAAGGCTACTGAAGATCTGCCCACCTTCCCATGACCTAGGATCGCTGAATTTTGGGAATAGCACCTTCACTCCCCACACAGCGTGTGAGTTGGCCCTGTTTAGACTGACAAGTAGATGGAGGAGAAAAAAAAAAACATGCTGTACCCTTCTTTTCCCTACAATGAGTCACTGACTGTATGGAAGACTCCTAGTTTCTCCGTAGAGAAGTCGGTCTATTTTAGCACCTTTCCGAGCAGCTCTCACTCCTCCTGATAGGGTCTGGTTATTCCATCACACCCAGTGATATTTCAGGCATATTGGCTTAACTGGGCTAGCTAATTTTAAAGCAGGTTGCAAGACATGCTTCTGATTCCTCCTGAACTTATGGCTGTCCTTTTATATGAAGTGTGTTCTTTGACAAAGCGCTGAGCAGGTTGCAATCTGTCTCTCTGTGGTGCTCTTACCTGCTCACAAGCGTTGATGGGGGAAAAGCAACTTTGCTGTCCTGTTGTAATACCTTTTTGCATCTATTTATGAGCTGTCATCATCCTAATGAAGCCATTATTGGTGAAGTTAAACTGGTTTTAACTGCACTCTTGTGCTTGTATTTTGCCCACAAGCCATCAGCTGGGTGACTCTTTCCAGATTGTCTTTGTGTATTTAGCTGTATGTAACACAGCATTTTTTCTGCTGTTGTTTCTGGGTATCAGTGCTGTGTACTGGGCACTGTATTCACTGTGATATCACACTTGACACAGAGTACTTTGAACCATGTTTCATATAAGCAAAATTCCAGGACTTTGAACTTTATTTTATATATTATTAGAAATTTGATTTCTTCAAGAGGATACTTCAATAATATTTGCCACGTTTTGTCAATGATTTTCTAGTACAAAAAACGCAAGGCAAATCTGAAATGGTAGCAGGACAATGCTCATTTCAAAATCATGTTGACAATATAGATCCTTATACAAAGTATTGGAAGGCTATTTTCAGTTCTCCTCTTTGAATGATTTGATAGCAAATCCTGAATGTGACATATTTGCACAGAAACACATCCTCTACAACTGTTAAACCTGCTAAAACCTAAAACAGACCAGTGACAAAGAGCTCAAGACTATGGCTTTTTTCTTTGCCTCTGGCTAGTCCGCAAATGTGATGTTTTTAAATACTTGTTTTGCATCTTTACAGGTTCCTATGTCAGTTTCAAAATTTGTCAGAAAAATGTGAAAAAGTACACTTATGCTCTGTACCATGATCCAGTTTATTTTCTACTCTGATAAATGTGAATGTGACTTTACCAGTATAATTACCTTCTTTCAACACGCGCTTTAAATTAAAATGTTGTTTCCACTATCTTGATTCCAATGTTTGTTTTTTAATGGTTGCTCTAGTCAAGTATTTCTAGGAATGTTTTCTAAAGTTCTGCACTCAGCAATGAAAGTATTTTAAATTATTTACCTCAATAAAATAGTAAAAGCTTTTATGCTCAAACACAACATAAAGATTTTCTAACTCAGTCTTCTTTGCTTCCCCATATGAAGAGCACTAAGTAGATGCAAACTGTTTGTTCTATACTAACTAATGAATAATTCCTGCAGGATGAGAAATTTCCAAGTAGGCATGCAGGGAATCTTACAGGGTATAAAGAAGAAATGTGTGCGGTAGAATGATCCAGATAAAGGAAGAGTCTGTACAGGTATTGACTCAAAACTTTGGCCTAGCCTAGTGATCGATATAAATACAGCATAGATATTTTGAGACTCTCAATATAATTAGAATGTTAAACATTGCTAACTCTTTATATTAACACAGTTAGCTGCAACTCTGAATTATGTTGTTATTGTTTTGTTATGAGTAAAAATGTTTATGAAGGTTTTATTGGAAGAAAGGATCCCCAAAGAAATACTTTCCCAGGCTTCTTTTGCTGGCATGGTTTTGGGATGAGAGTAGGTGGGGGAAAGTTTCAACTAGAGTCATTATTTTGAAATAAGCTGGATAATCAGGAGTAGATTTTAACTTCTTTTTGTAAATACGCTTCTAAAAAACAGAATCCTGTGACAAAACTCTACTAGATGAATGCAATGCAGTGGAGCTTTGAAAGTGCAGCTGTTTGGGCTGTTCTAAGTCCAAACTCAATTCACCTTTTAAGACAGACTGCTTGTTATTTTGATTTTCGAGTGTGATTATTTGATCCTCCTTATTGTTTTACACACCTCATGACTTTTCTCCATTGAAATTACAGTGGATGTAAATCACAAGTCCTTTCATTTATTTCTGCAGAACTTTGTGCAGGCGCATTCTCAGTGGAGAGAACTACAACTTTCAAGAAGCATTTGCCATAACATGCAGTTTCCTTGTTTTTCACAGGTTCTGCAGTAACTAAAAGAGTAAAAGGAACCAGACCTTCAATACACATTGCTAGCCCAGCACCTTAAATTTAGGTTCTTAAAATATGTTGTTGCCACTATTTTTTCAGTAAGCAATTGCCAGGTATCACAATGGCTACTGGATCATGCTGGGGAATATATTTACAGCTCTGATGTGAATAGAAGGAGTGGGGCTCTGGTTTTTGGGAAAGGTGAGAATAGGTGGGAGCCACAAAGCTGAAGCCCTGCAACTGCTAGCGCATCATATGATGCCTGGTGATAAAAAGGCATCTGCAGCCTCAACTCCTGGGTAAATCATGGCCAAATCTGTATCTCCGTGCTGCATATTTCTACTCTCTGATTCACCTCATCTCCACAATTTACTGACCTCCAAGACCTAAATTTCCCATTCCTTTTGGATGAAAGCAGTAACATTTAGAAATTTGCTGCTGAGGTCCAATTCCACCCATAGTATTAGCTACCTGCTTTCTGTAGGCTGCGTTTCTGAAATCCAGTGGTTCTAACACAGTTTTATGGTTTGGCATCTGGGAACCAAGGTTTGATCTTGGCACAAAATACTCTGAGAACTGCTGTTAGAGCAGGAGGTATAATTTTTGGAATCAGTGCCCTTAAGCCCAGCAGCAACTTGTTCTCAGGACATTTTTTTTAATGTATTTTTTTCTCTTCTTTTTTGTTTTCTTTTCTCTTCTCCTTAAATTTACCCATTTAATAAACTTGAGTCTGCTTTAAATTCATTGTAAAATCTCTGGATTAAGTTTAATGTTGTTGTAGGATTTGATTGAGGCGTAGGAGTATTTCTCTTGGTTTTGCTTTCTGTTTCTGTGGATTCCCCATTTGATTTTATTGTACAGCTAAATGTTTTTAATGTTTTGCTATTTATTTAGCAAGATATCTGCTAGTCAGAAAGCTAATTTAACAGGAAATATTGCAGATGGGTGGAAGTAAAGTGAATAGAAGAAGGAAAAGAAAAGCAGTCACTTAAAAAAAAATTAATACCGCAATGAATCTGGCTCACCCTGTGTCAGTTTCCTTTGCTACAGGGCATATTTAGCTCCCTCCCCAATATTCAATTCTTAAGCTTGTCATCTGCAACAGCTTGCAAAAATTAACTGATTAAAAAATGAAATAAAAATTTGCGTGCCAACCATCCACCCACTTAGGGTACTGTCTGACTACAAATCAAAGAACTATAATAAACTTGGCAGCTTTCTTCCCTTGTTCAAGTGCCAACGAGAGGGCTACTACAAAGCAGATTTTTTATTTTATTTATTTTATTTGTAATTAGTCACCACTGAAACTTTTTTTTATTTAAAAATTAGCATAATGATACAATCCCTCACCCCTCCCGCTTTGTTCCTAAGTGTTTACTAAAGACCTAACAGAAAAACATTACTAATACATGCACTTCCCATTCCACTCATGTCCTTCTGAGCTTTGCAGCAGTCTTCCCACTGAACTAATGGCCTTATATTTATTCCAAACCTGTAAATAAATCGGTTTGGCCAAAACTGTTAGACCTGCTTCTGGAGAAAGAATCAGGTAACGACAAGCTCAGGCGTAGTGTAGAGGTGCTGTGGCAGCAATGTGTTTAATTTCAATTTGTTTATTGATCTATTTTTCTGAAATCTATTTATCTGATCTATTTATCCATATATCTGCTTACCTGTTATGCCCTATGCAGCATCCTGGACCCTGTGTGGAGCCCCGACAAAACCTCCCAGTGCCTGGTGCTTTCCCAGCCTTGCTTTGCCCTGGACAGGGCTGGTTATGGAGCAGGATCCCCTGGACTCTCCCCGTTCTGTGGCACACTCACGCAGAAGCTGGTGTACATTAACAGTACATGCCACGGACAAGATGGAAAAACATGAGACAGAGCTTTTTCAAAGAAAAGGGCTCTTAAAGTAGCTGTATTTTTGTGTCTGTAAGAGGACACAGTTAGGTGTGAACAAGCTGAGCTAAATTCCTTTCTAGTGTAACCCGTTCAAGTCAGGTCTCAGTTACTGCAAGGGCAGCTCTGTCCTATTATAGAGTTCCTTTTTTTTTTCTTCAGTGGAGAACAATAATACAGGTGAGTGAAATCTGAAGAGCTCTGAAGTTATGAAGTATTGGTTGTGTCTGATTATCCCTCACTCTTTTGTTTTCTTTATAATCTTTTTTTTTTCTTTTTTTTTTCCTTTCCCTTAGGGTTTATTTTCCCCCAGAACTATTCTTACAAAATTATTATCCAGATTTCTTCAGAGAGATTATTCTCTCTGTCAAAAAACTCTGTTTCAGAGATTTTTTTTTTAATAACTATACTAAAAGATACAGCCATTGTGCAGTTTTTGTAGAGATGTCTTTTCTTTAATCAGTGCTTTTACATTCATTGAAAATAAAAAATCTGTTTACTACGCTGGGGGAATTAAGCTCTGAAGAGATTGTTTTAGTTCTCTTTGTTTATGATGATTTGTTAGCTCTTGACTGCAGAAATAATTTTGTTGTTTACATTAATCTACGGTGGCAGTATTAACTTCACATCATACATAAATATAATTATTGATCATTACCAGCTGTAATTCAGTGTTAGAATTACAGATTTACATAATTGTGCTATTAAGTGTAAACTTGAACTTCATATCTGGGGTCACAAATAACTGGAGGCAGTAGAAACAGAAAATTCTGATTATATGTCATTCATATTTTAATACATGCTGTTGCAATTTTGATCAGTGTTAATGTAAATATTTTTATGTACTATACAGCAATGAGATGCTAATGGCTAGAAATTACAGCAATATTGATCTAGCTAATAAAATGGCATGCATTAGTAGGAGAGGATATTTATTATCTGCCTCAAAAATTACTATCCATCATCTGCCCAAGGAAAATTTCCTCCATCAAAGTTGGAGAAGGCATTTATGCTGGAAATGGTGCAAGATTCCTCTCGAGTAAAAATTAAACACAGTTCTAGGCTATCTTGTTTTGATGCCTGCAGCTTTTCCACTGATTAAGGTTTGTAGTGAGGAAGAAGCCGCGTAAAGGAAGTCACTTCCTATAATATGTTCTGGGCCTCCCTCGCATAATCTGCACATAAAAAAGTGCTCCTGGATGATCAGTCAGCACCATGGGCCTTGGCTAAAAACTATTTTAAAACATTAGAGAGATGTATATTTACATCTGCGCATGTAGTTGCCTACTTGTGGCCTCCAGGGAAGCCCATGAGCTCGGTCGAGCTCTTGAACAGAGAGCTATGAGAGCCTTGCAGGATGCGCAAACTCTTCAGCTGCTTCCCCAAGGTACTAGGCCATATAAAAGCCCATACAAAACCCAGCTGGACTGCCAAGCACTTTGAGAAGAATTTAATCTCACCAGGGAGGAGAGGTGGCATAAAAGAAGCGTTTGTTTACAATCGGAGCAGGTTTGATTGAACGTCTCGGAGATCTCCACAGCTTCCTAGGATTCATTCTTTGGGAATCAAACCCCATACAACCCAGGCCATGGCAGCATGCTGAGTCTTCCAAAGGAAGTGGTTGATGTGCCACCATTTGCAGCTAAATAGGGTAAGAGACCCTATTATATATAGAAATAGGCCAAGTTGAACAGTCCTTCCTGGCAAAGAAGAGTGGACCAAATCCATTGAAATGAGTGAGCTTTTTCCATCTGGCAGTAACACAAACTTGTACTCACACAAGCAGATTTTCACCCAAAACAGTATAAAACATTAAAGACTTTTCAGTGCAGATAACACACAGTTAACACATGGTAACTTCCCTCATAAAGTGAGGGTGATAAAATGTGGATCCATTCCTTTCACTGTACTGCATTTTTATTTAGAATATTTAAAGAAATGCTAAAATCTGGAAAATAAGTTTATCTATCTATAAATCTATAAATATATAGATTTTTTTCCTCTATAGTTGTCTATAGAGGACAACTCTAGACAACCCATCTGCTTCTTAAATCCTATTTATCCTGGCTGGTGCATGAAGGAAATGTTTAAGGTGTGATGATCCTTTATGTGATGATTCTTAAGATGTGATAATCAGGCCCCTGTTTCTTGTTTCTCTAAACAGGATGATACGCATATGATACACCTAGGTTAGGATATATGTGGGTTTACAAGGTGGCTCTGTGGTGGAGCTGTGAATGACTGAGAATAAGAAAACTTGATTCTGTTTTTGAGAGAGACAGGGAAGATCTTTATATGCTAAGTTTTCGTCATTGATGGCCTGTAGAAAAAAAAAACACAAACAGCTGGCTGAATAGATTGATGTAGGAGTCCTGCTACCATTAGGAATTATCACTGCTTGATGCTCAAGGATCACTTCTGTAAGTGCGGGATGCATTGATTTATGATTAATTTAAATATCAATATAACTATGAAATACTTCTTTCTATTAAGTATGAGGTATGTTATGCCTTTGCAGAACTTCAGGTAAAGATCAGAGGTGACAATTAGTTAGCTTGTCAATCTTTTCTCAGTTTCATCCAATAGAAGAATTGTTAGTCTGTGTATATCCTTGTTTTCTGATCCATAAAGATCTATAAGAGAGGTTAGGTTTTCTGTCCTTAATTTAGATTCATATGTAATACCAATAATAATTAAGTAAGCCCTTAATTACTCTGAATCTTCTTCAGGTATAATAGAAACTACCCCATACAATTCTACATTGAGTGAAATAAGTGTCTTAACCTAACAAATTTGCTCTGTCTTTTGAAGGCATCTTTTAGTCCCACTGTTCCAGAGTAAGGCTGCAGAGTTAGGGTGGAGTAGTGAATCTGCAGTCCTCAGACACTGTTGTACCATTCTTCAGTAGAGCTTTTAGACAGTATATATAATAAGAAATGGGTATATATATATGTTTCTTTCCAAGGTTGTTTTATAGTTTATTCATGCATTTAGATAAAGTACAAGTTTGAAAGAACTGAGGCTGAGGTCTGTATAGACTGAAAAGGAGCTAATAGATGTGTCCTGCCTGGAAGACATCAAAGAAAAAGAAATAGCAAAAAGGTGAGTATTCAATACTTGATTGTGATCTACACTCTAAATCAGATCATTTTGGTTTCGGGGCTTTTGTTTTTGTTTTGGTCCAGTTTAAAAATCTCTGTTAATCACAGTGTCATTTTGCTCTGGAAGATAGATTTTACTGAATGGTCCTCTCAAAAAATTTAGTTTTTCTCTCTGCTGTGTATACATTGTAGATATGTGCAGTGCTTCACCAGATCAGCAAGTTATCTGGCTAGAAAGGCAGCAGTCATCAACACAGTTCAAAGACAGACAGTACTTTTTGGCTTAAACTTTCCTATGTTCCTTCACCATCTCACCTAAGACAAACTTAGACTGTTTTTGTTTTATTCTAGAAATTGGACCATGAAGAAATTATTATTTTTAAAGTATTATGAAAAGTCATGTTCTACAATGCACAGGAAGACGCTAGTCATTATCTTAAGAAGAGCAGCACCATATCTCTTTACACCAACTTCCATATACGTTCAGTAGCACCTAGGCAGCAACCTAACATCTGCATTTATAGTTTTGCAAAGAGAAGCCATCTTAGAATTAGGTAGGTAACATTAAATACATAAAAACTAAGTATTGACAGCACTGGTATTTATATTATATATTTATAGATCATGTGTGTAGATGATTGTGGTGAAAACAAAGCTAGCAAATTGAGTTTAATGCACCCTCTTCATGAATTGCTGAGAAGCTCTTTCTTGGCACAATATGTGATTCAGGCACAGTTGCATAGGATTGTTTGTAGTTATGGAGGAGTCAATGGAAACAGAACAAACTGATGTTTCCTTTTTGGCACGCTATGAAATATCTATAAATTCACAAATCTATATTTAATATTTTATATACATATATATTTAATATGGTCTTCAAAAGTCAGAGATCAGTTCATACATTTGTTTTTTAAAATGATAACTTTACAGCAGCCAATTAAATATTTTACATCAAGTATAATTTATGTGTAATTCTGTTTTGAGTGTAAGATGTATTAAATGCCATGTGTTACATGCTGTTTTCCTCTCTATGTATATCTTAGTTCCTAGCTTCTACACTGATTGCAGTATCTAAGCTTCTTAGTATAAAAAGCTTATTCTTCACCCATTTCCTGTTTGAGGTCTGTTATACTTAGAAATAATAACTTTATATTTTATTGAACATGTAACCACAGAAAATACAAAAGGAACATTGTATTTAAATTATTATTTCATGTAATAATCTTTTCAAGATGTTCTCACTCTATTCATAAGAATGGTGTGACTTAGTGCATTCCCCTCTTCATGGGCTTACTTACTCCTGCCTTACACACATGTCAAGCAGCTATCTGTAGTTACATTCAAGGGCATGTTTTCTTCCAAGACCACAAGTGACCCAGAGCTCTAAAAACTTGTTTCCTCTCCATTGCTAACCTACAAGAAACAGCACTGCTGCATCCTCTTCATTATATTGCCTTCCTCTGTAGCACTGTTTTTCAAAGTTTTATGGAGAAAATTCCTCTGCCCCCCTGCCCCAGTGAATTTATTTATCTTATATATATATAAATATATATAAGATAATATATTTAAATGAACAGGAAAGGAGTAGCCAAATGAGAACTAGCCAGGGATACAAATAAATATGAAAGATAGGATCTGTAAAAAAAAATTTTTCCCCTCTCTCTCCAAAACAGAAAGAGAGAAAAAAAACTCTGCTAAAATTGCTCTGCAGTGTCTTTTTGGCCATTGCTGATTAACAGGCTCCTTGTGTTTCTTTCATAGTAAGATATCTCAGAGTCTAGCAGCATTTCAAAAATATTCCTTTCACAAAGTGTGACATGCCTCTGTGTTACTCATTTGAACTGAGAGTATTCTCATGAAAGACAGTTTCAGAATCTTTTTTACCCTGGATTGATTATGTTTCCACCTGAGACCTCCTAATTAATTTTTTAAAATTGTAAATATCTTGTATGATTCTCCAAAAATATCCATTTATAAAATAATCTAAGCATTTTCCATATTTTGTATGAAATACCTTAATAGTAATGCTTGATATTTTCTTGGTACTTGGAGGTATAATTTTAAGACTTGTTCTTGATATTAATTCTAACATGAAGTCACTGCTCTGCATTGACTCTTTGTACTCCGTAAGAATAAAGTTTCTCTCCCGATTGGAACAATGCATTTCAAGCCTACCCTTTGCTGGAGATTTAGATGTGTGAGTCAGTGCTTACAAGATTTAAAGACGTGAAATTCAACACAATAGCTCCAAGAGCAAGGTGAAAGGTCACATCAAGCTAAAACTGTAGAGAACAGAATTAGACTGGAGACATAGGTACGTAGAAATGAAGTAAATAGAAATTTACATGAGGAGAAAAATAAAGAAAAATAGTAAATCCAGAAATATACATATAAGACTGTACATACAGTTAAGCTTTTAAATCCAAAAACTAATTAAAGCATAACTAATTGCTTCGTATGTATTAGTACTGGCATCTGCATCCAACTGCATACTTACTACTGTGATACTAGAGAAAAAAAGCCAGCTCGTTCTTTTATTCTCCCCACACACCACTTTTTTTTTCTATAAAAAATCATGTAAGCTAGCTAAAGTTGAAGATAATCTTTTTAGATTTAAGCTGAATCAGTATTTTTGCATGCATACTAAGGATTTTTTTCATATTAAATGATACATTGGGAAAAAGTAAATGGGTTTGGCTAAAGCAAAACAGCCCAATAGCTGAATGTGAAATTTTGCAGTATAGAAAACATTTCCCTCTTTGTTTTGTGTCATCATACTTCTTTTATCTTTCATTTACTTAGGGAGAAATATTAAAAATTCTCTTTAAAAATACTATGTTAATATTTTCAGCCCTAGTATGAAACACTGGAAAGTTTATATTGTTTTTGAATATTTCTTCACCCATCCAAAATCAGAGATTTTCTTATCAAAACTTTAAAGTATAGTGTTGATATTTCTTTTTCATCGAGAATTTTTCCTTTTTTCTTTTCCTTCAGATTATTTCACTGTTTTCAAATTGATAGTGCCACCTGTGTAGCAGAAATACTGTGAGAATTTATATGTTGATGCTTGAAAAAATTCTTTATTTCCTCAAATGAGTTAGAAATGCTGTTTAATTGTCTGTTTTGGACTAGGTAGATACAGAAAATATCTCATCATTTGGATCATAGTCCATCATATAGCTTGCAGATATGTCCTTAACATCAGCCACGGCTACACTTAACTATAGTCTGCAGAGAAATTAGTGCCAAGTGTGGCTACATGTGTCTTCCACAGGAATTTGACTTGGTAATTTTATCAGCTGGTGTAGTTTGAGAAATGCAAAGGCTCAGGAATGTGAACTGTCACAAAAATCTGGGAATACCTGGTGGCTAATGTGGAATGTGGCAAGTTTCAGCTATCGCATGTCTGAGATGATAATGTGGCTTCCTCGTAAAGCTGCAGGGCTCTGAGCTGTTAGAGACTCCTTTTGACTTACACAGACAACGCAGCACATAATTTGGACCTTACACAAGTAAATTAAAACCACATTGCTTTTGTTTTCCACAGCCTCTTTTGTTTTCTTCTCATTAGTTTTGCCTCCGTTTTCAATCTGATGGAGATGGCTTTAATCACAAAAGGCCAGATTCTCAGCTGCAGCAAATTTGTGCTCAGCACAGCTGAAGTTAATGAGTTTAGAAAAGTGGCTTTAATTTCTTTTAGTTCCTTTACTGTAAGTGAGATTGTGGTACTAACAGTGAAATCAGCATCAGGACTCTGGAGCCACAGAGTTGCCACAACACCCATTCTCACTCCCTTTCTCTTGGCACACCCCGGGTAAAGGAAAATCTGCTGAGAGTCAGGCTTTTTGAGCATGACCCATATGAAATGCAGCAAATTCTCAACCAAACTGATATCTAGCCTGAAATAGAACTGTGCAGTTACTCCACTCGGGCAAAAGAAAGTCTTCACTCGATTTCTACATATTTGTGCATCCCACTGGCAGGACTTTTGATTGTCCCATTTAAGTCCTTTTAAACCTAAAATGCTGTTGCCAACACCAAGGTCCAAGCACGAGATTACAGATTAAAAGCATGATGGGGCTGCAGGCAAATATTTTATGCTGCGTAGCATTATGTGGAGATACTTCAGCTAAAATGTTAATATGTACAAGCTGCAAACTACTGGACCAAATTAACCTGCCCACCCGCTTGCAGAGAATCAGCTTTCTTGCAAAGGAATTTTTTTCTAAAAAAAAGAACTTTACCTTTTTCAAAAAAAAGGTTTTCTTCATTCTTAAAAATAAAAAAATAAGCCCATGCTGATGTGTGTTTACTGAAAAATAATTTAAAAAAAGAAAAAAAAGCACTTATGAATGCAAAACTTTTTTATCTTTGATTTTTTTGTGTGTGTGTGTGTGTGTGTAAAGAAAGTCCTGTCAGTTTTAACGAGAGAAGTAAAAGCACAACATGTTGCTTCTCCAAAGCAGAGAGATCGCAACTTCACAAATGTTTTTGTGGAGGCTTTTTAATCATGTTTTTGGTGTGGCTCTGCAACTATTTTTCCTTTAGAATATATGAAAATGTTGAATGCCTACAGAAATACACACCCAAATACTCCATTTGGGATGCTTTTCAACCTCTGCTTGCCCTTTGAATAGAGCAGCTACCATGCATTCATGAGAGTTTCCAATATTGTCTTTTGTGAGGCTGCACAGCACGACATCCCTCCTCCCTCGCCACAAAGGCCGGCAGTTCATTTCTGCAGGACTTCTCACTCCTGCTCCGGGCCCTCTTCTCGCTCGCCGCCTCTTTCCACATGTGTGTTTTGCCGCGGTGCTGCTCCTGCTCCTCTTCCTCTCCCTCTCGTTCTTGGTCTCCCTCACTGTGCCACAAACTTCTCTAATTACAGTTCAGATGAGTTCAGGTCTGCTAGCAGAAGTACAGATAGGCTAGAGAGAAGCAGCAATGGTTTGAGTGCTATGCATTGATTTTACAGGAGACACTTCAAAGAAGTCAAAACTCACTAATTTATCTGTAATCCTTTTTTATTATTATTATTTTCTTAGGTGTTTTACACTACTGTTTAGTTCCATTTTTCCTGGGCAAGGAGCCAGATTTAGAGAAAAATTTTTAAAGACAAACTTGATTCTGGCTTTGAGGCTCTCACTGGGACATTTTTTGCAGCTCTATAATGTGATGCAGTATTCTGAAAACCAGAACAATGAAAAAAAACAAAAAAGGTTCACAGAGAAATAAAAATATCTGGGCATAAAAATGTTATGATAGAAAACAAACACAAAAATAAAACAGTAGATAGTGAAACTGTGTAATAATCTATTATAGTAAAAAAGTCACTGTTTGGAGCTGATTTGTTTTTCTCCTTTTTTCTCTGAAAGGCAGCAATTTGGGTATTCTTAGGACCTCCCCCACTTTGTAGAGTGACAACTTCTGATTGTATTAAATAGAGTTTTGCTGCCCGCTGCTTACAGCAAATGGTGACTGATCATCCCTTCCAGCTAGATGCATTTAACTTGTCAGACCTACAAACTATTGGAATATTATGTGAATATGGTCACTGTAAGCAGATTTTTCAAAGCAAAATACTGTGTGCATGTAAGGGTAGGAAGAGTGCATATCAAGAAAGAATTTCCAATACAAACAATAGTTCTTATATTGCACAAAGACTGATTGAAGAGGTCTAGATTCTTCCTACAGCCGCACCCATTCCTATAATATTTCAGACTCTGATTCTAGAGCTGATGGTTTTTTATCTGCTTCAAAGTTCTTTGTTTCAGCATCCCTGCCTGTAAGGCCCCTCGAGGATACACGTTGCAACTATACCCTTGTGAAGACAGCCACACAATAACACTCCACAGGATGAGCAATAAACTCAAAGGGAATGACATCTGAATTGGTCCATTTGATCTCAGTGAATGAAGCTATATTTAAGTTATTGTTCAATTTTCCAGTCTACCAGTGTGCTAGTGTGCTCCTC
The DNA here is from genome assembly GCA_032353885.1 of Nothura maculosa. Lineage (NCBI taxonomy): Eukaryota > Metazoa > Chordata > Aves > Tinamiformes > Tinamidae > Nothura > Nothura maculosa. The sequence continues at coordinate 734,497 of JAUBOD010000557.1, forward strand.
CTGGAATTTGCCACGAGTCAACATTAAGTAAACAACCCCAAATCAAACAGAGGGACTAGAAAGCACAAAATATTACCAACATCTTAAGTCTTTTGCAAGAGATGAGCTCGGCATAAAGTGGGGTGTCTACCTGACTGGTCGTATGCTACTCAGATCTGTAACTGTTAAAAAAGCTTTTTTTTTCATATTTCCTTTTTTTTACTCTAACCTTAAAAATACAGTGACACAGCTAAATTTCTGGTCAGATGATAGTAATCTAGGCATTAGAGTCATTGTGTGGTCAGCTCTGATGGGCTTGTTACTTGAAATGGGCTTGTACTTCAAAGATGATAGAATAAACTTTCATGGTGAGGATAACGCTAATGGATTGTCTGCATAAGCAGAACCTTATTTTGATATGAATTGCTTCTAAGATACAGATTAAGCCTTCTCACAAGAACTCACATAAGCCAAAGCCCTCAAAAGCAAGTTTTGTACCAAATTAAAGAGTCTGAGTTTATATCATTATATCTGCTTAAATTCTTAAGTAAGAAAGCTTTCCAGCGCAGACAAGACTTTAATGCAAAATTCAAATTTAAACCTGTCTTATCTCATGAAGTGTACAGCCTTTCTCTGTAAGAATTGTCTTGCTACTTAAAAGCATTGTGGTTAGGCAAAAAGAAATGCTGTGCTTCAGGGTCATCTGCCTAATGTACATCCTGAGTAGGAAATAATAGTCCGTGAGTTGACTGGTCATCTCTTTAGTCTGTTGATAAATACAGTGCAGCAGCCAGCATCAAGGATTCTCAATGATTATCTGAAAGTCAAAGACCAAATATCCAAAAATGGTTGATAAAAGTCAACAAATTGCCTACTTTGAAGGAATCTGAAAAATTGGCTGAAATAGTTTGAAACGGCAGAGCAGAATACAGGTCTGCTGCAGAGGCTGCAGAATGTCTTTTGTAGAATAAGATAGCTAAACATGTAGATTACATCTGCCCAGGTTCTTTTCACATGCTCTCTGGGCCTGAAATCAATCCCTTTCTAGGATGGGTGCAACATCTTTCAAATGGTGTTGAATCTTGGTGTTGCAAATACGTTCCATATGTGTTCAGATGTCTTCTTTGGGAAGCATTCACACTAGCATTCACAATGCCGTCAACTTCAGAATTGGCTGTTCATCCTGTAAATTGAGACAGTGGTTCTAAATGAGGCACTGAGGACGAATAGGACCCATCCACAACCAGTAAATATCATGCCATCTCAAGATTCGTTTTTGCATTAATGGAAAATGCACAAATTTCTATTCTTATGTGGGAGCACTTCACTTTTCAGCAGATGGCACTATATAGTACATCCTACTGTGCTTTGCACTTTGCTTAAAATACCCTTTTGCCAACTTGACTTGGAAAACATGTTAAGTGTGACACAGAAAATCTTTGGATGATCTGCAAAAACAGGAAACATTCTGACCGTGCTAAAGGAGAACAACACTAGGTTCTTATCTTACCAGAGGCAAGAAATTCCGATTCACAAGAAGTATTTATTCTGCCATAAAAATATATTTTAGGATTTTCTTAATGCACTGACTTTTTACAGAGAGAAACTCTTGCTATTGGCTAAAACTGGACATGTGTTAGGCAAGAATTCCTTTTCTAATTCCCCACGTGCCTTTCTTGAACAAGTTTACTCTTTCAAATATGTTCTCCATCTAAGCAGATAGTAACATTTATAACCACTTGTGAGTATTGGTGAGTAGATTTTTGAAGACTGACAAACTGGAATCTGTCTACCTGGATCAAGATCATAGTTTGCCAAGCTACATGGCCCAGGTGGTTTAGAGATAGTTTATAGAATAAACTATAAATATATTGATTTTTCTGTTTCTGATTTGTATACAGTTGTGAAAAGCCAATAGAATAGCTTCTCAACATGTACTCCATTGCCTGGAGTATTGAGAACATAATAAAGCAGACTAATTCCACTGAGGGGACTTTGGATATCACTTTGTTTAGGGATCTACCCCTAAATTTATTCAGAAACTCTTTGGGGCCCTGCAGCAGCCTCCAATCTGAACAGAGCAATGCCATTAAAAAAAGTACAATACTTGTGAGTCACACCTTGCTTTCTTCTCTGCTCTACTTTTAGAAGGTGTGTGGATGACTCAGAGGTCCTCTGGTTGCTTTACCAAGCCTTACCCTTGCCAACCAAAACTCTTGGGAGGCTAAATATTATAGCACAAATCCTTAGCAATGTTCTTTTTTTGTTTGATTGCTTGTTTTTTATACTTCAGAGATAAATGAAATCCCAAAGTATTCAAAATTCTGGTGTGACTAAAAGATTGTCAAAGCAGTTTCATTTAACTTCCATCCATGAAAATAACACCGTTACACTCTTTTGTCCTCTCTTCCCTTCCCCTGTGCCCTCTTTTTATTAAGAAACAGATGGTAATGGAACACATTTATAACAGGTTTTGCCATTTTATAAATCCCTAGATTTCTTGGCTTACTAGTTGCAAACGGATTTGAGTTAAAAAGTAATAGCACTATAGCTTTGCTAAAGGATATAGCTCTTACCATGAGTCTGAAGCTGTGAAATTTTGGAAAGAAGGAATGTGTGCTAGGAACAGTACTTGATCTATGTTTCAAGAGCAGCACTGAAACCATCCTCCCATGGGTTGCAGAGAGAGATGGTGCATGGTCTCTATAAGCAAAACGCTGCTGGCCCTCCCTCCTCCTCCTTCCTGTCTGAATGTACAGAAGAAGATTTCAAATTTAGATTCTGCATAACTGACTTCCAAACTCGCTCATCTAATCTGTAGACTTGTACACTTCATAACAGTTTAGGGTCTGGCCTGTACTTCTGTGAAGTCGTTTTCTTTTTTTTTTCTTTTTTTTTCCAGAGTGACTTCTGTGTTCATGAAAGCGTGAAAATCCATATACAGTTTTTTATGTGTGTGTATATACATGGTTATATATAGCATATATATAAAGAATCCTTCTCCCTCTTTTACAGTACACATGATTGTACACTAGAGCAAGTGCTGCAATATTATTTTGATGGTAAGTGTAGCACCTAAAAATGTCATTATTCCGTTTGGTATTTCTGGAGGAACAGGATGCACGTTCCCCTAAAAAGGCAAAAAGTGCTGGATGAACATGAAAACTTTTCGACTTTCTCCAGTAACTCAGCCTTTATTTTTAAAAAGTAAAGTAAAAATCTAGTGACAAGAATTTTGCAGTATCCGTGGTTATTCTCCTGTTTCGAGATCCTTAAGTTTACCATGACTTCTTTTTTATTCTTTTTGGAAGAAGGATGTGTGCAGCACTGATTCTTTTCTCACAGACACTCTCTGTCCTACCCCCAGGATGCCTGGGAGCCAGGGCCGTTCAGAGTGACTTAGCACTAGGATCTCGCACCTGCATAACAGATGATAACCCAGCAGAGCTTCCAAGCACAAGTTGACCCACAAGGCACTCAAAGAAATCGAGAGCATTCACATCTGAGATTAAGCAAACACAAAAATAGCCAAGTACTTGCTCTCGTCGCCAGAACTGTGCTTATAAGGATCTTGAAAGCTGTGAGTTTGATCTAAACTTTATGCCAACCAATCCTCAATGAATGAGATAAATTAACGGTTTTGCAGCTCTGTGGTGAGTAAACCAGAATGATGTGGAAAGAAGTCTTGGGAATGTTGCATGCAAGGTAATCGATCAGTAATCTTCACTTATTGTTGAATTATCATGCTCCAAAATGATACTACTGATAAAGATAACTTAAACAACAAACAGTTATTTAAAAACATTATTGTGGTACAATGAATGACACCTACTGGTGCTCCTTACCTGTCAGTGCTCTGCACACAGCACCATGTGCCATGGGGACTTATGACATGCAGCCTTCTCTTCTCGCCGCGTTACAAGTCAGTCTTACCAGTTACATATGAATAGGGCAGATCTGTGGATACCTAAACATCTGCTTGTATAAAGCCAATGAAAATATATTTTAGAGAGCAAAAAGGCATGTCTGCAAAATACATAAGCCTTTACGTGAAGGGAATGTTCCCAATGTATTGGGAAATGTGTTGGGATTGTTTATGACCTTCTTAGATATGTAGTTACTTGATTTTGCAATTTTACCAATTTCCCCTTTGTACAGTGTAGTCACTGAGTGCAGTTTTAAGACATATCTTTGTACTCATGCTTGAAAACATAATCTAAAATACCAATATGTGAGCTTCATAATAAAATGCACTTTTTCAAGCATTAAAATAAATACAACTGTGCTCACAAAATACTGACTTATCTTAATCATTAACAACTGAATGCTCTTCCTCTTTCTCATGATCTTCATGTATAGGCAATGTGAGATACATATTTAAAGGAATCCTAATCTGTAGTTGTTGACCAATATAATTTGATTCTTCTTGATCCTGTTTTTTTTTTTTTCCAAATAATCACTTTTGCATATTTTCTACAACTAACTTTACATTTTAACTAGACATGAGTTTAATCCTCGGGAAGACTTCATGTGGTGTGTGCTACCAAGCTGTGTTCTATTGAATTTCTGTGAGCATGGCAACTTCCATAGAGAGATTTATCTGACAGCCCTGCAAAAATATGCTGAGCTCTTGTTAACTGGACTTTTTTTTTTCTTTCCATAGAGCCATAGGGGTATTCTCAACTGCTTTCAGAGCAGTTATGGCTAAATTCAGACAGGATAAGAAATTGAATTAGTTTTGTGTTAAAGAAACTTTGTATAGACAAATAAGACAAGTTTTATTTAGTGTTGCAAAGCACCTGATAAAAAGCTAATAATGTAAAAAAATTTGATGCCACTGAATGCACTGTAAACTTGCACTTCATTTTTGATAATGATCTAATAGGTGCATGCTTCCTGGGGAGCCTTTGTGGCCTCTGACCATCATTCTGTAATGAAGGGCAGTTTGCAGCAAGATTACATTTAGTCAGGATCTTTTATTCCAGAATTCTGTGGCGTAGTGATGAGCCTCCCTGTAGAAAACAGATTTCCACAGTTCATTAACCCTTCAAGCGGTCTGCTCACAGGATATGTAACATGGAGTGAGTCACTTCTGCCTGTGTTAAGTTCTGAGAGATGAAAGGTGACTGAGGAGCATTTCAGGAATACCCTGGAGTGCTCGTTGCACAAAAAGAAAGGTTTGTATAGACCTCAGAATTTTAATTTCAGTCAAGATAAACAGAAAATACATTTTTATTATTTATTCTTCTCCTCAACACGATTGTACAAAAGGGAAGTGAAAGGATATTCAAGAGTAAGCAATACAGTCACAGTAGAAGTAAGGTAAATGAGCCCACACAAGAACAGTATTACTGCAATTAGACTTCTAGTATTACCTCAAGCTAGTTTGTTAATTTGAGTATATCTACATTATGCTGCAGACACTTCTGTAACAGCAGTGTGGACATATCCCTAGAGCTACAGTGTATTAATGCAACCCTCAGTATGGCAATGGACTTCACAATCTCTCTCTGAGTCACTTAGGCTATAACCAGAGGTTATTTATTCAGATTAGTTACCAGTGACCTTAATTTAACCCCTACTTTAAATGTATGTGCCATTAAACATGAGCAATTCAAATTACTAAAAAATCCAAAGCAACCAAAATAAGAACAAATGCAAAAAACCTCCAAAGCTCTTGTACTATCAGTGTCTATTGCATCAAAAGAAAAAATATGCAAATAAAGACCAAGATTAGTCTTTGGAAAAACAAGCAATAAAGGGATTGTTTCTAATCATTGAACAAAATGGCTTCTTTCCTTTCTTAGTTGCATTTTTCATGTATAAGTTTCCTTATGGTATTTTGGCCTCATAGCTTAATTTCTATAGCATAAGATTCTTTGACTGAAAGACTTAAATAGAGCTACCTATAGAAAGCACCAGCTTTCTGTACTATATTCATTTACTGAGCAGAGTTGATAATGAATTAAATTTTCCATTTTAAACAGCTGTGTTTTTCAAAGCCTTATGACTACAGAGAGACCCTTCCAAACCTAAATAGGAAACAAAGAGAAGCAATGGCATTTTCTGTCCACAAATAAAAAGACAGAACTTGAACTTCCTTTTATGAATAGGCTGCTAACTCTGAAGCTTAATGATGAATATTTAAATGTCAAGATTAACAATTTTAGCTGAAATATTTGACTATGTTCTTCTTCACTGGTGCTGAATTTAACAGGAGCTGAAAATCTAATTAATGCCTGCTGTAGCTGGATCAATTGATGAAAGTGATTATATGGTTTGTTTACTTATGACAGGAGGAAGCTGGAATTGGTGATTGAGGACCTCTTTTGTACTTCTGCGTTCTTTAATATCAACAGACGTGTATGTTTATAGAATGACTACAATGTATTGATACCAATAATAAGATGGTGTTTTTAACAAGCATATGATATATGCAAGACACAAGAGAAGGTGGTTGTTGACAAAGTGAGAATATAATGTCCCCAAATGCTATGTTTTTTCTACATACTTCTGTGCAGACACTGAAAGATGATAACATGTCTCTGTGCTGGGGCTAAGAGCATCAAGTCGGCTCAGCTTTAAATCCCAAACTCTCTTACCTCCTTTTAGTCGTCAGAAGTCTCAACTTTCTCCCACACTGCTATGACATTTCAGATTCTTTACCCCTAGCAACTTCTATTTTGTAGCCTCACAAGTCTCTGTTGCATAATTCTTTCACTCATTGTCACATTTAAGTTAATGAAAATCTTAAAAAGCTTAATTCATTTGAATTTGCTACAGAGTTTAGAGCTAGCGTGACTCAGAAAGATGTGGGCATTGCTGCACTATTTAAATCCTATATCCAGGAAAGTACATAGTGTTTTGGTGACAAGAAAACAGTCCAATATTAACTCCCATATAGCTTAATTTGTTGTTCAGCATTTAGCATTCTTGCTGTCAATACATAAGAAAGCTTTAGCCTGTCATCACATCACTTGGTTTGCATCAATGTACCAGAAGCTCTTACATTGTGTTTGACGTATGTCTAGTGAAATGCCAACCCTTTCAAAGCAGTAGATGACCTGGGATGAGATATTTATGGGTCTGTTTTCTATAGTGGCACTCATGTTGCCTGCTGCTAGTGGTATAGTAATATCTGTCAAGAATAAATAAATAAAATAATTGCTCTTTTACACTCTCCTTAAAGTATATGACAAAAGAGGCTGAAGAGATTGCTAAAGGCCTGGTAGAAGAACAGTCTTTAACTTAAATCTGCATCTTATGTCTTCTAGGCAGGCTAAGGATTTTATTAACCCTGTTGAAAGAGTGCTCAAGAGTTCTAGAAAACATCCATGTAAGAACACTGACCAATGCTGAGTGAACAAAAGCAAGCTAAAAAGAGATTTTTTTTTTTTTTTAAGTCAGCACATGAAGCTACATATACATAAAATGAGAAGCTATCATGTGATCTTAAAAATGCAGCTGTCTCAGTTCACGTAACTATAGCACCCATAAATCTGGAACTTCTTAAGCAATATAAAGATATGGTAATTAGTGGAATAATTGTACTTACAAAGTAGGGGTAAGTAATTTTTTCACAACCTCTGTTTTATAGTTTCTATTCTAATTTCTTCCTTTTTTCAGTTTTATTTTTGGCATGTTTTCCTATTTCACAAGAATATTTAAATAATTTAAGGAATAAATTCTAAATGACTTAATGAAATTAGCTCCGTTGAATTCAAATTATTGCTAAAAAAATTCACCACCAACTGGGAAGACATCAGGCCTGGGGATTTTGAACAGATACAGTTCAGTGAAAACCATGACTAAAAAGATGTCTGTTCTTAGCAATCCCCCCCTTTTTTAGATTCAATCATTCAAAACAAATTTTGCATACTTTTCATGTGTATTTCAGTGCCTCCCATAGACAGAAATAGATAATGGATGAAACCATCATCTGATGAATATTGTCCATAAGATTATCACAAGCAACTGTCTTGAATTAAAATGTTTATACATAGGGAGTTTTTCCTTTCAGCAAGTAGTCTGTACAATAAAAAGAATCTGTAGATTAAATGCTGAGACTCAGAGACAAGAAAGCACAGCACAAAGAGTTGCAAGTTCATGAGCCTTTGCCTCTAAATTGGTTGCTGTGTATAAAAACAGAAATCACATTGATTCTGGCCCAATTTGCTGTATTCTTTCTGCTTCTTTATTTGGAAGCCCTGTAATTAGTACGTCTAAGAGGATCTATTTCTGCAGCATGTAATTTAATTACCTTTTCCCATAGGCTAGCCTGCAGGACGTGACATCTAGATGCTAGAATGGTGGCCTTTAGCTTCCATGGACCACTGAAGGGTAAACTTAAACTTGTCTCTCTTTTCAGGAAGGCAGTATTTGTCTCTACCATATCATTATTGAATTGGAAGCCCTCACCTTTTCATTAGGGTTATTGCATAAATACATAGTTTCTACACGGAGCAACCTTGGTTGCTCCTCTTGGTTGCAGAGTCCATGCAGGAGATCTGACCTAACAAGGCAGGCACCTGATCAGGTAACCTATGCTTGGGTGGAAGTGGACTGGGAAGGTTCAGTGTCAGGTTTGCGGGTGGGCTGCAGCAAACCAGAAATCGTGTAGAAAAATGCTAGGGAGATGATGCCAAACTTGATTGTCCTCTACTGCTTCTGAAGCTGCAGTTTAATCTCCATGTGTGCTGCTCTGGCAGAACATCAAGATAAAATGATGATAGTTAAAAAGTCAATATTTGTCAAGAGATACCTGGTACATGTATACTCTGTACTTTTCCCCTCAAGTAGCAAGTAATTTGCTGTGAGAGTCATAAAATGATTAAGTGTAATTAAGTAATGCACCTATAAAAATAGTGTTTGTTCTCTTTTAAACAAAGGCGCATGACCAGCATGTGATTAAATTAATTTGTCCTCTTCTCAGCACTGACTTCTGTGAGTCCTGATAGGAAGTGCAAAAGGAACTCATTTCTATTGTTCTTCATGGCAAACACTGAAGGCGAGAAACATTAGAAATAGATTTGAGTGGTTTGTTTGTTTGTTGTTTGTTTTTGCTAAATGAATAAGGAAGTTTGGAAATTTAAAAGAAGGCTAAACAGTTCTTGGTTTGGCCAGTAAAATGAGGAATATTTTCTACCTTTTCAATGTACTTTATTTCATAAATTAGAGAACTAATCAACTTTGAGTATTTTTATCTTTATATTTTCTGTTATATGAGTGAAAGAATAAAGGATTCTTTTGGTGGATGGGAAAATCAAATGAAGTATTACAATACTTGCAGTATAGTTTTGAGGGTAGTTATGTTTAAAAAGGTTTCATAGTTAAATATGACAGCATTCTATTTCAAGTAGTTTATAATTTTTTTTTAATTTCAATATTTTCCTTTTATTTGGTCAGCCTAAAATGTTGCATTTAGTAAAATATTTGCTTCTGCCTTCTGTTTTTCGGAGTATGTTGGCCGTTGCCAAGAGTACATATTAAGAAATCTATGGGTTTAATCATGTCATGTTAAAAACTGTATGCAGTTCTTTGCTTGAAGGGTAAGTTGAGATTTTGCAGATATCAGAGTGTGAGTTTTGAAATTTTCATGAAAGTTCGTGCATATCTGGTCAAATTAACACAGAATAATAAAAAATACAAAGAAGATGTTGTATATGCTCAATACAGCTCTGGTAAGCTGACAGCTAACATCTGTAAATATTTTATCTAAAACAGTTTTTCTGCAATACAAACAGATATTTTATTCTAATGAGAATGTACATCCACTGCTCTACGAAGAGTCTGAATACAGTCACCTGTAAATAACAGAGGATACTTCACAGCATTTTTTTTTCCTGTATGTCTACAACTTTAGTGTAGATTATGGTAGTACATTCATTAATATCTGTGATTCACTAACAAACTATTCTGAGAAATCCTCCAGAGGACATTAACAAATTAATAACTTTGTAATCAGCACATGTTTTTTATCATTTGCAATAAATAATGATTAAGGCAAATAAGGGGATAAGAAAAGTAAATGAAATACTGATTTGTTACCCATTCATTGAACATGATCCATTTTATTAACACAGTAAAGCAAAAGGCTTGTGGAAGATAGGACAGATAGACTTGGAAAATAGGACAGAAAAACTTGCCAAATCTGGAGTTGCTTTTAAGCAGTTTTCTGCTTAAAAATGCCTCTTGGCAAAAGTTATGTTTCTTGTATGTAAGAGTTAATAAGGCTGCTTCGTGCATGCAGGCACTTGGGAGTAATGTACAGCTTCTTCCCGGAGTCTCTAGGTCACCTGAGCAGCTTGGCATGTGAAGCCTCCCAAGCAAATTTCACTAGGAGGTGCTTAGCCCGATAAAGACTTGGGTACATTTGTTGAAAGAATCAGGAAAGAATAAAAACATATATAGTCTCTCAGGAAAGAAATAGATGAGTGAAGAGAAAGAAATGACTCAGATGTTCACAGAATAAGGTGAGAAGAGCTTACCTATATCTTTACTTAGGAACAATAGGGTAGGTCTAAATGGGACTATTTCACTGATGTACAGATCTTATATAAAAAACATACTAATGAGAAAAATAAATCCCAAGAATTGAGAAAGGCACCACTGGGTTGGCAACCTGAGAAAGGTCAGCTGTGGCGCCACCAGTTATTGCTCCTGAATAAAATAGCTGGAAGAAGCCTGGCGCCGAGGTGGACACCAGAACTGCACAGGATTGCTGAATGGGGTCATCTCTGACCTGACACTGCTGTCTAGAAGAGTGCACTCTGGACTTTGATCCTCTCACAGAAAGCTTCAGGGTCCCTACCTTTTGTAAAGCAGAAGGCAAGAGTCTTTGCACCCTTGGGACTGAAATCAGAGAAACCAAAGTAAGGGTCAGATGGACCCGTGACACCATAATTCAATCTTTCATCTTCTGTGGTCAGAAATAAGGTTGCCTGGGCAAGCTGCATTCTGGCATTTGCTAAATTTTGAAAGTTTGACTTCACAGGCTTAGCATTTTTTCACTTTTTGTAATGCCATTTTAGTTTTTTTGGCAAGATGTCGAATGGATGTGTGCATATTGCAATTTTAGAGGATACAGTTTCCATGGAGTGCGTAAATAAATCCTATTTCCGGAGCTGTAGAAACCAAAAGACTTTCCCATTCATTTCCTTGACAAATAAGCTGACTGTTTTGGTGAAGCTTGAGACTTCAGTATGTTAGCATTGTACTGGATAGTACTAAGAGAAATATCCACATTTTTTCTTATTCTTAGATAACTAAATACTCATAGAATTATGCTTTGAATACCGAAGAAAGGTAGATAAATTAAACTCTAAATTTCTATAATTTTCCCTAGTACAAATGACAATCAATTTTGCATAATTATTCTTTTTATCTACAATTATGTTCCTGTCCAAGTGCATAAGCTAAGTATTTTGAAAGGGAAGCTCATTTGCAAAAAATATTTGTACTTTTGTCATGTTGTCCTATGATTTTAAGTGAGAAGTATGCACAAATTAGATTGACTCTAAAAGTTCTCTGAAAGGGTAAAAATATTCAAAGTATCCCACAAGAGCTAAACTTCATGGGGAAATCTCATACTGAACAGAGTCAAAGCATAATTACAAAAAGACTAAGCTCAAGGGGTCAAGGAGCTCAGAATGCCCAATTTTTATCTTATTGATAATTAATGTGGTATTTAAATGCCAGAATTCCTCTCAGTTGTTGTGTGTGAGAGTTTATTTTGGAATAGAGGCCTTTCTGTCTGATACTGAAGTCGTCACAAGAAGTTAATAACAAGAAACAAGGAAGATTGCCCCTGCTGTAAGGCTGGAGAAAGGCTGGAGGTGCCAGAATGATACTTTAGTTAGGAGATGGTTTCAGGTGTTATAAAGATCAGCATTTGCCGAGGAAGAAGATCTAGTCCAATGCCTGTGGTTACTGTAACAATTCAGGTAAGTGGTATGGAGGGAGGTTACACCAATTTTAAATTCTATAGTAGTTACGAAACCTGGAAACAATTATAAGCAGGGAGAACAGGGCAGAACAACAAAGTCCTTCCACTGGCTCTATCGTATTCACATCAACATAAATAGTAATAATGGAGTATTTCATGTCCATGAAGCCATGAAAATGAACTATGTGCATGAAATGGCTGTTTTGTGGCACACTCAAACATCCAGGCCTATCATAAAATACTGTTGCTAGATAGGATTCTAGAAGTTGGCATAATTCTTCTAAGAAGTTGGCATATCGATAGATGATGAACTGCATACCTAGTATACCAGATAGGTGTGCCTGCTGGAGCAGGAAGGTTGGACTACATGATCTCTAGAGGTCCCTTCCAACCTTGAAGATTCTGTGATTCTGTGATTAGATTCACCTGCTGTTGGCAAAATCTAAACACTCTTCCAAGGTATCAGTCATGGGGATTTTAATTCTCTTCTAGGAACTTCCAATTAAGAGTAATTGCTAAACTTTTCTTATGAAGTACAATAATTTATTTCTGTATTTGTCATAATCGTTGTGAAAGTGAATTGTCATGGTTATGGCATCTGTAGATGTGAAAATGTGTGCCTGCATGTACATGCGTATGTTCACCTGTCCAGTGTCTGTGTAGGATGCTGTAGCAGCAGAGAATATGACCAAATGTTTTGAATGCTATTGGTGCATTTATTCTCTTCTTGCCTTGTATTTATAGGCTACAGCGTGCATTTATTTTGCACTATAAAATGTTGATTCAGGCTGTATGCACAGAGGAGCTTTTTATAGGTCATTGGAATTGAGAAAATACTTCCTTTTTCTCATGTCTCATAGCAATATATCTTGCATATCTTTCAGTTCTAGAAATCTATGTTTTGATCTGTTTGAGGATACCAGTAATAATATACTTTTGGAAATAGTTCTCAAGATTACATGAGTATCACTATCCATTTTGTCACCTGTCACATCTAAAGATCCACAGTACCATAGTAAAATACGTTACAAGCCTGGATTGATGTACTTTGTTTAAGCCTGTTGACATACGGTACTTTTTTTCTAGCTGCTGCTGAATGTCTTAGCTATTTTTATAGGCATTAAAATCCACCATGAATCTGTTTTCAAGATGAACCCTGTAGAAGGAAAAAGAATATATGATTACTTTATGTTTTACATAAATATATGTGTGATGCCAGCATTAGGTGTGCATTCAAGGGAGAGATGAAAATTCATATCAGCATATTAGGCACTACAATCTATTCTGTTATCTTTTTCAACACCATGACAGCCACCTTCCCTGCTCTGAAAAGCCCATAAGTCTTTTGGATTGGTCTAAGGATTACCAGGTTTTCTGCAAAATAGAGGTGAATCTGAAAATTTTCACTGTTGCAGATATATCCCTAAAAATCAATCTGAAAGCATGTTCCTATTTCCTTCTAATTTTCTAAGGGCAAAGTGGAAGATAGCAATAGTAATGAATATGAACTGAACCAGTAATTATTTAGCCACTGGGAGATGATATGCAAAACTTAATCTTATTGCCAGTTGTAGTCATAACTAGTAACATTTAAGTGCCATATTTATGAGATATAGCAATCCATCTCCATTATATGTCAGATGCTTTACTTAAGGTGAGTTAAAGAGAATTTCAGTTTTTATCCCAGGTGAAGTTGTCTTGCTGTGTTGTGCATAGCAGTTGATCCCATTGATATTTCTCGTTTCAGAATATTTCTGTTTGCATGCTGCCATCATATATGTTTGGATCAGATTTCAAACAGCTTATTGCCATTGCTTTTCCTATATTTTACAAGTGCTTTTCATATATGTATATAATTTACTGACACTAATCACAAAAGTTTTCAGATAGCATACTGAAGAGTTCCATTTTAATCTCCGCACTGTCACAATCAGTGGGGAGAAAGCATAGTTGTAAATCCGTACTTTGTGAGGTATGAGCAATTATAACTATTCCCAATTAAGACCATGAACTTATCGACCCAATTTTTCTTCCTGAATAAAGGTTTGGAGTTCATTTAGTATATTTATTCAATTGATAGATGTTTTTAACTGAAAAAAACCTTTTTAATCACAAAAAGAAAAAAAAAAGATCAGGGGATTGATATTAATAGAAATGCTTCAGAAAGTGGTTTTGGTGATTCATTTATTAGTTGCCAGTGTTTCTTTGAATTCAGTGCTGAATAAATGTGCCGAGATGGTGTAAAGACTGTAATTACTGTCACCATCTGTAATAAAGAGACTTCTCCGCAATTCCATAGGATAAATTTTTCTAGTGGAAATGCCTGGGAAGACTGGACTTGCCTAACCAGAATTCTCCTTCCACCTTCAATTGTGTATGGTAGACTCAGTGTGATTGTCATCTAGCTTTCCAAAACATGAGTAATTCTGATGATATCAGCAGGCTTTGTGGAGTCCTTGCATAAAACATAAACTGTTGTCCAACAGTTTATTCCTGTCTTCTAGGGTTTTATAGTTTTTGACATTTAGTATGTCCTGCTCTTTAAGTGGCTAATTTCAGTAATAAATGCAGTGATTATCCTATATTCATGAGATTTGTAAAGGCCTTCAGGATGAGAATTTATACACAAACTTGTAAAATGCATGACAACGTATGATTTGAAAATTTATAATCAGAATCTTAAAAGCCTTAAAAAGCTCTACAGATGAACTGAGCATTGGATATTTCGTTGCATCTCCTGTTACACCAACTAATATATTTTTGCCACATTATGTTTCTCTAAGGTAATATTCATTGAGCTAGCAAAAGTATTACTGCTAATCACTATAGTATTCCTTTAACATGCCATTTTTTACATGGCACCCACTCCCAGGATTACACTTTTGTTTTGATACTCACAATAATATTTACCTTCGAGATTGAATAAGACTTTCACCACAAGTGTTTCATCACACATGTACACCAAAAACTCTAACATTTTCTCATCCTTCATGAATGAGCACAATAAAATCTTTCAAGTCCTGTTAGTGAGGGTGATGAAAAAATTAATAAAATTATAATTTTAAATATGCACCTTTATCCAGAAAAATACTTGAGATTATACTTAATTTTAAGCATGTGAGTAGGTGCATGGGTTTGGCCAGTTCATATGCTTTAGTGCTTTACTGGACTGTAGGTAATTGGCCCAACATTTTATAATCCAAGTAAAGGCTAGGTTGCAACTTCAGGCACAGCTTTGAGCAAGAGATGTTGTTTAAGCAGCACCACCTCACAAGCTGTCCTAGAAATATTTTTATGCACAGACATACACAGACCTTTTGAGTTACAACCCCTGGCAATGGATACAACTATTCAAGTGAAAAAACATATCCCTTATACAAGGGATTGAGAAGCATTTCTCACAGTTCTCTAATTCTTTTGCAGCTTCTGTTTGGTGAGGCAAAATGCTGACATTTCTACTAGATTAAAGACCCTTTCTAGACTCTTCTTTCTCTATTATTCTATACTTGCATGCTCACTCTCATGTGACATCGGGCCTTTGCTGTATTAAGTTCAAGCAGTATATGTTCTGTTGCTCACACCTTTCCTGAGCCCTCAAGACAAGGGTATATTCCATAGTACTTGGCCAGGAGTGGTGGTGCCTTACATCTTTAGGCCATAAATACACCAATGGGCATAGTGGACTAGTCGAAAGGGTATAAGAAAAACATAGCCACTTAGTTTTGATTCCCTAGGTTGCTATCCTCTTCTGTAGTTATCCAAGTCTAAATCCTTATACCGCACAGATTTGAATATTCATCCATCCTGGAGTACTTTAAGTCCAAATACTTACTTAGTGGCATCATCTATCACCAGTTTTATATTCATTCACTTCTGTCTTTGCCTAAGAGTAGAAAGCTCAGTTAACAAAGATATGAGGAAGAGAGCATATACAGATCTCCAGAATTAATTAGTTGTAGCTTTAATGCCCTGTAATTAATACCAGCTTTCTCAAGATATTCTTGCTGAGATTCCATGAGTGTGATCAATGTAAAGACAAATATTAAATAATCAGAAAATTCCAGTATTATTTTTCCCTCAATACATAGATTGCTAGCTAACTGTAGGACAGGATATTTCCTTATTATCCCAAAGAGATCTAAGATTCTGTCGCAGAAATGTTTTTGTTGGCTCTTTTATATTGTTGCTGTCTCTCTTTTGACATGTCTCTGTAGCTTGTTTGAGTTAGCTTGTGAACTAATTTAAACTAAGAAAGACAAATGCAGTTTAAAAAGATGTCCCACACTGACAAGCAGACTGATCATTTTGCATTCTAGCTTTTGTTAGGGGAGATGAAATTGCTATATAACATTTTAGATTAAGAAAAGAAATATTCAACATTAAATATTCAACATTAAAGTTCCTTGAGTTTAAAAATAAATCTACAGCCTGTCTTCTAAAATGCTGTCAAGTGCTGCTGATTCTCATTCAGGAAACACAGTATGTAAGAACACTGTATTTATCAGGCTAAAGGAGTAAATGCTTTGAAAAGCTAGTGACCTGGAGTATGTCCTGAAGAGTTTTTCTGCTGAACAAATAGTTACAGGACAACATCCAGAGAATGTGTCCTGATTTTCTACCTTTGGAACTGTGATGCTGCCACACGTCAATAACATTCCTCAAAAAGTCAATCTTGAGAATTCACATCATTCTTTGAAACTTTTCCCTGAGACCAGTGACCATATGAAATGATCTTGCACAGAAAGAGTGGTGAGGCATTGGAACAGGTTGCCCAGGGAAGTGGTGGCATCACTGTCCCTCACAGTATTCAAGAAACGTGTATATGAAGCACTTAGGGACATGGTTTAGTCAACAGGGTGGAGATGAGTTTAGGGTTGATCGTGATGATCTTTAAGTTCTTTTCCGATCAACCTAGTCCTCATGGTTTAAGAATATGTATTTTTTTAATGTCTGTATGCTTGTCTTGTTCTAATATTCATTTTCAATGGGCATTTGAGAATAAATACAATCAGAATTTTTTAAAGTAGAATATACTTAACAGCCGTTAAGATTTAATTAATGACAGTAGGAAGGATACTTTCAGTGTAGATTGAGGAGCTAGAATTAATTCATTGTACATTGAAGATGCTGAAGATTATTTCATCTAGCAAGCTAGTCAATAGTCTTCAGCTAGTGTTCAGTCCTGACAGTTTGTGTGACTTTTACAGATTAAGATACATAAAAATGTGCAACAAAATTAGATGAACTGTTGCAATGCTGCTTTTAAGAGATTGTAGATGACCTTTGCATTTCTAAGGCTACAGGCACTGAGCCATCTTGATGAAGACTTCAGTTTCAACATCTGACCTTAGAGCTCACGTATCTCAGCACCTTCTGGGATCTAACATCAATCCCTAATCTCTTTATAGCTAGCAAAAGGAGATACTGATGGTTAAAGCTGATTACAGCATCTGATATTAGCAGCCTTCTGGAAGGAAGATAGGATATAAGTCATCATAGAATAGAAAAAAAAATCAGCAAGATTTTTGACAAATAACAAATATGTAATGATTAATCAAAGTTGATAATTTTATTATTTTTGAAAAACAGATCAACCACTTTTTTTTTTTTGAATAGCAATTTTGACAATTACAAAACTGGCAAAAGGAAATTTTACCTCAAGACTGGTGGTTAAAATTTTATGTGAGTCAGTAGCAGTCAAAAAATATTAACTGATGTATATTCAGTTACTTACATGAAATGAGCTCATTGCTTCCATTACAGTTTCATGTCCCTGCTACTAAAACAATTAGTAATTGGCACTGGTTGCAGACATTTTAATAGAACTGCTGTGACTTGCATGGATACAGAGATTAAACTGCTTAGAGATGACTCTTCAGGGCAATGCAGAGAAAGAGAGGGGTGATTTACTCTGAGGCCATTCAGACTGAATTTGTTGGAAAAATGCTAAACTTAGTCTGGAGTCATCAAGAGCAGCATGGCTTTGGAGTGATTCCTGTCACCTATGCTGTAACTTTCTAAATGAGAGGCATGAAGTCTGAGCCAGCCTTCTCTTGTGAGTTAATGAGAAGAGTGTGGTGGGCAAGGAAAACATTTATCCCCCTAGGAAGCGTGAATTTAAAATAGGATGAACTACTGCCACAGTGTCTTGATGCTGAATAGGTATTGACTCCTATAGGTAGGAAGAGGCCAAATGAGAGATGCAGAAAGAAATGCACTTTCTTGGTTAACTTCTCAAAGCTGTTTGGCTCTTGCTAACCCACTAGCAGGTTATTGTGTCTGTGCATGCTCAAAACATTCATGAACTTGTCTCTATGTGGCTGGAAGTCTGCTTGTGTGGGGAAAAAAAAAAGATCTGCTTTTTAACAAATATATTCATGACCTTTCATTGTTATGATGATTACTTTGAAAGTCTTCTGCAGGAATGCTCTCTTTATCACCAGTTTCAGTGAATCTTTCACATTTTCTGTAGCTTAAAAAGGACTGTTTTGGGTGTAGAAGATGAAATGAGACCAGAAGTGAGATAAAAGTTTGGTTTTCCTGGATATAATATGAAGGAAGGAATGTCATTTTCAAAGAAATCCTATTTACTTTTTTTTTCAAGAGCAAATGACATGATTAAATATTTATCTTTGTAATTATAGTCAGATGTTGGATACCCTTATAGGAAGAAATACACATAAAAAGGTGATTTGGTAAGCCTGCCTCAAAAATGCTGATACTGTGGATTTAAGCAATAAATGCATTAAAGCC